>VZTZ01005657.1:399344-466844 GCA_013400955.1 Drymodes brunneopygia | reverse complement strand
GTTGTCTGAACTAGTCATCTTAACTTCTTGCATAGTTGATTTAGAGATGGAGGCACTCCAAAGAGATTCTTCTCATGCAGAGGTGGGATGATTCAGACCATACATTGACTTATCTCTTTTTACTAACCAGAGACAGATAAGCATCAATGAGGCACTCATAGACACATAAAATGTGGAGAATTAACTTTCCATTCATGTTTGTGGGCCAATTTTAATTTTTTTTTTAATGATTAATCCTGAAAAATTCCATCCAACTACATTTTTCATAGACAGAATTATTAAAGCCTGATTTCAGAATCAAAATAATGTTGCTTTGTGGAAGATAAGGGCTGAAAAAGCTTTATCAAACAGTAAAATAATTTTTGCAACTTATAGGAGGAATGCTTGGAGGTTGAAGGGAGATTTTGTTTTGTTTTTAATTTAGGTAGTGCTTTCACAAGGCTTTTTCTTTCTGTTTTCGGATTCTTCTCTCAGATGGCAACTTGGCCTGTCAGTTTTGTGTCACTGCTTGTTTATGCCATAAATGTCATTTGGAATGACAACACTAGGAAAAGGTCAGGGCTATTACTAAACAAGCTTACCCCCTGGAGCCTAATACAGTCAAGACACTGTGATTCAACTGCTGGGAGTGGCTGGAGAGATGGCAGCAGGAGAAATATTTAGGTATTTTTCAGTGCTGGTCCATGGAAATCATACCTTGGGGCTTAAAATGGGACAAAGCCAAGAGCAGCCTTATGTGTTTGATTCAGGTAATGTATTTAGAAGAATAAACAGCAAGAGCCAGGATTTGAGGAACCAGCGGAGCTGTCTGTTTCTTTTTATTAGTGCATGGATGCTAAATACTGCTCAGAGAATGAAGTTTGATCAATAAATCATCCCTTAGTTGCTGTTCTGCATTGGCTTCTTTGCCTGGACTGTTAGAAGAGGACCATGTGTTTGCCTTTTTTCTTTTCCCCCAGAGTAAGAATTCTTAGTAAGTAGAAACATGAAGGAAAGAGGAAATCAGCTCTAGCTTAATGCTATTTTCTGTCATCTGTGGCTTAAGTAGATAACCCTGCATATAGGTAACTCCTGCTGAGGGAGGGAGTTAACTCTCTAAGTAACAACAGCAGCTACTAATCCAGCCCAAAATTATAATAATTGCATCAGGTGATTGAGAACCACCTAAGCAGGAGGAGTGTGGGGAAAGGAGGGGATTCCTTCCTTAGACATCTTCAATCAAAAATATTTGATTCACCTATTGCAAGGCCATTTTTTTGACAGCTCATCATAATATCATGGAATGGTTTGGGTGGGAAGGGACCTTAAAGATCATCCCATTCCAAACCCCTGCCATGGACACCTTCCACTAGACCAGGTTGCTCCTAGCTCCATCCAACCTGCCCTTGAACATTTCCAAGAATGGGATGTGGTATCAGATACCTACAATTTTTCTGGGTTTTGTTATCAGATGATGTTAGGATTGTAAGAATTCCAGATTGGACACCATTTTAAAAGACTCCCGAAGAATATAATTAAGCTTAGTTCAGTGAGGTTATTCATTTATTCAAGCTGAAGAACCAGGGTGCCTATAATTCTTCTTTGAAGCTACAGGAAAACACAGAAGTTCTCCTCCTAAAAAATGATCCTTGGAAAAGCCATGGAATTAAAGACATTGGATACCTGCTGAACTTTGTCTTGAAGCACTCACTGGCTTTCTTTGAAGTAGTGAAAGGAGAAAAACTGAAAAATAAGTGAGCAAACAATCTCCTCATCAAGGAATGATGAAAATGTGAAGTTGTAAATACCTGACGAGAAACTTCTGGTTGTTTGGCCACCGGAATTCTCTTTGTTATTAGAATTCCAGACAGTAGAGGAAAGTTGTCAGTGAAAATATAAAGATGAGTTTGTATGCCCAAAGATTTGTTCTAAACCTAAACCTTTGGAATTGTTAAAAGACCTTGTCTTTCTCTTGTGGTGTTGGTTGGTAAAATAAATCACATTTTATATAAAAAATATACTTTTGTTTGTTAACAAAAGCCAGGTATAACAAAAAAATGGCCCTTTCAAACTCTCAGAATTTTTTTTCTTCCTCCCTCCTTTTTATTATTTTTTCTAATTTAGACAAGAAAAAGATCTCCTAGTGTTTAACATTAAACTGAGTTTTCATTTCTTTATCAGATAAAGCTTTGAAAATGTGAAAATAGTGCCATTGTAGCTAAACTAGTGTTTAGTGTTTATTTATTTTATTTCTATTTTATCTAGAAATCTTGGCACCTAATGTTCCATGAAAACAGTGCCAGAAATAAAGGTTGATCCAGCTCTGGGAATCAAAATCTTAACTCACCATTAACAGTACAAGATCCATAAATATTGATAATCTTCCTTTATGGTAAATGGGAGGAGGGAGAAGGAGGAAAAAAAAAACACCATGGGGGACTTTGTAATAATTATTATTTATTATTCCATGGTGAAAAACAGAAACATTGACAAGGCAAGTCTGATTGGTCCCATCTGTGGCACGAATTTCCCGGTTCATTTTGAGTAAGACATTCCAATTCTTCCCTCAGCAAGGATTCCTTCTTTTCCAATAAAGATGTGCACATTCTTGAGGAGGGTGAGTCTTTCTGGACATTTATCTGTAGCTGTTCACCTGAATTTGATAGGCCTGCAGCCCTTAATGAGAAAGAAAGCACAAGTCAGAGCTGGGGATTAGAGCCAGCCCTTGCACCCCCTCCCATGTGGGGCAGCAGCTCGGCTCTGCCGTGTGCCACACCACGCCAGTGGTGCTTTCCCTGTGCTTCAACCCCCTAGGTTTGCTCCCCAGCAGTCTGACTGGATTAAGAATGGAGTCAAATGCTGCTGTTGGTCTTATCAGAACAGATCTGAGCCCAACACGATGAAAACATAAGGAATCAGGATCACGGAATTTTCCCTCGGTGCTCTTGTCATAAACAATTGGTGCTATAGAAAACATCAAGGGGCTGTTCTCTTACTCAGAGATATTCAGATCCCCTCTCCAGTCTGGGCTGCTTTGGGGAGCTGATGACTGCCTAAACTCTTCAAATGCAAAGCCAGGGTGGATTTGTGAGAGGAGGCAGCTCAGCAGAAGGTCTGAGAAGCAGCACAAATCTTCACGGAGCACTGTCGAGAAGAATAGAAGGAAATTCTTTCACATTCCAAGCAAAAACATCTGTCCCTTCAATGTGGCAAGAGGCAAAATCCCAGCAAATGTGTCTGTTTTGATAAAAAGCATGGAACAATTGTTCCACATTACTGCAGGAGGTTGGGGGCTGTGGGAATCAACAACTGAGCTGTCCCATCTCAGCCAGTGCTGAGGGACTTAACACATTCACTTGCCTTCCCCTCCCCACTGGTGTGCCCATAATTTCCATCTCTGTGAAGCCAGGCATCAAGAACAATCAAATTCATAGGGGTATATTTTGGAATGCTAAGTGATGAATTTTGCATCCAGGCAAGCAGCTTTCCATTGGAGTGAGTGGGAAGTGGAAAAGTAGGACATTAACTTGACTGTAGGTGTTGTCCTAAGGTGCTGGAGAGTTAATATGTTTACAAGAGGCTTGTACTCCATGTGATCACAAAGAACAGAAATAGCAGACTGGAAAGAGGAGACTTGAGTAGTTCCCAACCCTTCCAATGCCTCATTTCACCCATCCTAAAGAAATCTGCATGTTCTTCTCCAGAAAAATCTCCCATGCTTCTTCAGGATATGCTTATATCAGTCTGTGTGTGCAGAAACAACCTTTGAAACCAACCCTAGGGCCAAATACCAACAGACACCAGGCATTGCACTTGCTCTGTGTAAAAACTGGTGCCTTTCTTTCCTGCAAAACTGCAGAAGAGAACAGCAAAGTATCTTAGGTGTGGTGGTTGGCCAACAATAAACAGAAAAACTGTAATGCCTGAAAATGAATACGGTGTAGAGGGGCTGCAGAGCAAGATGAATGAAAAGCTGTGTGGTGTGAGGAGCGTTCGGAGGGAATTTTTTTTGTTGTTGTTGTTTCAAAAGGAGTTTTTTTACCCCAGGCCAGAAGCCTTTGTGTCAGGGAGACTGTCTCATTTCTCTGCTCAAAGGCTGTCAGAGATGACTGAGATTTGAAAATGCTTTCTGATGTTGACGAGGTCAAGGGAGACAGAGCTGCCTACCATCAGTCGCTGCGTCAGTGGTGGGATGGGAGGACACGTGAGAGGGAGGATGGGACAAAACCAGTGAAATTGTTATCTCTGGAGAACTGGATGAAACAAAATAAATAGTATAAAATAAAATACAGGAGAAAGAAGAGGCACAGGTCAAACAGTCACACCAAAGTTTATGGCATTAGTATTCAGCTGGAATAAGGGAAAATATCTTCGTTCCCAACTGGGGATGTTCTGAAGAGAGGGAAACTGACTGGAGGCAAAAGATATATTAATATTACTCCACTTAATCAATACATAAAATCCTCCAATGTGTTTTTTGTACAAGCCTGCTCTGCAAAGTTAACACCAGCAGTGTTTTCTGATTCCATCTAATTGTGCTTGTGATAGTTAAAATCAGGACTGCCCAAAGCAGCCAGGAGTTGAATCAGGCCATGGAAGTGGCTGGCACAGATTGCACTCATCTTGCCCAAAAGAAAGTGGGCCAATGTCACTGTCACCCTTAAAGATGGACTCTCCCTGTCCTACCTCACAAAACTGCAGCAGGAGCCTCGTTGGATCAACCTGTGAGATTCTGTTTAACTGCAGATTTCCAAACTTCACAGAAGAGCCTTTCACGTGGAATGTGGTTCTCCATGGGCTGTTCTTCCCCACAGGGGTACCACACGATTTTATGTCTCAAATTTGTTCAGAGGACCAAACACTTCTATAATGCAACACACATGGCCACCTTTAGAGTGCTGGCATTGGTTTCCAGCACACCAGTACACAGTGGTAGCTGGTTTTATTGTTGATTTTACAAAACTTTTAGATAAAGACAAAAATGGATATCACTGTTTATACCAGAGATTTATATTGCCCATTTCTTCACTATGTTCCCTTTATAAACAGGTAAATGAGGAATTGCTGATCCATGTGTGCTGGGCAGGATGCACAGTTTCTGCTTCAAAATCTCAGCTGTATGAACCATTTATGGCTGTGGTGCCACAAACCTCCTCCTGTTCCATAATTCCTCAGTTTTCTGTGGTATCCTGTGGCCCACAGGAGATGCTTCCCACTTTTTGATGTGCTCCTTGAGTCAGAGGAAGATTGTAATGAGGGAGTGGGAAAAAGGAATGCCAACAAGGAAAACTAAATGGTTCAAAGCATTCTATCAGGTGATAAAAATCCTGTTTTATGACCTTTCCTTGTTGATGACACGAGGTTTAAGAGAAGGTCTGTACGTGTGTGACAGGAAACCATATTGTCTTAAATATGGAGAGAAAGACATGGGAGAAAGGGTGTGGGATGGGTCCATATGTACCTGGTAACTCTGCCCAGCCAGCCAGCACTGTCACCAAGGAGGCCACCAGGACATCCAACAGCAACATATGGCTGCTCCACATCCCAGCAGCCACGCGTGGCAGGAGGAAGGGCACGGCAGGGAGCAGGGGCTTGGCTCCACATGCCTGCCCTCACAGCTCCACAGGGCAAATCCCACCCCACCAGAGCCAGTTCAAGACATTTCCACTCCCAGAGACTCATTGCAGCACCCTGATGATTTAGCAGCACCCCATTCACTGATGATTTAACAGCACCCCTTTCACCCTGTCAACATCAGCTGTGTGAAGGGTGGATCTCCAACCCTGGATCAGTGAAATAATCTGATTTTAAATAATGGTTTTTTTCCAAAGACCTTAAAATTTCATGAATCTGTCTTGATGGTCAGCCAAATACGCTCTGAATCCAGTACAGCAGAGCAGGAGTCAACCTTCACAAGTCCCAGCAGATTTGCTTCAGATAAGGAAGGAGGCTCCCTCTTATACTCTGCCTGTGCAAGTGATGTGGAACCACAATTATTTCTGTATTAATAAAAGCAGGGAACAACTGGTCCAGTATTAATGTATTAAACAGTGCCAGGTCTCTTTCACACTGAGCCAGGTAGTGTAGGATGCTCTATGCCCACAGTATTGAGCTGGACCTCCAAAAGTGAGTGGCTACATCCAAAATACCTCTTGGGAATGGTCTCTAGGCTGTGCCAAGTCCCAGACTTTGTTGGAGTATCATCCAGGGCAATAGTGGAAGCATTACACCAGGACAATTACAATGTTTAGTCCCATGCCTGCAGTCCATAACTATTTAACTAGCTGTTACAGATATCGTCAGAATTTAAATTTTAATCCTTTCAAAGCTCATATTTATGATCTGAATTAATTTATGATCTGTAGCACTAAGGCTACAGATTATTCTAAAATTTTGTTCTTTTTTTTTTCCTTTTCACAGCAGTCCAGTCTCAAATCCTGAACCTAATTGCTCATTTCCATGTTTCTCCTATTGCCATCTACTCTCCTGCCTACCACCAGTTCTACCACTAAAACTATTTGTATGTCATGCTGTAAACCATATCAGTGAAATGACAGCAAGGGACATAAAGACAGCAGGACATGGCATTAGTCATGTGCATTGTTTGCATTAATTTGCATTAATTGTTGGCATTAATTTCTTTATTTCAAAGTGAAGACATCTCACATTAAATCTCAAGGTGGCTTCCTGATCATTATTTTATCTTAACAGTAGGAATGCTAAATAATCCAGTGTATGACCTAAACTGAGGCAAATGAGGAAAGGGATATTGCATCTCTGTTGTCACCAAGGAAACCAGAAGCAGTGACAGTTTCCACCAGCTGAGCACTCACCTCTACACCTTTAGTTCACCTGAGGTAGCAACCTGGCACTTTCATTAGGGATGGGTAAAGTAGAAGGTATAAAAATAGCAGGAGGTATAAAAATATCTTAAAACCCCTGGAACAACAGGGAGGGAGGAAGGAAATAATTTATTCATTCATTTCTACTCACACTGTTGCAAGAGGGTGGGTGATTGTAAATTAGGGTGACTGTGCCAGGAGGAAGTGAAATTCATTCATTCCAGGACACCCAGACCTGCAGAGGTTGTTGGGTACTACCCAGGAAGGAACCACCTGGGGGAGAGCTCCTGGGGAATTCTGAGAGAAGCTAAAGGCACCTTTGGAGATTTCCACTAAAAATCCTATTTGCCGTGTAAGAAAAGTAAACAAAGAGGAATAACTTCTAAAATAGGGAACTAATGTGAGGTTTCTAAGTCTATAATCAGCTTAAAGTGTAAATTAAAATAACACTCAGTTCACACTTTCTTTTCCTTAATTAAACTCACAAATAAATGGAGTCACATATAAATGTTTCTTTGCATCTAAATTTTCCATTTGTTTTTAACTCCTTTAATTACAACTTCAGTGGTTAAGAGATAAAGATTTACTTCTTACCTTAAAACCTTATCAAAATGAGCTTAAAATATAACCCTCCTCCCTTCCTTGGGAGGAAATTTTCCTTACATTTTTTCTGCATCTACAAGCTCTGGGACTTATCTGTGCTTATGAGGAAAGCAATTTTCTCCTTCTAACCAGATTTTACTCTGGAGTAAAATATATTTTATTTGGGATAGTTTTAGTTTATATACCTACAATAATCTTCCATCTGATTCNAAAAAAAAAAAAAAAGGAAGCATCAGAGAAAGCGAATCTCCAACAACAACAACAACTTGGAGTAGATTTACAGTTCTTCAGCCTTTGCTCTAGCCCTGGAGCCTGATGGGACGCTGGTGTCCTTGGAGGAATGGTCGAAGGAATTGCTGGGGGCCAATTGCTGATTTTATCATTCAAACACAAAATTTGTTACACCACTTTATCGGTCACAGGGAAAGCAATTATAGTGTGGTTCAATTTTCCACTCAATGACTGTACTGGGGATCAAAGTCAGCTTTTTATGATGGAGAAAGAAATGTTTTGCTATTTTGTTTGTTATCTAAAAATAATAATAATAAAAGCTTGCATTTCCAGTACAAGGCTGTGTTTGCCTGTGTGCCTTTTTTCTTTCTGGAGATGGAGCTGATTATTTTCATTTTTCTCTTGTTAAATAATCAGTCTGTTTTGTTAGTGGTTTTTTGGTTTGGTTTTCTTTTCTTTCTCTCCTCGTTGACTAAAGTCTCTTCAATGTAGAAATGCAATTGTCACGCTTAAAAACAGTACAGCATTAGAACCCTAATCACAAATACTGGAGGTGAAATAGTCTGTGTGACACATTTCTTATGAACTGTTTTCTTTTGGCACCCTTTCAAACAAGAAATATTCAATGTGCACATAGTTTTTTATGTCTTTAGCCATCTAGAATGTAATTGTGATGAAAAATAATTCATTATCATGTTAATAAACAATCTATTTTGAAAAACAAACACATTTGGTAATCATACAATAACAAATCGGGTGGGCTCCAACCGTAACAGATAAATCATCCACAGAACTCTCTTTTAATTCCAATTTTTATTTTGATTTTTCTAAAGAGATTAAAAAAAAAAGAATCAGAATAGACAACAGCAGAGGAAGGAAAGTGTATTTCCTTAAATGAAAGTGTGCTAGTCACACAGACATAGAGCTTTTATCTTTACAAATTTTAGCTAATATATCCTTCAGACTCTCCTGTACAGTAAGAATTCAAGCAGTTAGGGCACAATGTTGCCACATCAAAGAAAATTGCATCAATTATTTAGTCAAATATTTTAATCACTCATTCTCAGAAAGCAAAACAGAGTTTCCTGGATATTTGAAGACTTTTCTTTCTTCATTTGATTTTTTTTTTTTTCTTTGAAATGCTTCCCCACAGTCTCACTTCTTTGACTGGTCACATAAAACAGCATCTTAGACCAATGCTTAATTTCTTCAGCTCACTTTTTGTTGTTGCTGTAAAATTGCCTCTTTCTTTCTTCCTATCAAAATCAGATTTGCCCTTGCTAAAAGCATTCTCTGTCCAGGAGTGTGTGTGACTTCTTCTTGCAAGTGCTGACTTTGTGACCTATCAGTGAAACTTCTCGTATCATTCAAATTAAGCAAATGCTTAAGTCCTTCATTGTATTCAGCTTCAACACAGAGAGCAATACCTAGGAAAAAAAGATGTTTTTAGGATGATTTTTTAAAAAATAGGAAAAAAAAAAAGGATTTTTTTTGTTGGTTGATTGGTTTGGAGCTTTTTGTGTTTTGTTTTGTTTTGTTTTGTTTTGTTTTGTTTTGTTTTGTTTTGTTTTTTTAATCTTGTGATGCTTCCATCAGTGCTGTGGTTCAGAGGTGAGGAGTCATTTGGTGAATACACGTTTTCTGTCTCTCAGTTCACCAATAAACTGGTTTCTAGTTGGAATTAATTAATGAAAGAATTGGAAAGTAGTATTTTCTGAAGAAGATGAGGAGCCAGGAGCCAGGTCACCAAGTACCTGTGAGACAACAAAGGCTACAACTTCTGCTGATGGGATGTGGAAGTTTCAGCACCATGGTGGAAGGTTGGATTGGCCCTGAGCAACCCGGTCTAGTGGAAGGTGTTCCTGCCTGTGGTAGGGACTTGGAACCAAAGGATCTTCAAGGTCCCTTCCAACCCAACCCACTCTGTGATTCCAGGGTTTTATAAGGTCTCCTGCCTCACCACTCAGCCTCAGAGGGGAACAGCACTGATCCTATGACAGGTGCTGGATACAACTTGGATGCTCAGTGATTCCTCTCTTCTAAGGGTCAAGAACACTTCAATGGCTTGGAAACACACAGGGTTCACCAAACTGGATTTTTTCCATGAAGGTGTTGGGAAAAGGTTGTAGTCAAGCTTCTACCAGGTTCTATCTGAGCTTCTTTATTATGGCTTTTGAAGTTTCTAATAGATACAGTTCAGACAAGAGATGATGAACTGAGCTGGGGGAAAAAATATAAAATAATAACTCCTCCGCCACCAAAACTGGGTGGGAATGGTTGAATACTTCCCCTTCTTTTTTGGAATAATTTTTAGTACTTTTCTTCAAACTGTCATAAATATTCATTCATCCCATCCTTACAGTTTTAATCAACATAAATTATAAAAATACAGACATTTTTAAGGTGTGTCAGTCTGGGTGTGTTAACAAATTTATGTTCCTTTTAAAAGAATAGAATCACTGAACCATTAAGGTCAGAAAAGCCCTCAAAGATGATTGAGTCCAATCATTAACCCAACACTGCTAGGCCCACTCTGAACTGTGTCCTCGAGTGCCACATTCACATGTTTTTTTGATACTTACAGGGAATTTTAAAAAGCAGAGAAAAAAGAGAAAGAAGAGAAAGAAAAGGAAAAATGAAAGGGAAAAGGAAAAAGGGAAAGTAAAAGAAAAGTTAACAATGAAAGGTAAAAACAGAAAAGGAAAATGGAAAAGGAAAAACAAAAAGAGAAAGAAAAAAAGAAAATAATAAGAAAAAGAAAAAAGAAAAAGAAAAAGAAAAGAAAAAGAAAAAGAAAAAGCAAGAAAGAAAAAGAAAAAGAAAAAGAAGGAAATTAAATCTCAGGGACTTAAGTCTGACCTGCAAGCGATACAGATCAGTTTGAAAAACCTCCTGCTTCAAAATATTATCTCTGAATTAATGCTTGACAATTCCAGCTCCTGTAACAGCACAAAAAAACTCATTCACAGGCACTGTTTGAGAAACCCAATTTTATTTAATATATTTGCCTGCTTACAGTAAAAGAAAAATAAAAAAATCATTACTTTGTCCTCCCCAGCTATAAAAGCAACCAGACAGCTCCGCTCTGACAGATTCAAATTAGCGGATGTTTTCTCCCACTTGGGAGCCTGCAGCCCTGGCTTGTGGTCAGAGATAAATTTTTCAGTAAACCTGTACCTAAAATGATGAAGGGAAACCTCCCAATTTACTCAGTCACAGGTGAGCTGATAGCAAAGCAGGGTTGCTTTTTTGTTCATGAACAAAGATGTGATGCAGGGAAGGTGGGATGGGGCAGGGAAGGGAAGAGGTCAGGGATGAGGGGTTCTCAGCTGGGGAGAGTGGAACCAGGCTCACCCACCCGGCTGCAGGTAAATGGTATTGAGTCTGTTAGTCCAGGTCTCATTTTTGGAAGATTCCTAATAAACATGATGAAATTAGGTGCACTGCAACAGGAAGAAGGAAAAGGCAAATATATCCTTAACACAGCAATAACCATCAAGTGCCAGGAATTCACCCTGCCATCTTCTCAATCCCTTGACTTCCTTCTCCTGATTTCTCATTTTTTGACTGTTTCCCCATTTAAGATTTTTTTTTTTAAGAAAATACCAATCTCCTCAAGATCTGAGTCACTTCAGAGACTTTCTCATTTTTAAGAAAAATATTATTTTATAAAGAACTTGCTATGCAATCTGGTTTAATGGTGGATAGGCCAGTGCCAGGTAAATGGTCGGACTCAAATTTCTTGGAGCTCTTTTCCAACCTAAATGATTCCCTGATTCTGTGGTAGTGCTGGCTAAGTTTTTAAGGAAAGAGACAACCACTTTAGCTCCTGATAGATTTTTTTGAGAAAAATTTACAAATAAATGTGGCAGTTTAAGCAAGAGGTGTGGTATGAAGGGCATTGCTGGGAAGTGAGACTTTCTCATCTGAAGTGTGAGTTTTTCTCAAATATCCTCTTTAAGGATTCAGAAGATTTGTGCAATGAGCAAACTCATCTGTTACGCAAGATCAGATAAACAGACAAAAGATCACAGGAGAACTATCAAGCAGTTGATATAAAATTATGAAAGAAAAATGTGGACACAGATCTTGTGGTGGGACACATGAGATTGCAGATGAAGGTTGAATTGTTGCTCCACAAAGAAGAGCAGATGCCAAGCCCAGTGTTGTCACAGAGACAGCTTGGATCACCACAATAGTTTTCCAAAGCCTATCATCTCTTCTTTTATTTTCTTTAATTTATGAAAGACTGTGTCAACCTGTAAGGATCAAATTGGTGAACTCCAGAGATACAAACAATGTTCTCCAAAATGTGAGCTAAAAGCAGCAGCTTTCTGAGCTGGCAGGAAAACTCTCTAAAGCAGCTCAGAGAGTGATTTATCTGAGACAAGTGTATCATGGAATCACAGAATCATAGAACCACAGAATGCTTTGGAAGAATCCTTAAAAACCATCTCATTCGATCCCCCTGCCATGGACAGGGACACCTTCCACTATCCCAGGTTGCTCCAAGCCCTGTCCAACCTGGCCTTGAACATGGCCATGTCCTGGGATGGGGCAGCCACAGCTTCTCTGGGCAATCCGTGCCAGGGCCTCTCCACCCTCTGAGTAAAGTATTTCTTCCTAAAATTTAACCTAACCCTGCCCTCTGATAGTTTGAAGCCATTCCCCCTTAACTGTCATAACATGCCCTTGTCAAAAGTCTCTCCAGCCTCTTGCAGCCCTTCTCCCATGGTCAGCTTGGAAAGGCGGCTCGGAATGGTCATGATTTAAATTAGCCTGTGTGCTGTTATGGAGAAGCAGTTTCATTTTAACAGATTGTTCAGAGGTAGTTCAGTGAAATGGTTCTCAGTAACTCATCAGAGAGAGAAGCCTGAGTAGCTGCTCGTTTGGGGCTTGCAGTGAGTTTGCATTAAACATCTAATTCTTTTGGAAGTGGACAAATTTATCCGATGTGCAATTCTTTCTTTGAATGTCATAAATGTTGAACTAGTGTTTTCAAGTCTTACACAAGCAAGAGTAAGAATTGTCCTAAGATGGGTGACCTCACAGATCACTGATTGCGCAACAATTTGGAAAGTTTGGGTTCAAATATCCATAGGTGAGAGATAATAAATATGTCATCAATTTTTTCTTGTTTTCTACTCGAGAATACAATGGGACATTCTCATATTTTTTGCAAGTAAGTCAGTCTTACTCTGAGCTTTAGAAGGAACACTTTTGCATTCTCTTTTCAACAAAGGCTCAAGATTAAGTTGGGGGTCGGTTCTTGTTTTATACAAGCCCTCTGATTGAAACACACAATACTGTATTATCAAGAAAAGAAACACTAATGCTTGATGGCATTCCTTTGACAACTTGTCATGTCTCAATCTAAATTAAAACCACATCTGACACACCAAAAACCTTGCCTTGATCTGTCTTGTTTGGATAGTGCCAGCCCATGATATGACCTGAAATCCATTCCTTGAGGTCATTTAGACAGACTCATTGAAACAATATATACTGGCTTCATATATTGGCTGCTGGTCAATGAAAACTCTGTCTAATGTGACACTGGAGACTCCATGCCTGCCTGAAAGGAGTAAATGGATTTGATTTGGGGAAGGGAGGGAAGGAAGCCGAAAGTCTCTCAAAGGGAAAGTTCAGTAATATGGCCCTACCTCACATGAACAGTCCCTGGGGATCACCTCCTTCTCTCACATGGATGAGCACAGATGAGGATAACTCCAAGTGAGAGAGCATGTGACTTGCAAGAAATGAATCTTGGGTTTCCTCCCTGGTTTTACTATGGTGTCATCTTGGGAAAAGGTCTTACAACGGTTATACTTTTCTTTTTCCACGTGGAAAAAGTCTTGTTATAGTGGATCCACAGATAAAAACCACAGCATACTGACTATCTCCAGAGCTCAAGAGGAAACATTAAGCAACATCTAAATCCCCAGACCTTATTTTCAATCCTCTGTCTTTCCCAGAGTACTGTGAGGTCTGCTGCAAGTTACTTACACCAGTTTGTATCCCCTTGGATAACCAGCCTGGCTTAGGGAAACAAGAATTATGTCCATACCAGTAAATTAAACATGCCTAAATTAATTCCCTATCTCCAAGGCAGGCTGGCACAGGATGGCCCACATCCACACTCTTGAATTCCCTTAGCTCTTTGATCACAAGGAGGCTGCATCTGTAGGGCCTACTGGCAGGGGTCCTTGGTTTTTCCTCATTTTCAAATGGGTTGAGTGAGGGGGAAGGGCATAGAGAAAAATAGCTTCCTTTTCACACTGTTAAATGATATAGATTATAAAGTTTCAATGCTTAGGAATATTTTCTGGAGTTCTTTGGCTCATGAAGATGGATCACTAGTATCCTCTCCTCCAAGTGTTTTGCCAAGAAGAGTACAAGGACAGAGTCATGGAAAGAAAGGGAGGCTGTAATCCTTTGAATAAAGCCTGTGCCTGTGATTCTAGTTGGTCATTCTTTCCCTTTCCCTTGAATACCTCCTGCCTTGTCTCTGTTCTACCCATCTCACTAAGGCTGCTGAAGCTGACTCATACTTAGATCTCACTGGGTTAAGAATGAAGAATTCACAGGTCTTCATGCCATAAAGATGCATTTTCTAATCCACTCTCATTACATGAAAGCCCTTGGAAAGGCACTAACATTTCCCTTTGTTTTCAGTTTAGTATCTTGATTAAAGTTCCTGAAGAAGGTTATCTACAACTGATCTGAAGGCACTGAGTGTTGGAAACTCCATCCCTTGCCCTGGCAATGTGTTCCAGTTCCACATTGCCCTCACAGTCTAAAATGTGTGTCTAATTCTTCATTTGAATTTCTCTGCTTCCAGCTTTCAGCCACTGGATTTTGTTATGCCTTTACCTGCCTGATTAAACAGCCTGTTAGTTCAGGGTAGTTTCTCCTTGAAAAAGTAGTGCTGCTGTGTCTTCATTTTCTTTTTGATAAGTCTGGGCTCTTCAAGTCTCTGATGATAAGATGTTTTCTCCCACCTATCTGGGAGCAATTTTCCAACATATTTTACTGCTATTAAGGACATGAGAACACCCTTATTGTAGACCCTTTTTCTCCTTCCTCACTATTTCTCTGTGATGGTAGGCAGTATCCAGTAGGCATATTAGCCTTTCCAGACCTGGAACTCCCTCAAAAATATCACTGACCTGGTATTGCCTCCTGTTATTCCCTTCTATTGTAACTCCAGTCCACTCTACTCTGGACTAGTAAAGTAAGCAGTGGCAGAGCATGGGCATGGGCTCTTGAACTCTTCCATAGAATCACAGAATCATGGAATGAATTGGGCTGGAAGAGATCTTAAGGATCATCCAGTTCCACCCCCTGCCATGGAAGTTCAACAGCCATGCATATAGAAAGCAAAAATAATTTTAAACTAACCAAATTTAAGGGAGACAGGACAGTCAGACACCTGTTGTGCCTGTTCATGATGTCAGACTCCTGTGAGGAGATGGAATGGAGTGGATGTTGTCACAGACACTGCAGCTCTTTCACACATGGAACACAAACTGCTTTGAGGGACCTGCACCTGAGAGCCAAAGCAGGTTGTTGTGTGGGGGAAATCAGGAAGGGATTTCAGTTCTCACATTTTCACCTTCAATGCTCCCACACATCTCCAGCCCCTGTTTTCAAGGCTGTTTTCAATGAAGGGAGGGTGAATGATGTTATAGTTAAGTCAAATTTTCTTATATCATTTTGTTGCTAGAGATTATTTCAAATGTTAATGCACTTCATTTTGGATAAGACCCCAGGATTCCTGCAGTGTTTGCCATCATGATTTGGGTCACAACAAAATTAACAAGCAATTTTACATTCCTTTCCTTGCACATATTTTCTGCAGACACAGAAGCTCTTGGAACTGATTTGTCTCATTGACTTCAATGGCCGAGCCTTTCCTCCCAAAAGCAATCCAGATTTCCATCTATCAATTACTTCCATAAGGTCAGGACATGTTATTTTATTCAAAGGCTTTCTGGAATCCCCCCTGGAGCTCCCAGCACTTGTCCTCCACGAGCCCCTTGTCTAGGGGTAGCAGAAGCAGTTTGGCTGAAACAAAAGGGGCTGCTTGAAGCATGTGAAGATTTCCAAAGGGGAAGAGCTGAGAATCCAGGAGCAGCATCTCCTCCTCAGAACAGGAACAAGATATTTAGCAGAAATTCAGAATGGAACTTTACAACCAGGTGATCATCTAAGACAAAAGCCTGTCTCTCAGCCAGTCCCTGACTTACAGGAGATACCAAGGTGGCAGTCACCCTTTACATACATGAAGCATGAGATGTGCTATTTAAACTGAAGGAGGGCAGGTTTAGATTAGATATTGGGAAGAAATTGTTCCCTGTGAGGGTGGTGAGGTCCTGGCACAGGCCCTTCCAACCCAAACCATTCTATTTCAGATGCTGAGATAAATTGAACTCCCTCACAATTTAGTCACTAAGTCTGATCCAACATTTGCAGACCCTTCAGCCTCACGAAGGAACCAGTTGGTTTGAGAGGGTGTCACATGTCCTTAGGAATTTTCATGTTCAGTGAATCAATAAAGATCATGTCTTAAGTTTGGTTCCTCCTTGTGCTGCATCAACCTGAACTATGCAGAAACCCAGGCTTGAACTATTGCCAATATTCTTACATCCATAGATCTTTGGAGCTTGAGACATCCTTCAATTTTCTGTCCACTACCTATGAATAAATCAGAAACACTGATGTTTATTCATTTATATGAAGAAGGAGAGGTAGAAGATTCAAGAGAGTTGTGTTGGGCTCTCCAAACACAGAGCCTACTGTGTTTTTCTCAGCTTAGAAATAAACATTTTTAATAATTTATGTAGTCAGTTGGTTTGCAAATATCTATCTGAAATACAATTAGATAAAGCTCTGGTTATTATCTGATTGTATTAAATTCCTATGAACTCTGTACTTATTTCAAGACAGATTAATGAACCAAACCATTTCATGATCACCTTCTCTTAGCCAGTCACAACCCCCAACTTCTGTGTTGTGTGCAAGAGCTGCAGGTTCTGTGAGCAATACAACTGTAAACAGCACTAAAAGTAAGCATGAATGATTAGCTGCAGAGTGGCAAATTTAATTTGAACAGTTTTGACAGGTTGTGTTGCTTGGGTTGAACTTGAAATAACATCTTGACATATCAGTGGTTCTTGTGCTTTTCCAGGCCGAGTCGTTCCTTAAGGTGTTGAGTCATATAACTTGATGATGGAGTGTCAAACATAATGTGTTAAACCTGAAGAAAGGAAATAACATGTACCATGATGATCAGCACATGTTAAAATATGTTTTACTGTTTCTAATTAAAAAGAGTGGATTTCAAGTTATTTCAGTTCAATCTATAGCAGCAGCTTTGAAATATCCCTGCTGTGCAAAACAAAAGGTACAGCCTGTTTTAAATGGATGGGGAAAAAAAAAACCAGATTAAGATATTTCCATTTAAATTAAACAATACTTTATGGTTTGGGGATAAATAGTTTAATGTGTTTCTGTGAGGCTAAGAATACCCTTAAATGAATTTCAAGCCAAAATATCAACACCAAAAATGTCAAGCAGAATAAAGCCCAGTAAAAAGCACCCACTGGGAAGTTTGGGATGTCAAGTGGCTTAGTGGTATTTGCATGCAAGGACATGGCAGCCGTAAAAGTGAGAGATAACAGAAGAGTTGAGACAGAGAGCAGAATTTATCATAACGTGTCTAGTGATGATTAAAAGCCTGTGCTTATTAGATGCATAAAATGTATTACTAAATCATTTTTGGAACATATAATTTTCCAATTATTTATGCATCACAGTAATTAATGATAGGAGGGACAGAGTCAATGATTCACTGTGTAATACATATGGTAGTTACCTGGGGAGGAAAAAATTACAGTGCTACCAATTATTTGCTTTAATGTTTTTGTAATTATGCCCTACACCCAAGTTGAAAATTTCTTTAATTCTTTTTTAAACCCTTCATTCCCAACAATGAAAATGCTTTCTTTTTAGCCTTCAATTAACTCTAATTTTTAAGCTGCCATCCAAGAAATATACAATTCCATAAGTGCCTCATTCCCTTTTATATTTTGCTGGCAACGGTCTGCAAGTATGAAATCTTGCCCTTCAAGCATCTTATTGACGAACTAATTTAGCCACTCTGAAGGATGATCTGTTTAATACACGTGGCTTGGATTTGCATGATCTCAGGATTTTTCTACTTTAGTCTTAACTTTTTAACTGCAGGAAAATGAGCCAAAACTCTTGCTGTTCCTCACCAGGTAGGACTTTATTCCTGTGTGTGGGAAGGGAAAAGAATTCTGCTTTCGGCGGAGCCATAGAAACATAGAATCACAGGTTGGTTTGGGTTTGAAGGAACACTAAAGATCAACTCATTTAACCTCCCTACCATGAGTAGGGACACCTTCCTCTAGACCAGGTTGTCCAAGCCCTGTCCAGCCTAGCCTTGAACACTTCCAGAGATGGGGCATCAAACAACAAGTCAAATCCTTTCAATATTGTCTATTGTACCTTATGGAAATGCTGGCACTGGAATGAAATTGCACCATTCCTAAATGTTTGGGTATCATGGCCTGGGGTTTTTTCACATGCAATAAAATCAGACTATGAAATATCTCTCAGATGCTGCTAGTGACATGGCGCCGGGGATTATTCCCGGAAAATTGTCTAGAAAATTCCACCCAGTTTTGGAAAAATAAACAAAAAATTATATAGGTGAAAACTCTTTGGTGCCAATTTCCCCCAGGAATAGAGCAATCCCAAGATTTATGTGGACGCTTTGAACTTAGCTACCACCACACTTGACCACACCAGAAAACCACACTTGATTTGAGCAGAAAGAAGACAAGTCCTTCAACTTCCCATACTTAATCCCCCTTCCACCATTCTTCACTTCACACTGAGACCCCTTGAGGGTTTCCATGCTGCCACACACAGCACATCTGCAGGGATCTTTCCTCTTCCTGTTCCCACTCAAACAGAAGTCAGAGCAATTTTTTCAAAACACCAGGCTGCATTTTCCATATAACTGTCAGCATTTAGGGATGACATGATTTCCAGGGACTATACTGAAATTTAGTGACCTGATATGAACCTTTCCCTTGCTAGGAACTCTGTTCTGACAACCTCAGTTTGCTGACAGCTGTGACAGACAGAAGTCATCTCTGTTCCATGGGCTGGGCATGATGCTCCCAACAATTCATGCAACTCCCACAGGACAGGAAAATGCACTTCCTTTGAGCCACAACCAAAAGTCTTTCCCAAAGCAGGCTTAGTAGTGTTTAAAGGATTTATTTAATTCTTTTCCCTTGAATAAATGAGCTTGGAGGGCTAGACTTTCCTGTGAAGATGATTTTTTAAAAATTAAATAAAAAAAATAAAAAGCATAGTGCATTTTGGCAGATTATGTGGGTGGTATATGAATCAATAAAGCTTCCAGCTATGCAAAGCCTTTGGGTGCATTGTGATGTTTGTTTGTTTTTTATTTATTCCAAACAGAACTAAATATGAATAGTTTGGTGGGTTTTTATATCTGCCAAGAATTGAGAATGTAACCCTCCCCCTACCCTTCCCTCCTCCCTGTTGTGTTATAAGTGTAACCATACCAGGCATTTATTTATTGCCATCATCCATAAGGAAAAACTGCTGATGATAATGATGGAAATAATATTCTTGAGAAGCTTCCCTAAATGTCTGCTCAGACATATGGGTGGGATATGTCCTGGAGATTAAATGTCAGTGTCCTTAGCTGAGTTTGCTGCTGGGCTAAGGACAGTTTGGTGGAGACAATGACAAAGTCAGTAGAGGCTTTAACTGATTCCAAGTGATCCAACACCTTCTGGGTTGATGATATAATCCTGACTTTGGGTAATATGACCTCGTCCATGCTTTAAATTGTCTGTAGCAGGAATAAATTCAGGGTGGATTTTTCTTTTTGCTTTTACCTAGGCTTTGTAATGTGCTTATTTTGGCCAGAGCTGATTGCTGGCTCCAGCCTACAGGGAGCTGTCCCAGTGCTTCTGCCTTGAGGTTTTAAATTCATGAAAGACACCAAAAAGTGTCTGTGCTGGCCAAAATCTGTCACGAGGAAAAAAAGATATGTTCCTAATTCTCACAAATTTTTCCAGGTCTGCTGTAGTCCATATTGGAAAAAAAAAGCTCCAGGTTAGAATAGAATAGAATAGAATAGAATAGAATAGAATAGAATAGAATAGAATTATTTCACTTGGAAGAGATCTACAATGATCATCTGGTCCAACTGCCTGACCAATTCAAATCTGACCAAGACATGTTCTTAAGGAATTGTCCAAATGTCTCTTAAATACTGACAGGCCTTGGACATCAACCACCTCTCTAGAAAGCCTATTTCAGTATTTAAGCAGCCTCTTGGCCATGAAAAATCTCCCAGAGTTCAATCTAAACCTCTCCTAATACCTCTTTGAACCATTTGCATGTGTCCTATCACTTCACACCACTCAGCAAAGACCAGCACTGCCCTCTCCACTCCCCCTCCTCAGGAAGCTGTGGAGAACAACGAGCCCTTGCTCCCACCCAAGCTCCCATTTTTCATAAGAATATCTCAGATTAGGAGAAAAAAAATGGAATAGACATTGTTTTCCAAGAGCTCTGCAAGGAACATTTCATTCTGCAAGGACACATCAGTGGAAAAGAGAGTAGATAGGATCCCTGCAGTAACCAAAATGGTGAATATCTCACCTAGAAAGGACTTTAGGGCTCATGTCCATGTCAGTGATTAATACTTGCAATCGTGACATTTCCAGCCCTTTTGAGAAGGCTGTTGAAATGCAGCATCAAGAATCTTGAAAGATTCCATCTTCCAGTCAGAAATTGCCCATTTTACAGCATTTTGCATCTTTGTCAGCTCTGGAAAAGCAAAATGTCCGGAGAGGGAATAATGGACCATTTAGATCCAGAAAGAGATTTAGATTCAGAAAGCAAAGCAGACCTGTACATTCCCTGATGTTCAGTTTGGGCAGGAGCCACTGCTAAATTGATGCTGCCCAAGTTGAAAGGGCAGTTAATGGGACTCAAAACTGGACCAAATGGATGGCATTTACTTTCTCTGCAATGACAGAAATTAGACTAATCATCATAATGGTCCCCTTTGATTTAAAATATCTAAGAGCTGCCTATAATTGGGAGATTATTGAAACTGGCTAATGGAAATTAATCAATTTTATATGTAGAGGTCAATGATGAGAACAAAGATTTGGAAATAAGACAATACTTATGTGTCATGAAGCAGCAAAGTCCTGGATGGTTGAATGTCAAGGTGAGAATTGTTAGACTGAGCCTGGAAGTCTATGATGCAGCTGTTGGTATCTGGGATGACTTCCTGGGTTCCCATCAAGCCAAAGGAGAGAAACTGATTGAGAGTGCAAATTTTGTCTAAAAAGCAGCTAAAATTGATCACATGATTTGCATTTTATTAGTTTCCCTTCCTTCACTGACAACCAAAGCTGGATGAGGAAGACGACGGCAACAAGATCCTGAAAGTGGTGGAAAGTGAACCTCATTCCACATTTCTGGTTTTATACTTGGATTTTTGAAGAATGCTACAGAAGCCTTACAACTTTTGGCTGTGTGGTTACAGGAAATTGAGGGAAGGCTGGATGACTTAGTGGAAAGGAAATCTGGGATGCAGCCAGAAATTGTGGATATTTGTTATATGATTTTTTCCCAGTTTATTAACATTGAGGTCTTGAAAGTGTACAACTGGAGATAATATCAGCAAGAGTAGTTGGTGGGGAGTCAACCTGTGTGTCAAGAAGTCAAATTTAGAGGGTTATATGTAGCTGTCTAGATTTGAGTCTAATGCTTAGTTTTTAGGAGGGCTGAAGTGGGTGGATACAGTTAGATTGTGCCTGCTGGCCTAGAATAGAATTGTGGAATGGTTTAGATTGGAAGGGACATTATAAATCATCCAGTTCCAACTCCCTGCCATGGGCTGGGGCACCTTCCACTAGACCATGTTGCTGCAAGCCTTGTCCAACCCGTCCTTGGACACTTCCAGGGATCCAGGGGCAGCCACAGCTTCTCTGGGCACCCTGTGCCAGGGCCTCCCCACCCTCACAGGGAAGAATTTCTTCCTAACATCCAATTTAAATCTCCCTCTTGCAGCTGAATGATATTCCCTCCTGGTCCTACTACTACATGTCCTTGCTAAAAGTCCCTCTACAGCTCTCTTGGAGCCCTTCAAGGCTGGAAGCCCTTGGAAGGCTGCTAAGGAAACCAAGATATCGTAGCAGGATTCAACGGGTCAGGAAAGATGCAACACTTGTGCTTTTTATGGTGTGCATTTTTACTTCCCCTTAAAATTGGGACAGAATCCTGGATTTCTTAGGAACTTCTGGAAGCTCAACTTTTATTTCTCTGTCTTTGAGACCCACAGGTAATTTATTGCAAATGTGCTCCTAAGTGGTTTAACAAACATTGAGAAATGATAGAAGCTGGACCTGCCATTACACCTGCTATTACCTGCTACTACTTTCCTACCCAAGGTTATTGCATAACTGCTTCTATCCTGTACCAGTTCATTTTTATGCCTTTTGTTTCCACCTCTCCTCCTTCCTTCTCCTCTCCAGCAGCCCTCACAATACCTTCTCCTGCTTTTGTCAGCACAGAGCAGTGCACTGTTATTAATGTCTCCTCTCATTCCCGGCCCTTTCTGCATCTCTTTCCTGCTGTTGCCTCCAGTGACATGCAATGATGATAATGGGATGCAGTGCCACTGGCATGCTGCCCCAAAGCCCTGCAAGGACTAGTTCAGAGGTACAGAATTGCTTAAAAAGCCGGGAGCTTCTCTACCCAAGGGGAAGAAAAAGCGATTGCTTGCTGCGTCAGGAGCTGAATGCTCCTTGCCACTTCCTAGCAGAGCAGTTTAGAATCAAGCTCTGCTGGATGATAATTGTTTTAACTACCATTGTGGTTCTCTCTTTTATCCAGGGGCATGGCTGGGGAGGATGGGTGAAGTTGTGCAACTGATGTCTGCCTAATT
Organism: Drymodes brunneopygia; assembly: GCA_013400955.1. NCBI lineage: Eukaryota > Metazoa > Chordata > Aves > Passeriformes > Petroicidae > Drymodes > Drymodes brunneopygia. The sequence continues at coordinate 444,149 of VZTZ01005657.1, read as the reverse complement.
TGCAGGGTATTCCTAATTGGTTGGGATAGATCGCCCTGCCCTCCCTTCTCCCCCCTCCCCCCACGGAGATGCAGTTTGATCCTTCACTTTACAGCTTTTCCAAAGAAGTTTATGCTTTCTTTACACACAGTCTGCATAAAAACAAAGCTGGCCAATGCAAACATCATCTGAACACAGACAAGATTAGAAACTACTTCATTTTGCTACCAGGAAGGCCATAAAAAAATCAATAAAGCACAATGATGTAAATTTTTTTATAATACAGAGCTTTGCAAAAAATGCAGCCCAGATGACAAAATCTTTACAGAGAGAAGATCAGTGATAAGAATGGCCATTCAGCTTCTTTGAGTGGAAATGTTGTGTCATAATCAGATTCCCTATTTAGACATTTACAAAGGCTGTTCAGGTAGCCTACAAAACACAGACTCAATTAAAGAAAGGATGTGCTGTCTCTGAAGAACAAACCACTGAATGAGTTCTGTACGATTTTCTGCACTGATCTACTGGGATGATAGAAACTTCAGTGATCACAGAATCACAGAATGGTTTGTGTTGGAAAGGACCTTAAAGCTCATCCAGTGTCACTCCCTGCCATGGGCAGGGACACCTTCCACTGTCCCAGGTTGCTCCAAGCCCTGTCCAGCCTGGCCTTGGACACTTCCAGGGATAGGAACACTTTGCCCTACTTGAGCTGGGAACCACCTAGAGCTGTCTGAGAGCCAGCATGAGGGAGCAGAGCATGTCTAAATGGGACATTGCTGTTGAGCTGGGAGCCTCAGCTATGTACAGCAGGGAAGATGTTCTGATGTGGTGCAAAACCACGAATCTATACCTTCTCTCTTTTAGTCTCTGTCTTAAATTAAAATTGGACTTCTTTAGCACAGGGAATGGAAAGGTTGGACTCCTTCATTCCCCTGTTTCTGATATTCTTTGCCTCTGGAAGCTATCAATAAACTGTTTCAACTGAGTTACTGGACATTAATGAGTACAATAAATTTCCACACATTAGATCATTAATTGTATCAGTAGATGTACTCTACCTTTGAGATCAACAATTTTCACCCTATGACCAGCTTTAGTTTCTTTCCAATGTATTTAGTTTTATGCAGAATTCTTAGTTTTTCATTGAGACCTATTCAGGCATGAACTCAAAAACTCCTAAAAGCATTTACAGACTCAGTGTTTCCACTATCACTTTGGCTCTGTACCAGTGTTGTACCAGAGAGAAGCCCTTTTGGACTGATTATCTATTCATTGTGTCCTCCAGAATCATTCCCTGCTTCTCTTAAGAGTTCATCTAATCTAGTGGTGCTGCTGTCAATTAATGATGTTGAACATTGTCTGCTGGTGCTTACAGATTCATTCAGATTATGGAGTTTGTTCCATTTATTTCATATTTTCCAAAATATAAGTATTCTTCTTGATATTCTTTTCACTGAAAACATATACAACTCCTTATGCTGTGCTTGCAGAATTGTGGCTTAGATCTGAAATGAGAGAGGCAACAGAGTTCACTTTTCCTGTAGACTTCAGATTTTTCATCAAGTCAAGGATATAACAAGACAAGTCGCTAGAGGAACTCAGGAATTTCCTCGTTAAATCATTATATGTAGACAAATTTTTATTTTGTCAAAATTAATTTTGTCAGGTAATGTATTCACCTGTTCTAACAGAAGCTGCAGAAGCAGTTTCTTGCATCAGGAAAAGAACTGCTGATCATCCACTTTGAAAGATCTTTTGGCTGGTGCTTGGGGCATTCGTCTGTGATGTGAAAAAGTGCAGTAAAAATCCCTAGTCTGCCTGAAAGACAGCACTAACCTGAATCTTAATCTCTCCCACCACAGCTATCCAGGGCTCACACTGTTCATACACTTTATTAGTTAGCAAAGAAATTATTTTTTTCTACAGGGCTGATGCCAACTATTCCAATAGTCTGAGGGATTTTATTTATTTTCCTCCAGGATCCTATCACAATGTGATTTCTTCTCCATGTTTTGGCAGGTAGGCAGGCAGCCAAAATAACCATGAGTGATTCAGATGATAAAATAAATACACCCTCATTTAGTCTAAGAGTCTTAACACTCTTTTTGTCCTGTCTGAGTCCAAATCTTGGTTTGTGCCTTCTGGTTTTTGGTGAAGTTTAGTAATCATACTACAGGTTTTCATCTGAATTCTGCCCCTGAGAGCTTGGCTGGAGGAGCAAGTTGCTGGTTGTCAATGCAGGCTGGAGTTTTGAGACATCTTGAGCTACTCTCTCATTCCTGTGCTGCCAGTTTAAGGCAGCTCAGGCCCCTGTGAGCATCACTGAGCTCACCTTGCTTGGCAAGTTACTCTTCTGTTAATGCAGAGAATGATTTAAGGACTCCAAATCCTTCACCGAGCAAAGAAGGAACACTGCGACTAAAAATTAATAATGGAGAAGATTTAGGAAAATTATATACATGCAAAACTTAAGGGCCAGCCATGAGTCCTGGGTGAAGAAATTGCCACTCTGACCCGTGTGATCCGAGGCTGCCAGTGCAATGTCCTCACATAATTCAGCAGAGGAGCCATTTTTTGGTAGTAAACTCTGATCCAACTTAGTGGGAGTGTCTCACCCATCTGGATGTTTCTTTACAACTTTAAAAAAAAAAAAGAACAAATGCATTTGGAGAAGAGTGGGGACTTGTGAGGGATCAGTTTAAAAGAAGGGATTAAAAGCACTTCATACAGCCCTGAGGGGAAGCAATAGTCTACAGACATTGGAAAATTGCAGGCTCTAAAGACTGAAAACAAACATGTGAGGTACTGGGAGAGGGTTTAGTTGGATCCCCTTTTCCCATGTGAAATTGTGGGTGAATTTCTAGATAAACTTGTTTCGAGGGTGAGCGATTTACTTAGAATAGTGTCGTGAGCAACAATGTGTGGGAATTTCAAAAATGCTAGGATGGTGCCTAGAAAAATAAGTGCGAATTGACTGTAGGATGTAACTCTATCCAGGCTTGGAGATAGTTTAGCATAATCAGCTTTTTCCATCCATAACTCAGAGGATATTGTGCATTATTAAAAGCAGAAACTTCTGGCCACTTGACTATTGGTGTCTTACAGCTGTAAGGATGTGAATGGTAGGTGTTAAAATCAGCCACAGGAGGGCTCTTGCATTATTTCCCTGCAAGCCTTTAAACATATTGAGGATAATAAAGGAGGAGACCGATTCAAGCAAGGATAGACAGAGGCTAAAAAGATCAAGTCAATCTGTGGTCGGGTTCCTGTCAGTATGGACAGGAAAGGAAAGCTCTGATTCATGAATATTTCATTGTATATTTCAATTCATCTCCTTGTAGCAGCAAGAGTGATTTCCCCTTCTGTGATTTTGGCTGGGTAACAGGTTCAGTGTGTACAACAGGAGTCTGGATATGAAGACTGAGATAAAGGTGGAGTTTCCACAGCAGTGTTAAGCATCTGCTCCAAGTTTTCCAGAAATCTAAATTTGGTGCTGTTCCATTCATTAGTAAAGCACTTTTTCTCATTTTTGCTTGTATTGCCTCCACTGTGGCTTGAGGACCACCAGCCAGTGCTGCAATGATTTCACAGAGTCATAGAATGATTTGGGTTGGAAGAACCCTTTCAGTTCATCTCATTCCCACCCCCTGCCATGGGCAGGGACACCTTCCACTATCCCAGGTTGCTCCAAGCCCTGTCCAACCTGGTCTTGGACACACCCAGGGATCCAGGGGCAGCCACAGCTTCTCTGGGCAGCCTGTGCCAGGTCCTCAACATCCTCACAGGGAAGAAAGGATTCTCAATATTGTCAGATCAGTTGTGCAATGGAGCCTTTTCTGAAGGAACAAACATCCTCAGTGGAGCTGACTCAACCCATATCTGCTTTCTTCTTTCCCTCTGGATATTCCCTCTTACCCTATGTTAGATTTACTAATGCTAGGAGGACCTTCCTACCAGTCCTGATCTCAGACTTCCTCTTTGTCCACAGGACACCCAGCTGATCTTTCCAAGTGTACAGACATGAGGCAACTTTATCTTGTTTTTATATTTTAATATTTTAAATTTTTAAAATATTTAATATTTTAATATTCCCTATTAGAATTTACTACTCTTCCAGAAAGTCTGTTTCTTGCAGGCCCCTCAAAATCATTCACATCCAAGTGCAGAGATCAAAATGATCCTTTGATACTCAAGGAAGGATATTTCTTGCTCTGTTTTTCTCATGCTTTCCAGAGAAAACATTTGGGGATAAAGTGCATGTGTAGAGAATTTCTACTTGTCCTGATCCAGAGGAAAGGTTTGACACCCCTTTTTTTGACACCTTCACAGTAGTATTGGAAAATTAGTTTTCAGCTACAGTTCTGAGTGAGACAATGTTGAGAATTTACCTATTCTCATCTGTTCTCCCTCTACAGAAGCATTAATTTTTTTTTCGACTCAGTGGAAAGAGATAACTCATCTCATATACGAATTGTTGCTCTGGCAGTCAATATCCATCCACACATAAAATATTCTCTCTTTCTACTGATATGTTAGGAAATTCAAATGTACAAATTAATTAATGGGCATCCCAATAAAGTATTGAAGAAATATATTAATAAATAAATAAATTCACAGTTTTTAGCTGGGTGCCTCAATCTGTCTGTGAAGTGATCAAACCACCAAGATATTTTTTTATGGCTTGAGACAAAGGAGGACAATACTTTGTTTACCTCTGAGATGGTATTTTTTTCTTTTTCCAGAAGTTCTGCCCTTGCCAATCTTGGCAAGTATCTTCCATTACAAAGCTTGCTTTTGATAACATTTTTCCAAGGAAAAAGCATTTCATCAGATAACACATGACCAGCTCTTCAGGATACAGTTTCTCTGACCGAATCCTTCCTGGAGCACTAAATCCTATTTTTTTTTTCTGGATTACCTACATTTTTAGAAGCATTTACCCCTTTGGGTATTAAGATTCAAAAGGAAAATCCATCCACAGGTGCCAATGTCAGGGATGTGAATCGTGGGAGATGCTGTGCTGTTTGTACATCTGCACCTGGCCTGTTTTGAAAACCATCCCCACCACTGCTGCCTCTGGCATTTATCCCCTTTCCAGGCCCATGATGGTTTTTTACAACCCCCTGAGGCCCAACATATCTGGCCATCAGGACAGCAAGTCACCAAGCAGCAATGAACAGCAACCATGTGCAGAGAATTCCTTCAGAGGCTCTCCCTACCCCCCATCCCTGATTTCTCTGCTCCTGAACGTTTGCTCTTTCATACTTCATTGGAGAATTGTGTTATCTCCATGAGATGTGGCCGGGCTCAGCGCGGGAATGTCGGTGGCGGAACGTCGCCCTCCTCCCGCGGACACCACACCGGGACAACGACCAGGAAAGGGGGCTCCTCTTGCCTACAAGAAATGCAAATAAATAAATAAATAGAAGAAATAAATAGAAAGAGGAGAGGTGGGGAAAGGAGAGTGGGAGAGAGAGAGGGGAAAAAAGACAGAGCAACTTTTTTTCCCCCCATTTCTTCTCCGAAGGAAGCAGCAGTGTCTCCTTGCAGAACGACAACCCTCAGGATACAGCAGTTGTCTTCAAATCTGTGACCATAAAAAATCATTATCTCTGTGAAATACAGCAATTTGGGAGATAATCAAACAGTGACCAGGGGGCAGAGCTGCCAATCTGAAGGATTATGCTCTGTGCATGCTTGATTCTGTCTGACCTTCCTCCGAGCCAGCTGTCAGCTTGGCGAAAACGCACACGGATCGACTCAGGGCACATTCATTAGACTGTCTTCGGTGAAGAAGTCATTTGCATAAAACCCCAGCTTTCTTAATTAGTACTTCATTTTTCCCTTGACTTATTTTGTGGCTAAGTTCACTTGCCTTTTTTTTTTTTTTTAACTTGCCGAAAAATAAAATGGGGGAGGAGATTTTCTTTTTTTTTTTTATTTTGTGGGGGCAGGAGGGAATATGACTTGCAAATTAACTCAGTGATAATTAGCCTATTAACATTTTCAGAGATGTAGGAGGTTTCCAAATGTAAAAAAAAAAAAAAATTGAGAAGGGGGGGAAAAAGTGTGCAGGGGAATACTGGAGTTGAAATTTATTATCTAAATTTCTGGACTAGCAATATTGAAATGTTGGGAAAGAACAACACACTGTGTTGAAAAATTTTTCTCCTTTTTTTACAGTGATGCATATTGGTTTGCATTCTCTTAGGAAAATTATAGTTCATTGTTCCCACAGACAAGATATAGAATTTTTCCGTGTTGTTAGAAAAATAAAATTTTTTCTTCTACTACACATAATAATTTGTTTGGATTAAGAAATGGTTGACCACACACTGAAGTTTTACCTGGACTTCTCCTGTATTTACCAATAATGATTTTCAAGTCCCTCAAAAGATTCAGAAAAATAGTTGTGTCAAAATAAATGGCAAATTGTTGTATGAGTTTAAAGTATTCAGTTAAGATGCATCACACTTTACTGATCTAAGATTGTTGATCTGAGATTTCTGGGAACAAACAAGCCACAGGAATGATTGCCCTGTGTTACAAGGAGTGTTCAGAGGAAAGAGAGATGCCAAATTAGTGCAGACATTATCAAATTTGCTCTTCAGTTCAAAGTGGATGCTAATGATGTTTGTTCTCTGTTTGATATTCTGCTCTTGCCTGATGTAGGAAGGTATTTCTGAGTGCTCCTAAGTTTAATCAGTCCAACTCACATCTCAGTACTGCTGTCAGAGCTTCGTTATTGCACAAGGGGAGGGAAATCTTGAAGTCCAAGCAACACCTTTGTCACCCACTGATAAATCAGAAAATAACAGAGGTAGCAGGCATACATATCCTAGCACGCTGCTTTTGTGACAGAATTCTGTTTGAAATTGTGAAGAAGCAGTAAAACTTGATGCCAGGTTTTGTAATTTCTCTCCCATCATGTGAGAGAGCAGAAATGTAACTGGGAACATCTTTGTTTTAGATATGTATTACAGGTCTCTCCTGGTTTTACAGTTCTTTTCCAGTATAGGACTTGCACAGAGTTTCAAGATAGGAAAGGTGGCTGCTGTCAGGATATTGAACATCCTTAAATTTGGAGAATCAGGATCTTGTCTTGTATGGAAGACAAGAAAATTCAGATGTTTATTAGTGAAATGAGTAGTGCCAGGACCTGTTCTCTGGTCCTGAGGGTGAGAGGCTCAGACTGGCGTGTGTTTGCCTGTGTGTGTGTGTGTGTGTTTGTGTTTGTGTTTGTGTGCGTGTGCATAATCGTGAATTGCCTCAGCCTCCAAAACAGCATAAATGCATCCAAACTGCTTAAAAGGAATTTTCCTTGGCCCACACCAAGACCCCAGATATTCAGTGAAATCATCTGAGGCAACATTAGTTGGTCTGGAACGAAACCACGCTGAAAACTGTTCTGGATATGGAACAGTACGAACAACCACAGTTTAGTGCCTGTGTCCACTTCCAGCAGTGCTCCATTTACTCAGGCAGCTGCACCCTCAGCTATTTCCATTTGGGAATTACAACTAGTTTGGATGTCCATTTCAGATTTGGTTCACTGGGGTGTTGCAAGCAATATACTTAAGCAATTACCCTGAAAACCCACACATGTGCATTTATGATATTAGTAAAGAGGCAAATCAATGAAATGTCCTGAAGACTGTGCATGTAGACTTTTAATAGACAGAATGAAAACAACAACATGTCAAGCTCTTGCTTTTGGGAGTTATGTGTGGTATAAATTATTTAACAGAACTGAACTTCTCCTGAATTTCGACTGTCGTGGCCCTGCTGCAAAGGACTTCCACACTGCTATCACACACTTTATTTCCTCTCTGATGTCTAATAATAGTATTTCAAATGTCCCAAGAGCAGCTGTAGTTATGGAAGTCAACTGCAAAGAGCATAGAAGTCAATAAAAAGATTCTAAAGTTTACTCTGGTCTTTCCTGAACTTACTACCAATTAAATCTGGAAGTTAATGGGCACCTGTCAGAAAAAGCCTAATCTTCAAAGATTTTTATTGTTTATGTGTAGACTAAAGACAAGAAACTGAATACTAGAAGCTATTCAGTAAAGCTTGATAAAAATAGGAAAAATCCAGAAATTAATGTCTACACAGTTTCATTCTGATAGAAAGAAAGTCTTGTGGGGAAAAGCTGGCTTTTGGAGCTGACCAATGTGCCATCCCTCTGTAAATTGCACTACACTTATCCTCAGTAAGTTTGGGATATATCCAATACACTCTCAGCTTCACAGCATTTAAAATCTCTTGTCTGTAGCCTTTGATGGACTCCTGTAACCTTCTGTCACTCTGGGAAAATTTACTAGATTGCAAAGGATAAAAATTGATTTCGTTATTAGACCAAAAGATTCCACAGTAATTCCCAATGTAGTTACTAGGAACAATCTAAAAGTCTAGTTCTAACCTTTCCACACTACTTTAATGCCCTCTCAGTGCCACCACACTCAGCAGATATTTTCTTTCAGCTCTCAGGCACCAAACCTCAATTCCAAGACTCAGCACAGACCTATAGGTCCTTCACTTATGTTGTTCAGAGTTCTCTCCTTTTTCTATTTCCCTCTGAATTAAAGCTGCAATTCAGAAAGGTCAAGTTCTCAGATGTAAATAAAATATTGTTCCTATGACACATTCATATAAGTCCAAGAGGAGTCATCAATCACTGCTGGTTGATTCAGCACAGTTACAGCAATTTTAGGTCCTTATAAAAGAATTCATTTTGTATTTCCAGTCTAGGCAAAGATCATCATATCTAACTTTCCCAATACCAAAATTAAGCATTTAATCTAAAGTAGTCAGCTATGCTCCTGCTATAGTTGAAAGGAGACAGGTATGAAATATCAGGAAATAAATAAAACCTAACTAAAGGAGGCACCAGTTCTGTGATGGGATTAATTGTTCTCCCTGGGATCTAGTCCCTCCTTGCTGACCATCAAGACCTGTCTTGACTGATAACTTAGTGAAGGAAAATTATTTCTGGAAAAGAACAGTTCAATGAGAGGGGTCAAGGGTTTAATGGCTTGATTACATGGTACAGACAGTCTTGAAAGCTTTCTTATCATTGTAGTAATTTCAAAATAAGATAATAATATTCTTATTCTTATAATTGTTATTACTCTTATTATAATTGTTATTATTGATATTATTATTATATCTCAGAATAGTTTGAGTTGGAAGGGATCTTTAAAGTAATTTAGTCCAACCCCTCTTCAATGAGAACAGACATCTTCAACTAGACCTGGTTGCTCAGAGCTCCATCCAACTTGACCGTGATTGTTCCCAGAGATGGGATCTCCAACACCTCTCTGGAAAATCTAATATGATGGACCCATTTCCAAATCCATTTTCTGCCTTCTTGATATTTCTATAAGTTGGGATTAGGGGATGTTTTTCGAATCCATGAGTTCTTGGTGCCTGGAACACACTGGAATACTCTGCAGTGCTCTACAGATTCCACTACTTCTTTGTATGGCACCTAATTTCCTTGTCATGCATTATCCCAGGGCTCTGAAATCTTTGGGACATAAGGCATCTAAATTCCAGATAGAGGCTCAAAGAAACAATGTTCAAAATTACCTCGACTGACTCCAGGGTGAAAACATCTTCCAGTGCTACACGGAGGTCCCTGCGTGGAGCAGAGCAGCTGAATCAAAATGTTCCTGTTACAGGAGGCAAATTTTGTGCCCAATACTAACACGCCGTTGGTCAGTTCTAAATGAGGCTTCCACTTTTCACATAGAAAATAAACCACAAAATCCATAATAAAGCCCATAAGGCTGAATGGGAAACTCTAACATGGCAAAGATATGACAAGAGCTCCTGGAAAAGGGATGCAGACACACATGCACATTGTACCCTCATCTTGAATATTTTTCTCCCTTCAATCCTCCACTTTGGCTCCTTTCTTATTTGTGGAAACACCCAGGGAACTGTTATATACATACATAATTTAATGACTAAATATCAAAATAGAATTTGTTTCTGGAGCTGTATTGAAATAATTAGAAAATTCATAGAACCATGGAGCTATTTAGGTTGGAAAATACCTCTAAGATCATTGAGTCCAAGAATTAACCCAGCACTGCTAAGGCCACCACTAAACCATGTCCTCAAGTGCCACATCCACACAGCTTTTGTACACTTTCAGGGGCGGTGATTCCATCACTTCCCTGGGTAGCTTGTTCCAATGCCTGACAAACATTTCAAAGAAAAAATTGATCTTAATATTCAATAGAAGTCTCTCCTTCTGCAACTTGAGGCCATTTCCTCTCGTCCAGTCCTTTCACTGCTTTTGTTGCCTTCTTTGGATATTCATGTGTCCAAATAATGTGTAAATAAACAATATGTAAATAAAGGACAAACGCTCTGTTGTCTTCAGTGTACCTAAGGAAAGCTTTATTCAGTCAAGACACCTCCCTGGTAAGATTTGGCATTTCCCATCCTTCAGCATTTCACAGTATGTCTTCTCATTGTTACTTAGTTTTTTTCCTTGAACGGATGTATTTTTTTCTTTTTTTTTTTTGACTACTAAAATTTAACCTAAATTTCCCTGCAACAGCTTAAATCCATTACATCTTGCTCTGCCCTACTTGACTAATGAGAAGAATTATCAAACTATTTTTCAATGTGAATTATCTACTCAGGCTAAAATAAACCCACCAATCTCATTTTCAGTGAAAATCCTGAGCCTAGCCAACAATTGCAATCCCCGAAGTGAAATAACGGGGTTTTATTTACTAAGGTCTTCAGTCTATTCACTGATTTTTATTGGCATTGAAATAACATTTGGGCAAGATTATATTGCATATCTCTTTTTTTTTTTCCTAAGTATGGCTGTTTAAAAGCCCATAATTAAAAAGCCTCTGTTAATTCTCTGATATTGCCACCAGGATCGAAAAGAGATTAGTGCCAGCATTCTGGGCTACTAAAGCATGTGCATACTATTGAACACACACTCACTGGAATGCTCATTCCCAGAAAAATAATAAAAAAAGAAGCATAGAAATAGAATTCTTTCCAAGATGCTCCAAGCATCAGCCAAAGGACTGGATCTTCGTGCTGCCTTGGCACAGAGAATCTCTCAGCTGGTGTAAAACTGGTGGACCTGGCTGTTATGTCAACCTTTCACTTAATATAGCTTAAAAATCAGCTGCACTAATGCTCATCTGGGATATGATTCCTGGAACCAAGGGCAGCCTTGAAAAACACAGCACTTCCCCACTGCTCTGGGTTGCTCTTTGCAAGGGCAGGGCTTGATGTGCTGTGTTAGGATAACAGATTTTACTGTGATGGAGGATAAATATGTACAATTTTTAAAAATGCATGAAATACTCTCCTATCACCATACATATCCTCCACAGTAGATCAAATGTTCCTGGGGAGGAGAGAGCAACAGGCCCAAATATCACTAGGGATGAAGAATGGGAAAGAAAACAGCTGGGTGTGTAAAATGCAGAATGATTCCTTTACAACAACAGCCTTCCTTCCACTGCCCCAAACCTTTAGTTTTGCACAACAAGGGGAGAACAGGTAAAATACACTGGGGTCCAATTCATTGCCTAGCAGTGAGAAGGGTCTGGAGTCAAGGTGGGGATGCTGAGGAGCAAGGAGGGTCCTTCCTGCCAGTGCCACAGGAATTCCATTTCATTTTGTCATTACCTGAGTGTGCTGCTGCACTGGCTCTGGACAGCATCATTCCTTTGTTGTGTCTGACCATGTGTTTGCACCATGTCTGTCTTGAAAGGTTCCAGAGCTCACCTGGAACCTTGTGAGTACAAATAACTCTGGAAAATGCCACAAAGAATCTGTGGCTGCCCCATCACTGGAAGTGTCCAAGGCCAGGTTGGATGGGGCTTGGAGCATGGCAGGGAGTGGAATGGGATGAGATTTAAAGTCCCTTCCAACCAAAACCTTTCCACGGTTCTATGATTCTACTATTCTATGATTCTGTAATTCTATGATTCTATGACTATACTTTCTCCATCCTGATTTTTTTTTTTTTTTTAGCAAAATCAACTGAAATTAAAATATCAATTCTGAGTAATTCAAAACCTGTAATTTGACTGATCTTTATTATTAAGTGTCTTGTCTGACTTTCTCTTAATTTTATACAGAAAAAAAAATGTTCAAATACTATGCCTTAACATTACCGTAATAAATTTGACATTTTTGGTATTTTAATTAAGCTTTTTAAAAATACAACCTTATTCTGGTGATCATTTCAAAACTGCAAAATTAAAGGAGAGCTAAAGTATGTATCTTTCCCAGCTGTGCTGCCAGTTCTGCTGCTGCATTTACAAAAGGCATTATTACAGAAATGGAAAAGCTTTGAGCATTGCAGGAGACTTCACAGAGATTTTGTAATGTTTGAGACCTGGATAATCACAAGTTTAAACATACGTAGTGTCCAAACTGAAAAAATTGTTAAAAGAACATAAAAATGCACAGAAAAAGAGAAGAAGCTCTCAAAAAGAGTTTTCATTTATACAGTGACTCTGATTTCACTGGATTGTTTGATGCAGAAGGACATCTTCAGTGAGAGCATAAAAATGCTTTTTCATGGATTAAAAAAGACACCAAATATAATCTAAAAGCTTTATTTTCAGTTCCAAGATAAAAAAAAAAGCAATTAATGCAGGTTTTTGTCACCTCAATGTAAATGAGAAAGACCCCTGAGAGCTCAACAGAATTATTCCAGATTTTCACTGATGTAAATCAAATCAGGATTTCACTCATCTTACTTGAACAGAATTAAAATGCAACTTCAAATTACTGAGTTGCTCAGACATATTTATCAACTCTGAGTGTCATCTCATCCACAGGCCTCAGTAACAAAAGGTTTGTACCAAGTTCAGAACTTCCCTGCACCAAGGGCTGTTCCTACCACTGAAAAAAAAGGCCAGATCCTGCCCTATTTGCAGTGTGAATAAATGAGCCAGATAAAAAGCAGGGGTAAGGAAATGATATTGTCCCCCTTTTTTAAAGATCATGGAATGAAGCACACAGCAATTAAATGCTGCAGCCAAGGTCACATTGTGATTTGCAATCCATAGCACGTTGAGGTTTTGAACCCGTGTTTCCAGCTTCACATCCAAAGCAATGGGGTTTTTTTATTATTATTATTTTTACAGCATAAAACATTTCTGTTGGAAAATTTTTTATGGTTAGCATATGATGTGGCAAATGCAATTTTAAAAATTATATAGCTCAACAATTTTCTGCTCCCTTAATGTATCCTGGTTTTATTTTTTCATTCAGAGTGACCATGTTTTATTTTTCTTTCTTTATTTCTTCTTCCTTTTGGGGGAGGGTTTTTTGCCTAGGTATCAAATTGCAATCTTACATAAGTCCAAATAAAATAAAATAAAATAAAATAAAATAAAATAAAATAAAATGGCTACCTAAATACCATTACCTGAAATTTTGAAACATTAAGACTTCAAAAGGGTTAATTAATTACATTAGCTGTGTCATTATCCTGGCAACATTCTGCCTTAGGGCATATAGATCTATTCAGCTGCTGAGTTTGAGAGAGCTGTGTCCTTCTCTCACAGAAGAAAATTCATCAGACATTAAAAACATAGTCATTAGCAGAGCATATTGTTTTCTCTCCACCAGATTGAGGAACATCAGATGGAATAATCAAAACAAATATTAAATAAATATTTCTCTTTTTAAAAAAAGATGGAGCCCAGAATTCATCACAAGTCAGAATAGATTTTTTTCCATAAGTTGAAACTGCTTAATATTTATTGATTGTGGAGAACCAAACTTGCCACAGTCTCTCATATTTGTAGTCAAAAATGGGTGGAAAATGCTCCAGTATTACCATGAAAAAATGATGTTATCACTTTTAGCAGGTGTAAATAATTGTATAAAGTACAACTCGTATAAATATCGAAAAATTGGTAGAATAAGGAAAGGACAACAAAGATGCTTAAAGGTATGAAATGGGTTCCATGTAAAGGGAGATAAACTGAAATAAATCCCTACAGCCTGGAGAGACTAATTGTTTCAGGATGGGACAGAAGTCTATGAAATCATGGCAATCATGGAGGAGGCAAAGAAAGAACAATTATTTGCTATTCCTTGTAATACAAAATCTAGTAGGTATCAAATAAAGTTATCTGAAGGTGGGCTCAAAATGATTAAAGGAAAATACTTTTTCACACAGCACAAAATTAAACCATGAAACTCATTGCCACAGGATGTTGGGATGTTGTGAATGTCATAAGTTTTCACGGGTTCAAAAAGCAATTAGATACAAACATGGAAGGAAAACCCTTCATAGACTACAAGAGACAAAGGAATAACCCCCAGGTCAGGAAATTGCATATCCACAGACTGCAGAAGGCTGGAAAGCTCAAATGTGGGAACATCAATGCATATTTCCCTTTTTATCCTCCTTCCTAACAAGCAGTCAGAACTGGCCTTTGCTGGAGACCAAAAAGCTGTCTCTATAGTCTGTGGTCTTACTGAATACATCTTTTTTTAGAAACCAGTTGAGAATTAGACTAAAAATATTAGCCTTAGAGTAAGAGGAAATAGTTTTTAATTACAAACATATCCTATGGTTTGGTGTGGTGCTGCAGTTCCAGCACAGACCCCTGTAGATTCATCCTTTTGCAGCACTATACGGGACCCCATGATGAGGAACACATCACATGCTCGTGACAGTTTGGGAAGATCTTTCCTGTCAGAACTTCAAACTGCAGCCACCAGTGCTGGTTTTGTTGGAAAGTCGTTCATCTGTGTCATATCACAGAATCCCAGATCAGGTTGGAAGGAACCACAGGTGGCTCATCAGGTCCCACCTCCCTGCTCAAGCAGGGTCATCCCAGAGCACAGGGCACAGGATTGTACCCAGAGAGTTCTGGAACATCCCCAGTGAGGAGACTCCACTCCCTCTCTGGACAATCTGTTCAGGGCTCGGTCACTGCACAGGAAAGTTCTCCCTCATGTCCAGGTGGAACTTGCTGGGATCAGTCCCTGCCCGTTCCTCTGGTGCCATTGCTGGGCCCCTGGAGCAGAGCCTGGGCCCTACTCTGAGCCCTCCCTGCACACAGGGACAGCCAGGGATGAGGTTCCCTCTCTGCTGTGTCTCCTCTCCAGGCTGAGCAGCCCCAGCTCCCTCAGCCTTTCCTGGTCAGGGAGATGCTCAAGGCCCTTNCCAGACCCTCCATCATCTTTGTCATCCAGCACTGAACCTGCTCCAGGAGCTCTGTGTCCCTCTTGTCCCGAGGAGCCCAGAACAGGACACAGCACTCCAGATTTGCCTCAGCAGGGCTGAGTAGAAGGGCAGGATCCCCTCTCTTGACCTGCTGGGAATGTTCTTCCTGATACAACCTAAACCACACAAAATTAATGTTGTATATCCACTCTGATGTGAACCACCACGATGCACTTCTCATAAAACCTTCTTAGAAAAAAAAAAAAATAGAGTGCCATTTATGACATGTCAGGGACCTAAAACAAATCCATGATTTTAAAAAACGATTAGAATTATCTTTTTTCAGGTTTGAACTGAACAAAAACTGCCCAGTTATAAGCAGTTGCACCCTGATGCCATTGCTGGCTTCTTGAAATCTGGCAGGAAATAAATCTCTCAGCAGTATATAAATCAATCAAGCCTAAATAACATTCATGATATTGGCAAAAGACAGTCTTGACAGCAGGGCCACTCCCTGACAAAGTTCACAGCCCTGTAAACTGCAGCAAAAAGTGCTCCCAATTTTTATAAGAGTACTAAACCAGATGCAGTTCCCAAATATTATGCAGAGTCAACTTTAAATGTGGGAATGGTTCCCTTGCAATTGGGAGAAATTATGCTATAAAAGCTGAACATATGTACCAGATTCTTTGGTTTTCCTTTTTGCTGTTGTTTAGTGATCTAAATATATAAGCTCTGATATTCCAGTGGTGCAAACTCTATGACTATAAAGAAATCTAGAAATCACATGATCTAGAAATCTAAAAATCATAAGATTTCTATTAGAAGAAAAGTTTGAAGATAAAAAGATTAAACCAACAACAAACTTACTTTACAAATTTATTAAAAAGGGAAAATAAATGATTGATCTTATAAATAGTGAATTTTGGGTTGGTAGTTGATAAAAAAGGAATTGAGAAGGACCCACCACCAGCAGATGGGAACTGGTGTATAGTAAATAAGCATTAAGGCTGGTTAAGCAAGTCCGTAGACCAGCAGTATAGAATATATCAAGAGTTTATACACCCCTGTTCTCATACAGAAAGTTTCCACATGATCCCAGACACAATATTTGAAGAATCTGTATTTTCTGGTTTTGTTGTCTCCTGATTCATCCTAAAAAATCTTTTGTTGAAAAGCTTTTGCTTTTTAATTTATCATTGAAAATCAAAGTTGTGACATGAGTCAAAACTTCTGAATCCACCTTAAACTGTCAGTGAGGGAATTTGCTGCTCTAGCCCATCCCTTCATACTTGAATTATGCAGCCTGAGTTGATTTACAAAGGTCTTTTGGTCACTGACAAGTGCTGGAGGCTCAGTTCAGGTGTCTCATGGATACACCAAGTGTAATTTGAGAAGCCAAAGGTATCTTGAACATCTGCAGGGGCCAGCTTGATCTAACTCGGGACTTTTAGGGGATGTTACCACCTCTGGATCAGTGCTTGTGAGTCTCTGCATATCAAATGGCACTGTAACCTGAACCGAGTGCTTTGAGAGATTTACAGACAACTGCCTAATTCTCCTTGATAGTCAAAAAAGTAGCTGGAGCCCAGATGGCCTGATAGTTATTTATTTATTTATTTATTTATTTATTTGCCTGTCCTTCTTTTTGTGATTTAAATACAGTGCTGATCCATCCTCAGTGAATGTTTTCCCCACCAAAGTATAACACACCTGACAGAGCTCAAGAAGCATTTGGACAATGCTTTCAGGCACATGGTGGGATTCTTGGGATGTCCTGTGCAGAGCCAGGAGTTGGACTCTATGACCCCTGTGGGTCCCTTCCAGCTCAGGATATTCTGTGATTCTATGTGAAATGAGGATACCTCAAGGTCTCTGGATGGATATCTTCAGCATCACCACCCCATCAAACTTCTACCTTCTCAAAATAGAAGTGCAGCATATTCCATCCCACTGTAGGGACAGATCTGTCCAGTTAATTTTATGGGTGTCTTCATCTAATGCTCCATGAAAGGAAGTTGGAACCCTGTGGGGTTCAATCTCTTCTCCCAGGTAACAAGTGATAGGAAAAGAGAAAAATACAGCAATTTATACCAGGAGAGGTTTAGATTGACTATTAAGCAAAATTCCTTCACTGAAGGGGCAGTCAGGCTTTGGAACAGGATGCCCAGAAAAGTAGTGGAGTCACCATCGCTGCAAGGATTTACAAGATGTGTTGATGTGGAACAGTATCATAGATGGAGAATCATTTCTGTGCAAACAATTAACTCATAACATGCAAGTATTTTCATTCTCATATTTTTAAGGACATCCAAATAATTGTACAGCATTTTTAGCATCTCACAGAATCCTGGAATCAGAGAATAGTTTGTGTTAGAAGAGACTTGAAGATTCCAATCCACTGCCATGAGCAGGGACACCTTCCACCAGACCAGGTTGCTCCACACCCTGTCCAGCCTGGCCTGGGTGGAACTCCACAAAGGATGAATTGTACTTAGGACTTGTGGGCTTGGTGGCTTAAAGATCTGACAACAGAAAATTATTGGTTATTTCCTATAGGAAATAATGTGTGAATTTAACTGCCGTATGTGGAAAATTAATAACTTGCTCTACTTCATAGTACTTTGTGGGGTATGGGAAGTTACTCATGACTGTGATTCTCTTTTCTTTCCTCCTCTCATTGCTTTTCCCCTGGTAATACATTGAGAAAAAAAAATGAAATATTAAGTAGAAATATTCTAGAATGGCTTTCTGTTTCACCAGGGGTTGACAGATGAAGTGGAGAAGATTCCTGTTGGATTTATGGAGCTGATCCATCAGCCCCTGCTTGACCCACAGCTGTCATCTCCCTACCAATTAATATTTACCACTTGTAAATGCTTTCAGCCAGGGAGGGTTGAGAGGAGAGAGGAGGTAAGGCAGGGAAAAACCTAAAAGGGAGGTTTTGTGAGGAATTGCAGGGATCACAGTACATCATGAGGCAATTACAGCTCAGCCTGTCCAAGTGTTACTCTGCAATGGTGAATTATAGGCAAGAGGCTGCAGCACTTCACTTTCTTACTCGTAACTAAATCAGAATCCTTTTAAGTTTTAATTAATCTGCTTAGCTTTAGTTGTGAGGGAGCAGGGGAGTGGGGAAGGAAGGCAGATTAACCCTTCAATTGACAAGGACTTTCACAGTCTCTCCTCTTGGGCTATTTTTCCCTTAAGCACCTGAGGGAGACAGCATTATCAGTCTGACGTGGGGGCCCATTAGGCTGTGATTTTTTAATTTTTTTTTTTAATTTGCTAGTGTCTGGTTAGTTCTCTCTATTTCATTATCAAAAACCAATTAATTTTCTGTAAAAGCATCAAATTAATTACAAAATACTATGGAAATATAAAGAATGGAGGAATTTCCCTCTTCTCTCCTCCTACCCTTGCCTCATTATGGGAAATATGTTGGGCCCCTTGGCAGCAAAGCCCTATTAAAGAGCTACAGACGCTCTAGCTCCCTCATTTAAAATTCTGTTGGTGGTGTCAGGAGGCCTGTGTGATGGGGGTAAGTCCATTTCCACCCACAGAGATCATTTTCCAATTCCCCAGCAAGAAAAATACAGTCATAAAATCATTAGAAGTGGGGCTGGCAGAGACCTCAGGAGGAAACCCAGTCCATGTCCTCTATCTGTTCACCAGAACTTCCAGGCATGGACACACTACAGCCTTTCCAGGTGCTCTGTTTTTGCAATGATCCATTTCATTAGAAAGGTGTCCCTACTGAAGTTTTTTTTCAGAATTATTTCTCCCATACTTGTTGAATATAGTGACTGCTTTTAATTTTTTCCTCTGTCTCTGATTTCTAGGTGTTTGAATGCAGTTATTAAGTATTCAGTCTTTTCTCCAGACAATTTTGCCCCTCTTCTTTTTGTCTTTTCTTTGTAGGTAACATTCACTGGGGCTCTTCTCTGGGTGGGTAAAGTCACAATGGGAGGAATGGAATTCATCTACAGCCTGACTGCCCCTAAATACAAACCTATGATTCAGATGTCTAATCAGTGCTCAGTGCTATAGGGATATTCTGCCTGTGTTCCAGCTGCCTCCTGTCCTTAGGCCCTGTTTCATGGCCATTATCCTCATCTAAATTGGCAGTAGATGCCAATGTTCAGACAAGAGGGTTGTGCCTCTCATAGGTATCTCATAGGTTTCACAGTGGTCAGTGGAAATCTCACCAGTGCAATGTTTTGAGTCCAAAAGCAGAGATTCAGTTGTCCAATGTGAAGAGTTTGCTTAAGAGTGAGCTGAACCACTTTCTGGTTATCTTTGGTTTGAATATTAATGAGATCTCCGTGACTATAATGGAAGCTTAGACAGCTGATGTTTATATAAGGGACTGCAGAGAAACACAGAGTTCTACCTGTCCCTGTCCATGGCAGGGGGTTGGAACTAGATGAGCTTTAAGGTCCCTTCCATGATTTTATGATTCTGTGGATCAGTGTCTAGTTCTGACCCCTAACATAATTCAGGTTACTACCCATACATATGTAGTAGGTCAGAGACACCAAGATGTGAGGAAAAGAACACAATGTTGAAGAGTTTTTTCAGAAAATGAAGATTCCTGAGACTGTGATTCTGAAAATTTCAGAACCTTTGTGTTTGCAGTTCCGCTTGGAGAAGATTGACATTGAATGCCTCTGAGTTCTCATTGAGGATCTTTACTAAGGATAAGTGGATAGAGTTGTCTTCACAGGAATTGTTAAATGTGAGCATGATCTCCCCATTATACTCTCTCAATGCTGTATCTTCTGCAGAGATGAATTCAGGTCATTCTGGGGTAAACACATCTGTCTTTTCTGATTTGGATCAATCTCATATAACTTGGGTTGTATGCTACGCTAATTTAGACATCTGGATTTAGATCCAGATGTGCTTTGCTGGATTTCATTCCCTCTGACAAGAACCATTCAGGAATTGTGCAATCCCTGTGCTTAGGTGTACAGCAGAACTGAGATGTCTGGGAGGGGTGAAATATGTGTTTGCACGAAAAAAGGAGATTTGCCATTTTGATTATTCCTAAATGTTATAATTGCGATCTCTTAGTACAAAAGGCTCACTGTATTTTGGTTAAACTTGCAGTTATATTGACCAAATAACTTGACCTCGTTCCTAAACTCCTTTGATTTTGTGTCTCTTATGTAGCAAAGGTACAAAGTGCTGAATGAAGAATGCTCACTGCCAAACAAAAAACAGTGTTCTGACCCCAGAACCTATCTCAAGGCAATCTCAGCTTTCCAGTAATGTAGCAGCCCTATCTCATTTTGAGGAGCATATCTCTGAATGTTTCTCTTAGGCCACAGTTTAAGCAACAGGAGTATGTGGAGCCCTAAAGCCCTACAGCAAAAGCAGCTCCATTTGGCAGCCAATATATTCCCCTTAAGGCTATCAGAGCACAAGTAGCTCAAACACTCAGAGGACTGCAGGAAAAACTGAATGTTGTCTCTGTAAGACTTGGGTTTTTTTCTGTCAGCAGAGGGAGGGTGAAGATTAAAAGCCCTGGAGATCTGAATTCCCTGATCCTGCTTCTACTTAAATGGTGGGGATTACCAAAAAGGTCACTCCTATGAGCAGCATTTATCCACTGTGTCTCTCCCCAGGACAACAATTATGATGGCCCAACAAGAGTTGCAGGCAAGGCACAACAGGGAGTCCTGGGCATTTTCTGGCCATTGGCAGACCGTTGGATTCCTGTTGATGAGGATATAATTATGGGATAATGGAATGATGCTGTCACTGTTCCTAGTCTGGTCCATAACCCACTCACTTGACTACTGACCCTACAGATTCTTATGTTATAGCAGAGCTAAGGAAATCCTCACTGGTATTCAAGGTACCTGGTAAACGTGAAAAAAACTATGTTAATTTTGGCTAAACAGAGAAAAATATAACTTTGGAAAAAGGCAGGCAAAGAGAAGGAGGTGGAAGTTGCAACATGCTTGTTGACTAGTCAAAGGAATTTACTGCCACAGAGAAGAGTTTTGCATCAGTTGTCTCTCTGATCTGGTGAATGGTGAATTTTTTTTTTAAGCTACACCATTTTGTGCAAAGGCCCTGTGTAAACCCAAGTGCACTTTAGTGACAAGCTTGTTCAAGGGCAAAAAAGTCATCTCACCTTTATTAAGAGAACATAAAATTGACAATAATGTATAAATTACCTATATTCTCTTATTAATAGTCAGCAGGCAGAAACAGGTGCTTCTAGATATTTTAGATGTTTGCCAGGAGAAAGATGAGTTAAATCTTTGAAGCATCTTTTCAAGACCACTGATCCTAAAAGGAGCCCAGGGTGTGTGGCTCAGATCTGGGTGTTAGTCTATCAGACAGACAAAGTTATATGAGACCAATCTGTGTCTAAAAATACAATTATGTCTATTCCAGTGCTACCTGAATTCACCTCTGTAGCAGGTACAGAAATGAAAAGATAATAATCTATATTTTTTTCCTATTCAAAAAATGCTTCAGAAATTATCAGCCAATGAGAAATAAATAACTGGAAGTAGAAATATCAATAAATACAAACTCTGCTCAGTTATGAGCTAAGGAAGTCTTGAAAATAAGACTCAGTCTTCAGTTTCTGCAGCTCCACTCTCTCCATTGAGTTGGGCAGATTTATACTAGCTAAAGATTAGGATCAAAATATAAGCCTAACATCTTTAAATGCTTTAATTATTTATCCAAGGCTGTTTTGACTTGCCTTCTGCAGTTGGCTGTGAGTCAGAGGAAGCTCTAAGTAGTGTATTAGCAATTATTAGCTAGCTTAAGCTTTCACTGTGTATTAGGAATCAAATCAGACATTTTTATTCTTCTAATTATTATTTTTTAGAGAATGGAACAAAATGTCTGATTTAACTGTGTAAAATAAAGGGCTAAAATAGTGCTTTGGGTAAAAATGTCCCATTTAAATGCCTGCCAGAATTTGGGGAGGAAAAAAAAGTAAAAGAAAAAGCATGGAGAAGCATTTTCCAGCTTCAAAGAACTGCATAAACATTGGCTGATGGTTCCTTCACCATTCTTTGCTCATATTTGACAATGGAAAATCATATTCTCTAGGGTGCAGTCTCAAAAGCAGCAGCATCAAGACATCAACTGAACTTTTACCTTATATTTTCCTTGAATCACAGAATGGTTTGGATTGGAAGGGACCTTAAAGACATTTCAGTTCCAACCCTTCTGCCATTGGAGAGTCTCCTGGACTGCTGGGGAAATTACTGTAGTGTAACAGTTTAGTTGATGGTCTGCAAACATTAATGAACTTCAATAATGTCAAATATTGAAATCATCACCACTAACCTATGTCCCCAAGAGCAATATCCTCATGTCTTTTAAATCCCTACAGGGATAGTGACTCCATTACTTCCATGAGTAGCCTGTGTCAGGGTTCAACAACCCTTTGAGTGAAGAAATTTTCCCTAATATCCAATCTAAACCTCCCCTGGTGCAACTTGAGGACATTTCCTGTTATCCTGTCATTGGTTATCTGGGAGAAGTGTTACAGAAACCCTGACCACACTGGCTAAGGAGACTCAAATGGTCTTTGGAACTTATGTTAAATGCTCAACTCTGAAATGCAATGTAAGACGTCAGCATGTTCAGACACAATGGTTCAGACATAAAAAGTACCTAAAGTGGGCCAGGTCTGTGGGACATTCTGCAGTGAGTTTAGCAACAGTTGCATGTGGAACTTAGAAAGAAAAACAAAGCTCTACCTCTACAGGTCTCTCTAAAGAGATTGACTCATATCCCTGAGATTGGTTTCTTTGGGTACCTGTACACAGATAGGAGAGGTCATGAGCACCTTAGATCAGCTTGATCTGTATTTTCCATGGGCATGTTTTAAAGACAGAAGATTTTTTTAAATTAAGCCAACTGATGCACAGGCAAGAAAAGCAGTTTATTTGGTATTTCAGAAAGCAAGATGTATCAATGTTTTGAGATTTACAAATAGCACTGATAAGACACAACAGGATGACGAACAACAGGGAGCTAAAAGTAGGAACACTTTCATCTTGATGTGACCTATCAAGGCATAATAATATTGCAGAAATAAATGTCTGTATCTTGAGGTTTCCAAAAGCTGAATTCAAAATGAGACCAGCAAAGGCCAGGAAACAACACAGAAATGTTGACAGGACGAGATGATGATTGTAGGTCCATTCCAATTGGGTTGTTCTGTTCTATTCTATTCTGTTCTATTCTATTCTATTCTATTCTATTCTATTCTATTCTAGTCTAGTCTAGTCTAGTCTAGTCTAGTCTAATCTGTTCCATTCCATTCTGTTAATATAGAAAATGGACAAACCTTTTAGCCACTGGATCTTTATTTTCATACATGAATGTAGCCTATAACACAGACTACTCCACAATTTCTGTCTTCTATTTACTGCAATTTATTTCAGGGGTGCTCTGGTACCCTTGTGTGGGAAATAGTTCATGGAACCCTGAAACTGAAATTGGTAGGACGATGCAATAAACACAAATGTCGAAACATACACCTTTACTTCTGATTCAGTCATAAAAGATGAAATTAAGCTTGAACCAAGAAAAACAAGGGACCAGCCTCTCTTGGCACCAGTAATTGCAATCTGGGATGGCCCCAAAAGTCCTTTCTTTGTTTTGAACCACTCTGACAAACAGTGCAAGTAACAGAACTGGAAAAGACAGAGCACTTGGCAAAAGGCTGTAAAATGGCAAAATCACTGAAAGAGTGTTATAAAACATGCAAGAAGGAAATACTCCCCCAAGCAGGACATGTCAGTTGCATGGCCATGGCTGAGAAAAACAGTTGCTTAAAGACTGTGACTTATGAACCTCTGCAATGGAAGCAGAAGTGCCATAGGGGGATAGAGTAGATGAGAAATGGATTAAGCCTGAATGTGGAGGAGAAAACTGGAAAAGTCAGGCAAAGTTTCTGAGGTGGAAGACGACATGCCCTAGGAAGACATGGAAAGTTGGGATGAAAAGAAATTCCCCCTACAGGCACAGACCTTGTCTATTACATTCTACAGGATTTGAGGAATTAGGTTAGAGGACAATGATTTTGTACTTTGCAAAAAATGCTTTTTTTTTTTTTTTTTCAATAAGAAGAGACTACACATATACCTACATCTATATTTTTACCTAGAGTTCCTAGCAAACTGATGCTCATACCACTGTATACTTATACAGGTGTATGTATGGAGTAATTTATTGCACTATGCTTTTGTATTGTACTGTTAATTTTCTTCAAAGGGATTGAAATGTTTATGAAAAAAAGAGAAGCTTATTAGGACATGAAGAAGACTCTGCTGCTGTTAGTCAAATTATGGTTTGGGACACAGTTATTATAGTCTTTGGCTTTCTTCTTAAGTAGTTTTTTACTGCAGGTTGGAAATTGGTTATATATATACATTAAAAAGACAATTCCATTATCATCAAAAATTAAGACTTTTTTCAAACTGTCAATTTCACTTATTTTTTTTTTTGTCTAATCTCAGAATGGAATATTTCCATCTCCTTATTTGAGATTACTTTCTAGAAAGCAAGCAATGTTGTGGGGAAGGATATTAAGTTTAGGAAAGACAAAATAAAAGAATTTTTCTGTGATAGCTTTTTTTGATGCCCTCATAACATTATTTTTTACAGTTTCACTTAATAGAAAAACCATTTTGGAAGAACCAGAGAGAACTAACTGTGTAAAGCAGAATATCCAGTTCTTGCCCAGGGCTGCTTATGACGTCAGTATCCTAATAAATCATGATAAAAACAATGTTTCATATTCATACACTTGATATGGTCTGAATTTATGAAAATAAGTAAAATAGAAGGGTACAAATGACAGTTGTCATCAGTTTGCATATATGGGTACCCAGGAGGAAAATAGAGGCACTGTCAGAGCATCCAGGGATCAGGGCTAGGAATTCACATGGAAGTTGATTCTCACTAAACACATAAAGGTCAACAAGAAGGGTTCCTATGGGAAGGAAGATCAGGAAAAATGTGGGTTTGCTGCTGAATGGGGCAAGGGATCTTGTGACAGATGGCACAGAAAAATCTGGGAAAAAATTGTCATGTTTTCCTTGATTTTTCCTGGTAAGATTTGCCTTCAGCAGTCTCAGAAACCAAAAGGAAAATCTGGAGCAAGGAAGACTGACCACAAGTGGACCAGGACCAGGATAGGGAACTTGTTTACAAGTGGATACAGTCAAGCGCAGAAGACCTGGCGAGAGGTCCCAGGACTATTGAGGCAACTGGTCATTCTCAACTGCCTTTGAAAGGCTGTGGCCACTGACAGAGATCCCTGAAGACTGGAAAAGAGCTAATCTCACTCTTATCTTCCAGAAAAGGCCTGAATGAGGATCCAGGAGAGTACAGACTGATCAACCTGCAAGGGTGAGGAACAACTCATCCTGGAAACCTCTTGCAAATGTATGAAGGACAAGGAGGCAAAAAAGTGTAGCGAACACAGACTTTTGAAGGGAAAATCATTCCTCCTCAACTGGACAGCTGTCTGCACTGAAATTAAGAGGACAAGGTGGGTATTGTTCATTTTAACTCTGAAAAAGCTTTTCATGGTGTCTGACATAACCACCATAGGCAAGCAGATCAAGAATAAAATAGATAAGTGGACAGTGAAGTGGATTGAAAGTGAGCTGGTCTTTCAGACTCAGGGGGGTCATGACTGGCTGCACAAGGTCCAGGAGGAGGCCTGCCACAGTACCCAAGGGGTCACTGCTAGCTCAGTGCTGTTAACCATCTTCAGTGGCCAAGATGATGAATAGATGCAAGTCTGCAGACGGTGCAAGGAATTGTTGATATGCAGTGCTGCCATTCAGAGGGACTTCAAGAAGCTGAAGGAATGGGCCAATGGGGATCTCCTGGAGTTCAGAAATGGAAAATGTCAAATCCTTCACACAGAAAGGAGTAACTCTATGCACCAGTACAGACTGGGGAATACTGGGAAAGCAGCTTGGCAGGAAAAGACATGGTGGTCCTGGTGGTTCTATCAAACTTATAGACAGTGATTCTTTATTTTCACATAGACCAATTTTTAACCAAAATCTAAACAGAAATTTGAATAGAAATTTTTTGTCATTCTATGTGTTTTGAGTCACAGAGACACTGCTAAAATTATTTATAGGAACTATCCACCATGGATAGGACAGACTAGTCATCCACCTTCTAGGAACAAAAATCATCTACATGGGTATCGTGACGATGACTGAAAAGTGGCTGATGCTGCATGAGTTGATGCTGCTTCTAACAGCAGTGGAGCTGTCACTTTCCACACCCACTGCTCAATTCATTCCTACTGTCCTCCCAAAGCCATCTCAGTGCACTAAAATATTTTTAGAGCCTTCCATTTCCATTTCCCTGTCAGCTTCTGTCTCTGTATTCCATCCCATTAGTTTGTATCTATGCACATGATGAGACAGCTCAGAATTTTATTAGCATGACTTGGGCTGACCACAACACGCATGTGCGAGAGATGCAAAGCTCCATCCTTTTTATCCTCCTGCATGTTGTCAGGGATAATGCAAACTGGAACAGTCACAATACATTTGCCCTGGGGAAGTAAAGAGATAAAAGTAAGAAATATGTATATGGAATACTTTGGGAAATTATTGGTTATTCCTTGTACCCTGTCCAAATTCTATAACCTGGTTTTTTATATTGTATAAACTCTTACTTCCTGAGTAATCCCATGAAAGAGGCTTTCTGCAGAGTAGAAGTATACTTGTCTGTGCATATTCACAGTCTACTTAGTCATTAAAATTAAATTTTCTTTTGTGGAGGTACCTACGGCTTTCGTTGACATGTAATCTGAGCATAGGGAATAGCACTTGCCTTGGCCAATGGACATAGTGAACATTCCCTGGGCAAATTAGGCTGATAGGATCTGGCCATAAAAAATCATGGCAAACCATAAGGATTTTCTAATATGACTTCCCTTATGACAAAGAGAAAGAACCTGGGAAAAAGGAAGAGGTGTGACTTGGAGGACATTACATCATCCCCTGCCATTGGCTGTAAGGACGTGCACACCACAAACAAAGGGAATTGCTTTGGAAAGATTTGAAATGGAGATTGTCCTGGAACAGCTGAGGCTTTTGAAACTTGTTAGAATGTGCAAATGGACTCAGATGTGCTCTCAAAATATATTTCATAACTAATGATTATGGACCAAGGAATGTTTTTGAACCTTACTAACTCGCACTGGTGAAGACTCAATTTATCATCATTAACATAAGACCTTGACCAGTAAACAAAGGTAATATTGGTTTCAGTAGATGAAAAATAAGCTAGAAAGGAGTATAAATAAAAGGAGAAGAAAGGGAGAGAATATATATTGTTTTCTTAAATAAAGATTGAAAATGTATATTGAAATTGCCTTGTGGGTTCAGAAGGGAAGGATGTGCCTTTTCCTTTGAAAAAAAGGACTATTGTCACATGGTGGGATTCCTGGGGCTTTCCTGTGTAGGAGTAAGAGTTGGACTTGATGATCCTTGTGGGTCCCTTCCAGCTCAGGATATTGCATGGTGTTATGATTCAACTTAGATTGCCTCCAGACAATAAATACATGACAGTTATAGTACGGTCTGCTTGGATACTCTTGATGGTAAAAGCTGATCTTAAGTAGATTTTGTCATCATTAGAAGTGAGCACAGATTACACACTATACTTCAGAGAGACCATGAGATCCTGTACCTATACCTGAATCTTAAATTTCCAGGAAGGACATAAAAAATAGTAGCAAAAATAAATTTTCCAAGAGCGAGCTATCCTGAAGATTTTCCCCACAAACAAATAAAGATTAACTGTTGATTTATAATCTCAGATTTATTGGTGCAATCTGCAACAGCATAGGACATACAGACAGGAGAATTTATTCCTGATTTCAGGTTCCAAACAATTCATTGTTTGTTCTGGTATGATGATGCTACCTCTGTTTTTTAGGGTAATGGCATTGTCATCCAAATTCTTTTATAAAGCTGCCAGAGATCATTGGGTGAAAACCATTCTAAACATATGAAACACTTATTTTATTATTATTGTACCAATAATCTTTGCTGCCCTTTGTATTAAATTTTCTACTCATAGCACCTGCAGTACTAAGATTACAAGGAATTTTATTGCAATAATACATAATTTTTTCATACCAGTGCTTTGACACCATTCCCACAGGGGGAACTTTTTGACATCACCAGGACCAACAGGACACTTACTGTAAAAAGAAATAAATCACTCCCCATGATACCTAAATAAATATTTAAAACCTTAAATTTATTACATAGCCTTGAAAATCACAGCTGAAACTTTTGCAAAAAACCCTGCAACATATTTCTTATTTATGGATCATTAATTTATTGAAAGCTCTTTGTGGGTCATTTTTTTTACAGAGTATTGAGAAACAAGGTGCTGCTCACTAGAACTGGTAAATATTACAAAGTATCTGTGAACATGCATTTTGAATACAAATCAGAAAATTTCCATTACATATGCAATCTCCTTTTTTCATTTCCCATTATATACTCAGCAATATTATTGAAGAAACAGAGTTTTATAAAAGCTCATACAAATGCTCATTTCCTCAGTCTACGATCCGACACAAGGAAATACTGATAAGGTTATCTGCTTCTTTTATTGGACTTATTAATTTTGCTGAATATATTCCAAGACATGATGTATCCTTCAGAGTAGTCAATGCAAAACTCAACATTAGAGGAGGAAGGAAAACATGCTCATTGTGCAGTGCTGTGATAGGTCAGCTTTTGAACTTCAGAACTGCTGGTGTTCACAATTTCTGAGTGGCAATTATTCAGTATCTCAAAAAAGTAGCTTAATGTACACTGAGACAGCTCAAGTGTCATAGTTTCCTGCCTATGTCCTATAAAGCATTCCAACTCAATAAAGGAAAAATAAATTTCTTAGCATAAGGTCACTAGGACAATAAAAACTAACCCATAACATTTTACTGTCAGAGAAGCTGGGACTTGATTCAGGTTCTTTCATTCCTACTTGTACAAAATGTTAATAGAAGAGTTTATTCTGTAGTGATGTACACTGCCTTATTCTATAAAGTTATAAATAGATAAAATGCTTCAGGTATATGTATGTCATTTATATAGAGAATTAAAGATGTCTATATATAAAAATTGAATGCATAAATAAAATTGCATGAATTTGTTTTTCTACATTTGAAAAAAAATCGTTGCAAAAATTTCAAGAAGAAACAGATCCTGTCCAGAGCTCTCTGTGCAGAAATAAATGCACACAAGCAATCTATGGGTCAAAAGCTTTTAGGGCATGACAGACTTAGTGAGAGGAACAGCTGAAACATTCAGCACATGCTATTGTCTCATCGTGAATGGCCATGTCCAAGACTTCTGCCCAAGACCTGAAGACATCATTTGCAACAAGTCTCTGCTGAAAGAAGCTGAAATTTATGTTAAATAAAGCTTAAGTTCAATGAAAAATCAGATATTGCCTAACTAATATGCCAGAACACTGATCAGTTCTTTTTCTATGAAAACTTCTTGTACCCAAACATTTACATCTTGGGCCTAATGTTCAGTCAAAGGGAATTCCCTCAGCTTTTTTTGCAGAAGCAAGGTGAGCTGGGGAAGAGTGAGGCATAAAGTCTATATATTCCTGTGAAATGCCCTAGCATATTTTGGTTTGTTTTGTTTTGTGTATAAATATATATATTCATGCGCAACTAACTAATATATATGAATAAATGTCAGTTATCAGGTTCTGTATGCATTTGAATCTGTGGAACATATCCATGTTGGATGTCCCAGACCAGACCTTTGTAGATAGAAATCAGTGTAGATTGGTCTCATTGGAAATACTGATGGCCAAAAGGGCTTCAGGTTTAAATAATTCTCTTGCCCTTCCAGGTGGTTCATCACTCCAGGTCATGTTCAAGATGTATTGATGAAGTAGCTTAAGGGAAGGTCACAGAGCTCCAGCCTACCTTCCCTGGGGTTTCCAGAAAAGGATCTTTTGTGGCCAGTTGGAACCTCATGCCGATTATCAGACGAGACCAGGACTGCTGAACAAAATAAACCTCATTTAAAATCAAAATTAGCTTTCCTGTGGCCTGGGATAGGTGTTTTCAATTTGTGCTAAGTGCTTTAAAGTAACAACTTGGCCTTCTGATGTTTGTAGTATTTTTGGTAGGTATCATAACTTTTTGTGATGAGGTCTTTGCATAGCAAATTGGATCTCTTTATTTAAGCAAAAAATGTTGATTACCTGTGCTCCCACTGAATGCTCCCCTTCAACAGAGTTTTTCTCTTTTCCTCTCTGCTCAGCACTTACAGCATCTTAGCCAAAATACTCTGAGATTTTCAGGGTTTGTGTTTTGCTTCTGTGATGGGGATCATCCAGTGTAACTGAGACTTCTGAGGAGCTGTGGGGTTTTTTCTAAACTAGAAGGCTGGAAAAATGTTTAAAAAAGGACCTGCAGGATGGCTCTCCCTCTGAAACCATGAGGAGAGAGAGATGGAAATGATCATCTATTTTAAAAAAAGATACAATGTTCTTTCACATGCAAATTACCAGAGATCCAACTCACATGGTTCATATCCCAATAGGAGGAAATACAGCAGAGCTGACAGATGTCATCAGTTGACTTAAATGACTGCATGAAAATTCACAATTTAAGTCTTTTATCTACAAACCCTGCATGTTTAAAAAAAAAAAAAACTGTGCCAGTGGTTATAGGCTACTTCTTTGACTGCTAAGCATTTGTCACCTGCAATTCCATGAGTAAACAGTTCTAAATTATGGGACTTACTCAACAATATCAATAATTTTAATATAAAATGGTAAAGACATGGATTTTTTTTAAAAACAAAACCAGAAAACAACCAAAAATTACTCTCGTGCATGAATGCTTCTTTATGATCCAACTTGCAGCATTTTTATAGGCTGTATTTCTGAAAGAACATACATATAACGATGTTTAAAGCATAGTTGAGAGCAAAATTATTGCAGTTTTATATATACAGTGAAGCCATATAACAAAAGAGCAGTAGCTGGTGTTTGCCCTTATATGAGATGCAGTCATATAATAGAGAGCCTTAAAGCTAGGGTTTACTGTACTTTGGGAATTAATCACATAAACTATAAATTGGGTTCAACAGGCTGGCTGGGTAAATAGGCGCAGCTAATGAGGACACTATGAGATCTTATAAGAGCTCTGACTGCCCCAGGACAAAAGTGCCGAGCTGCACCTGATGGAAAACTAGAAGACATCAAAGCATAAAGGATTAGTGCTCTCACAGTGTTGAGAAATGGCCAGGGGGAGATTCACCAACTTATTACCCACATCCAAGCTAATCCTGTTATCTGCAAAATATGACTGTGTTCAGGAACTGCTACCACCTAAACTTGCAGGAGACTAATTCTGTGTTTACATGGACAAAAGTGCGGGGAATTTTCATCTGGGCAAAGAATATGAGAGATGAGGATTTTTAAAGGGTTTCCTTTGTATCGAATGCTTGAAGAGGGGAAAATATAAAATTAGCTCTTTAATGGCTATTCCGTATCCTATACTGATATCCTATAGGATAGAATCCCTTCTCTGAGAATCCAGGGCAAAAGTCACATGAAATTTGTTCTCTCCTGTTTAGTTGCACTTTCCTAAAAGAAAATCAAAATGCATTGAAAGTACCTTTGAAGATGAGAGGGATTAATAGTCCCCCAATATCCCTGCCCAGGAAATCTTTTGTGCAGCAAATGTCTGCCTGATGTTTTTTTCAGTGTAATAAAAGGAGGTGAAAAATATCCCAAGGTCCTTGCCAGCACATCACAAAATATAATTCATTATCCAGCCTAAGGTGTGTGAGTTGGCTCAAAATTTTTTTTGGAAAAGGTTTATAATTACCAGTGGTAGAAATCTAATTCTGTTTTTTATACCAAAGGTCCGTTTGGTATAACAGCACCTACGGTGGATAACAGATCTTATTTTCCAATTTGAATAAAACAGAATTGGACCCAAACAGTACTTCTTAGAGCAGATAATTCCAAGCAAAAGGTCTGCAAGTTATATTTAATCTAAACACGCAATCTGCTCCTTCCAGTGGCTCATCAGTGCCAGGGATGGTTGCCTCCAGGGCAGAGTTTAGGCGTGATTACCCAGGCAAGCCCCTGGCTAAGCATTTATATGGCATTAAGGAACACCCCCGGCACACAGATCTTGCAGGCAAGGATTTATCTAGCTATCTAAGGGAAATGATTAATTTTGTAGGTTTTAATTTTTAGGGATGTAAGAATGCCAGAGTGCCTGGTGACGGGAAAGGCTCATTGTGAGGATGGCATTGCCTGCAGGCTGCCCTTGGCTTTCTCACTGGTGCTGTTTGACAGCACCACACTGGAGTTGTGAGAATATTGCAATTAGTGGCCTCCATTAGCAACAAAAAATAAGCACCTCGGTGAGAATGAGGTGGTGATTACCTGATGTGAGTGAATCGAAGTACCAGGGGGAGATTGGTGTGGTGACCCCAGGGTACCTGTGAAAACAAAATTAGAGCTGTGACTTCCACATCAGCCCCTTCTCACTTGGCTCTTTTCTAACCCTGGGCACCTCTGGATTTCTTCTTTTCCATCTCCCTTAGCAGCACCCAGTCTAGTAACCAGAGTGTCCCACAACAAACTTCTTGATTATTTACTATTTTTCAACCCAGACTGTAACAGATCCACCTCTGTCTGCGTACATTGATCTCTTGATGTCCTTTTCAAAGGTTGCACTTGATGAAGGTCTTGTCCAACCTTAATGATTCTGTGAAATTGCCAGGAAACAGATCAAGGAATGTTCATTGGATAATTCTGAAATTTCCTTCATTTAGTAAGGTGTGGTTCTTTCACTCATACAACAGATATAAACTGAAAAATCAGATACTGAGATCTCTCAAATTCCTCTTGATGTTACTGAATTTTTCTTTTGGAGAGTGAAGAATATTTAGCCATCTTTTTTAAATGCACATGCATGATTAGGAAGCAATTCTTCCCTGTGAGGAGGGTGATGCCGTGGCACAGGGTGCCTTGAGAAGCTGTGACTGCCTCACCCCTGGAAATATTCAAAGCCAGCTTGGACAGGGCTTGGAGCAACCTGGGATTGTGGAAGGTGTCCCTGCCCATGGCAGGAGGCCTGGAACTCATTGGACTTTAAGATACTTCCAACCCAATCCATTCTGTGATTCTATAATTCTACAGTTTTCTTTTTTCCCTAATAGAGGTCTTTCTTCCTTGAATTTTTATTGAGATAGTTTTTAAAATTTTATTTTATTCCTCTTGAACATGTGGAAAAAATAATGAAAATGTGTCAATTGTCAGATTTGAAGTCAAATAATTTAATTTTGTCAGAATAAAATGCCTTTGAATTCAATTCAAAATAGATCCAGATGATTTTTTAATTTATTAAATAATGTTTTGCAGTTTTTTAACTGCCCAGGAAATTTGAAGATCCATTACAGCCACAGACATCATAGTGCTATCAATGCAAGGAAGAACAGCTTCAGCTAAGACATGACTTGTTAGAAAAAGAAAAAATAGAGATGGAAAACACCAACTAAAAAATTAAGTAGGTCCATGGAGCATTGATATGCACATAAATTTCTACATGTCTGTCTGATTATGGGTTGAAAAATGTTTCTTACTTCTCCATCTTTTTAAACTAAAACAAATGGAGCAAGACTAAATATTGTGGATTCAAAATAAGAAGGAAAATAAAACCTGATTTCTGTCTGGGATCTGTAGGGACAGACATGATAATCCTAACAACTGCTTGTCTTCTCATTTTAGACATTTGCTGATCAAATGGGAAGCAGGAATGAAAAGTAATAAAATCCATTAATAATTTTGTTTTTCCTATTGGTTTCACATACTCAAGCACAGTTTTGGATGACAGAACAAAAGCTTCAGAATAGGTAATAACAGCTAAAGAAAAACACTGATTTTGAAGCTATGATTTATACAAATATCATCTCAACCCTTAAATTGGGGGGGTGTTCATGAAGGAGAAAGGTTTTATGAAAGATGTTCTGATTTCAAGAATTTGTTGTGTTTGGTTGTAATTGTGCCTACTATTATCTTCTGACCTCTTCCCTGATGTTTTTTATCTTCCTATCCTGCCTCTCTTGCTCAGCAAATTCACAGACAGTAATCCTGATATGAATTCCTATTTAATTTTCCAGATGTATGGATCACCTCTTAGCAAATAAAACTCTTGTAAGAATTCAAAAGTTTGCATTCTGAAATTCATTTTGGACAACACATGGATCCCAAAATTGACCAATGTTCACCCAAAATGTGTAGAAACAGACTCAGAAAATACTCTGAGTTGGAAGGAACCCACCTGCATCATTGATTCCAATGGTCAAACTCAACAAGGCAACAAGTCCCTCATGATTCCAGAAGGAATCCATACAATTTTCCTTGGCCCTGGGCAGAAATCAGCTCCATTTGGTGATCTTCACCTTATCCACCTAGTATGTACATTTACAGATTTAAGTAAACTTGTTTCACAGCTGCAGAAATGGTAAAATTTTATCAATCAATAACTCCTCCCCTTTCACCTGCTCCCCTCTCCCCACAACACATCAGAAAACACTGAAAACAATTAGTTTATATTCCTTAGATTGAAAAGATTTTTTTTCTTTGTAGTCCAATCAGGATCACAAAAAGTGACAATAGTGGAGGCCTTCTCTTGCCCCTGAGTCCTTCTGGAAGTAAGTCTACAAAGTAGTTTGTTTCTGCTAACTAAATATTTTGCTTTTATTTCCCAAAGCTATGGAAAAAGTCAATATAAAAAATTTCAAACTACCAAAGAATGTTTTTCTTTGTAGCTTCAGAACTATGATGCCTTTACTTTTTCTGTATTGATGTTTTATGTTTCCAAGAAGCTCAGAGAAGGAAAAAACAAGTTTCTTTTCAGTGGGTTCTGAGCTCCCCCATACAAGAGAGGTACGGACCTCCTGGAGCAGGTCCAGGGATGATGGAGGGCCTGGACCATCTCCCACCCCATGAAAGGCTGTGGGAGCTGGGGCTGTTCAGACTGCAGAGGAGACACAGCTGAGAGGGAACCTCATCCCTGGCTGTCCCTGTGTGCAGGGAGCGCTCAGAGCAGGGCCCAGGCTCTGCTCCAGCGGCCCAGCAATGGCACCAGAGGAACGGGCAGGGACTGATCCCAGCAAGTTCCACCTGGACATGAGGGAGAACTTTCCTGTGCAGTGACTGAGCCCTGAACAGATTGTCCAGAGAGGGAGTGGAGTCTCCTCACTGGGGATATTCCAGAACTGTCTGGGCACAATCCTGTGCCCTGTGCTCTGGGATGACCCTGCTTGAGCAAGAAGGTGGGACCACATGAGCCACTGTGGTTCCTTCCATCCCTTTTGTGATTCTGTTGTTCTGTGTGCATTTAAGGGACGCATGACAAATCATTTATTTCACCTCACCTTTTAGAACCAACTAAAAGTTTGTTCTCAACAATATTTTCAGTGGGTAAAGAGAGGACCTACCCCAAAGATCTGCATTTGTCTGCAGCATAGATAGTGATCTATGGGCTGGTCAAGCTGTGTAGTCTTCTGGAACTCTTGGTGTGCTACCCACCGTCACAAATTGATATCTGAAAGGGTCAATTACTTACTTAGATTAGGTGAATTCCACCTTTTCTGACCATTTCTTCATTTTCTTTTCCAAATCATGAATGTCCACATTTCATCTGTTGTTTTGGGTTTTTTTCACAATAATCCTTTCATACCCAAAACAGAAATGTTTTCAAGGACTGGCTGGTGTGCACCTTTGACTTTTTCATAGAATCACAGAACAGTTTGGCTTGAACAGACCTTAAAGATCATTTGCTTTCAACACCGTGTCATGGGCAGCAATACCTTCCACTAACCAGTGTAAAAACTCTACCAAATATTTTGGATTGCTCTCATGCCAGGATACCTGATAATCTGTTTGCTCACCTTGGTATAGGACAATTTATACACGAGGGAAGAGATTAAGTCTGGACATTTTAAGTTCACTCGTAGCAATACGAAGTTAAACAATGACAAACAAAACTAAGTCGCATTTTGCAAGGTACATTCTAAATTTTCGGAGAGACTGAGGAGCAGGAAAGGCCTGAGGTGAGCAGTGTCTTTTAAAGAGTTGTCAAAGTACTCTGGGCCTGCTTGTGGCCATGTTTGGCTGGAAAGCACTAATTAGATTAGATATACTTGGCTAGAAGGCAGAAAGCTTAAAACATTAACTTTTTAAACATGTGCATACATTTGGACTATAACATATTCTGCTTTTTGGAGGCATGCTCTGAGTAAATATCTTGCCAGCATGATGTTATCCCTTAATTTCTTTAATAGAAATATGCTGTTTCAGAGTGCACACACACACACAATTCTTTTATATGTGTTTATAGAAGAGCATGGATCCAAAAATGACACTAATAAATTCTTTTTTTAATTAGGAAATACGTAAACATGCTACACATTTGTTGACATTATGAATTGTCATAGAATTTTTTGTTTTGTTTTGTTTTTAGTACGTTTGTTTGTTTATGATTACTGAGGAGAGGGCTATATAAAAATTTTTTTTTTCTTCAAGAGGGATTACTCAAAGCTTCCAAACAGTGAGAAAAACCTTGAATTTTGTTGTCTTAGCATGAGCTAATGGACAAATACATGAACCCAACTTCCATGGTTTCCCTCTCCTCTACTTCCCTCTTTGCTGAGGCACACAAGACCCCTGCCTAAACACACAGGGTTACCAAAACCAGCACAGTCAAAATATCTTCACTTTGGGATTTGTGTAATGCTGGAAAACTGGAAAACTGCTATTCTTCCCAAAAATTCCCCTGGGAAGAACTGAGAGCAGTATTGGGTCAAACCAAGAGTGTGAAGTCATAATTTGTGCACTGGGGACTTAAAATGGATGAATACTTGTGGGATCATTTTTTGTGCATCCACAAGGAGATCAGGAAGAACTTTTTTGTTTACCTTTTCTTTTGAAGCTATTTAACAAGTAGAGTGAGAAAGAAGAGGCTTGTCCACCAGGTTTTGTTCACCTTTGTGTTCTGTGCCCATCCAAAGCAATTCCTGGGTTGGTTTTTATTGTTTTTGTTTGTTTGTCTGGTTTTAAGACAAGGTCCTAAAAACACATAGGAACTTGAGGGATTTTTTAATTGAGGAATATGGTCCATAAATACTTACTCTGGGATTTAGGAAGCCTCAGAAATTCCTTTTTTGAGACTTCAGTTCAGGACTTTAATCTTCCGAACATTTGTAACGGGACCTTGGGAGATCTGCATCTGAGATACAGCATTGTATTTTACATATTTTGCATCCAAAGTCTGGAATTACATCATTACACTTTTATTCAGGACTTCCCTGAAAATATAGTTCATAAATAAAAACGGATTTTGTAGAGTCACTGGTAATTTGTGATCTTTGGCTTCAATCTTCCTAGGAGGTGTCCGTCTAAATCTCATCTGCAGGCTGACATATCTTTTCTATCAGGAATTTTCTCTTTCATGCAATTTGCACCTCTCAAATTATCTCCTAGCTGAAAAATTTAGAACACTTATTTTTTCACCTGTTCCACTTCACAGATATTGGGAGTGATCCTTTCGTGCTCTTTCAGGAATTTTCTGTAATATGAAATGAGTGAAGGTATAGAAAGTTTTCCATTGTCTGTGAGGAGAAGGTAGGATGTGTGCTTAATAAGTCAGGTGGATCCTACCCCCACTAATTAGGACAAGATGTTAAATTAATAGAAGTGACTCTTTTGTAAATCTTAATTGGGTTTTTATGTGCACCTAGGTACATCCCATCTAACTGAACTGCCTCAGACTGGGATGAAATTGTCCCAGGGCCCGTCTGTAGTCAGTGATGGAGATATGGAGACATCCATATCATATTTGGAACTCAGGTGAGACTCCTTGTGCTCTGGGGAGCTCATTTCTCTGCACGCTGAACAGAAGGCATTGGGAAGACTTGGCAAAGAGAGATTTGGTGTGGGACTCATTCACCTTCAGTTTTTGCTAAATTAGGTTGCAAGCCAGAAGTCCTTAATCCCTTGACAATGACAGAGTTTGCTTATTTTTTGGGACTGCCTAATCCTAGACATACTTAAATTTCAGTTGCCTTGAAGCTTCAAGTGTTGCTTTCCCTATGTTCAGTTAAGGGAAGTGTGAAGTACTCCAGGTCCTGTCTCCAGGATCTTGTTGGTTTCATAATCCCTGAAAGTCTAATGTAACAAACTCATTCATCTGGAGGATTTTTTTCAGAATTGCAACCCCTTCTAAGCTGAACACCCTAACTACCAGCCTGAGTTA
Source organism: Drymodes brunneopygia (assembly GCA_013400955.1). NCBI lineage: Eukaryota > Metazoa > Chordata > Aves > Passeriformes > Petroicidae > Drymodes > Drymodes brunneopygia. The sequence goes on along the minus strand of VZTZ01005657.1, from coordinate 405,630 downwards.
GCCCTCCTCTAACCTTTTTCCTATAAACTTGGTGGATTTTGTGTTTTCCCCCTCCTCAAGTACCCAAGAGAAGATACTGAATAGCCTGGCAACCAAAATACTCAGAGGCTGAAAGATATGAGCTTAATCCACATCAGTTTTCTGAGCACCTTGAATTTCGATCTCACACTTCATCCTTCCAGAAACAGGAAGTAATAATATTTGCATCCCTTCAAGGGGATGAGTTGCATCCCAAAAGAGCTGCAGCTCCATACTGAGTCCTTACACTCTTGGCAGAAAAAAGTCAGGTTAGACTGCCCTGTGAATGTGCCTAGTAAATCACAATAGGAAAGTATCACCATTAGGCAGACCAAAACTTTTAGAAGTAGTGCAGAGAATTTAAGAGGTTGTTTAAAACATTCTGAAACACTGTCCGAGTGCTGAAAATATCAATATCCTTACTGGACCTTAACCAGGTGACAGGATTGTACCTTTTGATGTTTAAGGGCTTAAATTCCAGCACAGCAATAATCAGAGGCATTGTAGTGAATTCTGCTGCAGCCCTTAGTTAATCTATTCCCCAGTTCCCATTTTTAAAATGTGAGTATTGATGCAGGGGCTGTGAGATTGTATCTGCTGAGGATAATGAAGTGTCCATATGCTGTGGTGATGGTTATCATCGAAAGACACGGGAGAGGAGTGGCCTCAGTAAATTGCTGAACAAACTTACTCCTGACAGGGTTCTGAGATCAAGCCCTTAAGCCAAGATATCACAGAAGTCTTGGCAAACAAATCAGATATGTTGTGTCTCAGAAACGATGCTGTTCTGCAATGGATAGGGCTTCTCCTCCTTGCAGCACTGAAAAGTTTCTGTGATTGGAATAAGGTTCCCAAAATCTCGGGGTTCCCAAAACCCTTTCCTCAACAGGCCCAATCTCACAGCCCCTGCTTCAATACTCACATTTTTAAAATGGGAACTTGGGGGAATAGATCAGCTAAGGGCTGGAGCAGACTTCACCCCAACTTCTCTGAGTGTTTCTTTGCTGAGATTTAAGCCTTTAAGAGTCAAAAGGTGCAATCCTGTCACCTGGTTTAGGTCTAAACTTTGATACTGACATTGTCAGTACTTGGACTAGGATGGTTCAGCATGTCCTAAATGACCTCCTAAATTGTGCCAGATACATGAGGATAGAAAGAAGAGCTTTTTTATCTGTACCAGGTCTGGGCTGTGTTTTCTTTACAGTCCCTTGTACATTAAGTTTACCAAAGCAATATTCATCAAGGTTTGTGTGTCTAAGGACCAAGAGACAATGCTGGCTCACCAAGGAGGGATATAAACAAACAAGGCTTGGGAATGTTCCTGAGGAAAAGTTGCTCTCTTACTGTTAAAAGGATACATAACCCTGAGCTGCCACAGTTTGCATAGTGCTGTGTACAGGTTTTTAATGAGCACTGAAGCCAGAAGGCTTTCCTATCCTATTCGCCTAGCTGGCATTACCTTTCCATGGTTCCAGGTGAAGTGCTGGTGCAACATCCACAATTCCTTCAGCTCCCCGACCCGCTGCAGCTCCAGCTATAGTAGCTGACAATGTAATACTCATTCAGCAGCTGATTATAATTAAAAATATCAGAATAATTAAAGTCCTCAGCTTGACAAGCAGAGCCATAACTTTGCCTTCAGACATTCCTCTCTAATTAGTTAATTAATCCTAATGCAAATTATAAGCAATAATTAGTCAGCCAAGCTTGACATAAAAGTCTGCTGACTTACAGCTAAAAGGCTTTTCTGGTTGTTGGTTTGTAGTTTTTTAAGGTGTCTTTTGTCCACTCATAGTTTCTGTGTCTCAGGTCCTGTTAAGTTGCTGGAGATGTATGGATATGAAATTAGTTTGCAGAGTGAGAAAACACAGCTATAAAAATTTGCACTACCATAGGCACTATTTTATTTGCTTAATAAACTGGATAGTCAAAATGTGCATAGAATATAAATAAAACATCACATATGCATCCTAACACAATGTAAACATGTTTTTATACAATTGCATACATTTAAGGACTTTCATGTTCCCAGATTAGCAGAATATATCTGCCTGCAGATGGTCTGAGATGTTCTGGTCAATGACATTATGTAAACTTCAATGTGATTCTAAGATTAAACAAGATTCTGCTCTCCTGTATCATAAATGCAATCAAATTCTTTTGTACCAGGACAACTGGTATTTGATTCACACTTTTGCATAGGTTTTTAACAGATCAGGACACTGTTAAAGTGAGATAATTTGAATTATCATCAGATAAATCAGAAGTGTGAATATTGCTTTTCCACTTGGCAATGCAGCTGATATCAGTGAGTTGCATTCCACAAAGCCCCCGTGCTGTCATATCTCAGAAATACTCATGATTGATTTGGAACACTCATGGATGTTTATGTATTTATTCTTCTAAAGCATTTTTTCTAAAGGTGTTCCTATTCACATTAAAAAAAAATGTTGCAATACTTAAAAAACACAGAAGGCAAAAATTGGAAAATTATTCAGATTGCATAAATATCTTTTACTAACAGAGATATCATTAGTACATATTTTTATATTATACTAACTTGCTTTCATTTTAGCTTTTCATGTAGTTAAAGGTAAGTGGGATCACAACCCATAAGAACCATGAGATACCAGCCTACATTTATTGTTCTCCTGTGAGCAACCTGGTCTAGTGAAAAGTGACCCTGCCCATGGCAAGGGGTTGGAATAAGATGGTTTTTGATGTACTTCTCAACCCAAACCATTCTTTGATTCTGTGTTTCCCCTCACATATATTTTTGGTAATGGTTTAGTCATGTTAAATGTTATGGCTATGAAGAATGAAACCTAGCAGCCTGTGTTTAACCTGCACTCTTCTTATCCAATGCAGTTACATTCCCTGTGCTAAAAACAGAGTATTGAATAAAAAAAGCTGGTGTCAGGATAAAACCAGATTAATTTATCTGAGTTCCCTTGAATTTGTAATATTTTGACTCAGTGTAAACTCTTAAGTGTCTTAATGTAACTTAATCAAAACTATTGTCAAGACTCATTTTTATTTGTTAATCCTCTTGCTACTCATCTCACCTTACCTTAACTGTCTGAGCTCTGGAGAATACGACCTAAATAGATATTTTCTAGATTTAGAAAAGCAGAGAGATTCCTACTGTAATCTGGCCAGAATCACCCCTGGGGACATTGATCTTTTTCCATGTCTACAGAGGAAAGAGAAGGTGATGATAACCCTGCATTAAGCCTCTCAGTTAAGTGCCCAAAGTTGGGTGAGAAAATCTAAACCTTGTTAAAGAGCTTGGGTGTTCCAAAATGTGAGATGACATTATCTATTTATGGTGTTGCCCCACTGTCTCTCTGTTCACTTCATTAAAGGAATAAAATAGAACCTGGGCAATTCTTCTGTAAATCACACAATGGATTACAAAAAAAGCTTTTTCAGGCATTTTTCATCTTTGAATTGGCAGGCTGCACAGAGAAATGCAAGCGATTCAAGAATGGGCAGATAAATTGTCATGGACTTCTTGAGCATTTCTTGAGGCCACCAAGGAATGTAGATTGAAGTATCCAAAATACAGATGGGAACTCTTTTTTCTAGCTTTCCATTGGCAGAATGAGATACTGGAGTGTGGAACTTTGAACAATAGATTCACACAAAAAATTGGGTTGAAGGGACCTTCCAGATCACCTGGTTTCAACCCCCTACCATGGACAGGGACATCTTCCATTATCCCAGGTTTCTCATGGCCCATCCCACCTGTCCTTGAACACTTCCAGGGGTGGGGCATCCACCACTTCTCTGGGCAACCTGTGCCAGGGCCTCACCACCTCCTGAGTGCGGTACAGAATAATCCAAATTAGTCAAGTGCCTAGAAGAAGATGAGATGAATCATCAACTGACAATTACTGCTCCAGACCTTTCCCTGCACTTCCTTCACTCCTTTCAGCAGGTGTCAGAAACTTTCAGGAATTAATGCTGGGAGTTTCTGACCCTCAAGGAATCCTGAGGGTAATCAGATACATTTAACTATTGTATGTGTTCTGAATCCTACCAAGGTTTCTTTCCCCACCACCACCCCTGAAGTTGTATTTCATTATACAGCACTTTATATGTGTGAATTGTTTTCCCACTAATGAGAAGTGCAGGGATTTGGGGTGCTAATGGAAAGTAGTAGGAAATTAATGAGAGATGGGAAGCAAGTTAGATTTTTTTTTCCAGTGTGCTTGTGTATGAATGGGAGTTATTCTGTTGTACCAAGGGGAGAATAGATTAAGCATTTTGGAATGCACAACCCAAGAGGGATAGTTAATCCTGGTTTTGACAATGGCAAATGTAATACGTACAAATGAGGGGAAGCATTATGCATGATTTTCCTCATTTTACATACAGCACAATATGTTATTTCCCACCTCTTAATTCATGTCTTCATTAAGTAAAACTGCTCTAAGTCTAACTGGAGCACAGTGTAGATTTGGGAAAGAATTAAGATCTCAACAATGATACATTAAGTTTTCTTTTCTTTTTAAAAAATGTTTTAGGATATGATCTTTTCATTAGGAGATTGAAATATCTGATAAAAGCATGTGTTAATCAGACGTATTTTGCTTGGCTACTATTCACTGGCCAGGCCACCAGCTGAAGCTGTTATGCCATGCCCAGACAGTGCAGGCTCTGCTCTTTTCCAGGAAATTAGGGGTTGAAGAAGAGCTTTATGCCTCTAACATGTATATCAAGGCTGAAATCCTACTGCTGCATAGTTTATCTCACCCATCTTCCAATCCTTCATGTCTCTGTGGGCATCCCACATAACCCAGATTTCTTTCCTAAGAAGGCTGGACTCCACCCATGGTTGTGGCCAGAAACTCTCTTATATTGTATCCCTCAAGAGCAACTCCAGCACTTCTTGGAGCCTTTGATTTGCAGAGAGTCAAATGAAACACCTCTCTGTGATTTATGCTTGTTGCTACTTCAGAGCTGCTCTAAATCTTTGTGGGAGATCAGTTTGTGCCCCAGCCAAACCCAGCGTGTTGTAACCTCACCCACTAGTGCTGACTCCACACCAGGGAAGATGCCCTTAGGCTCCAAAGAAGGGGAAAAAAATAGAGTTTCTTCATTTTTTCACTTACAAGTGTCATGCTTTTAACTGTTTACCCTTTGTTCAACAGGCACATTCAAATTGTCAAAGCAAACAAGTTTTTATGTTATAAACAACTGCAGTTGTTTTGGGTTAATTATTGTCAAGATTGGTACAAGATAAAGCAAGGTAGTTATTAAACATTAGCTGGAGAGAAGTTTAACAGTGGGATTCTCCAATTTAAAAAATACTGCTTTCTTTTTTAAATTACTAAATAAAAAATATGTTCTTATAAGCCACTGGCTAAACAGTCACACCATTGTGTAATTGTTACTGGACACTGGAATACAATGAAGAGCAAACTGTATTTCTTCTCAGGACTAAACACAGGACAAAGTTTTTGCAATATGTAGCTGAAATAACCAGTAAAATTTGACCTGATTTGGAGTAGATATTGCTATTGAGATTAATTATGCTTATTTTTAGTTTTCTGTTAATTAACAGCTGGCCTAAGTCAGTTCTTAAGATCTCCTCTACAGAGACTTTTGAGGATGAGTTACTCCTTAAAGATGCCAGCCTTACACTGTTAAGGAACGTGGCAGCTGAATTCCATTCTGACTTCCCATATTCCTGTAGTCACTGCTCTACACCAGGCAAGAGAACAGCTGAAATCAAGGAACTGCTTTCAATGCTACAGCAAAGCAGCATTAGAATATGTGATCTAGATAAAACAGCTTAAAAATTAACAGAAAACTCATTTTCCAAAGGTTGGAATAAATAGGCTGCCTGAATGGTAAGTAAATTATAGCCTCTTTGAGCTGAGAAATGCCTGTTTCCCTGCACTTAGAGATCCCTTGCTTATCACCAATGTAAAGAGCCCACAATTCCAGTAAGAGTTGGAACAAATTTCTGGATGTTGTCAGGGAAGTGTCAATGTAAGCGAATTATTTGATGTTCAGTATTTACACTAAAATCACAGTAAGCTGTGACTTATGTGACAGTTTTCTTCAAGACATGAGATTTGGACTTGGGAAGAATGAGTTAAACCAAAAATCAACTTTGAAATGTATGACATTCTCATTTAGCAGTTCCAGTGAGAGATGAGATTGATGGTTCAGACTTGCATTAATGTTCTAAATGCCCCATATGTTGTACTGAAATGACATTCCATTCCCAAATAAACATGCACTGCTAATATCAAGT
>VZTZ01005657.1:374391-399275 GCA_013400955.1 Drymodes brunneopygia | reverse complement strand
TTTTTACAAAAAGGTTGATGAGGCACTGGTACAGTTTGCCCAGATAAGTTATGGATGACTCCTCCCTGGAAGTTTTCCAAGTCAGGTTAGATGAAGAGGAATCCAATCCAGTTGCAGATGTCCCTGCCTACTGCACAGGGGTTGGACTTCAGCATGATCTTTAAGGTCCTTCCCAACCCAAACCATTATGTGATTCAAATTGAGAAATTTTAAGTTTTTACAAAGTAAACTCAAGTTTTCTTAAAGTTTAAATTATTAGCATAACTTTGGAAAGTATTTAAATATCACCCTTTCTACAACTTGGATAGAATTTCAAGATTCCATACTGTCCCATGGAAGTCTCTGAATCCAGACAAAAGGAACAGCTGGTATATCACTCTTGTTTGATCTCAGCTTATCCCAACAACTCTTTGAGGGAAGCAGTCAGATTTCTGTTTGATAAACAGCTTTTCTACCAAGAAGAATAAAAAAGAGGGACCAAGTGTGCTTGAATGGACAATAAATTCCTGACAGAGAGTGGAGTGCCTGACTGTGCAGTGTCTGCCTAAGAACAGTTGGGTTTCTTGAGTAGAAATTCACCTTTCTGGAACTTACATCAGGCCAAGCTTTCACCCTTCTTGCTAAAGAAAGTGATTGAACACTAGTTCAGTATTGGACCCAGAAAGTATCTGTTGCAAGATCTAGCCTGGAGATCTGCATTCCTCCAAGAACAAACCTGAAGGTGTTGCAAAAGAGCAGTTTCGTAACCCCAGTGACGGTTGAGGTAATGGGGAGATTTTACATCTCCTCTTTATTTCCTGTCCTGTGAAGTACAGAAGCTTGAGGTCCAAATACCTTCACCATATGATCATCAGAGCCCACCTGTAGTGAAAAAAAACCCTTCTGTTTCTTGAGATTGCATAATCAGGGTATAAAACACCTTTGGCTCATTTTGGAACTGGGTGTCCAAGCTTTCTCCATGATGAATAAGGGAAAATGGAAATATTTAGAAGAAATTTATGTCAGCCCAATGAATTCTGCCTCAGAATTCCCACTCATCCCTCTCAACAAGTTCTACCTCTCCGTGTGCCATAAAAGACACTGAGGTTATTGGCTCAGATATTAACATTTGCATTGTCAGCCTGGTTAAGCATCTGAAGTTTAGTGAGATTAAACCTTCCTGGAGTCACCACTGGGACTAACTTAACCTAAATTTAGTTCACTGTGGTGGCTGAAAATATGCTATTCACCAGGTGTCCACTAAGGTGTTTTATCAATCCCCCTCCTTAGCAGAACAGGGAGAGAAAATTAAAGGGAAAAGCTCATGGGTTAATTTAAGGGCAGGGAGATCACTCACCAATCACAGTCCATGTGTAAACCAGACTCATCCTGGGGAAAATTAATTTAATTTTTTGCCAATTAATAACAGAGTGGGATAGTGAGAAGTAAAAGCAAAACTGAAAAAAAAACCCTTTCCCCTACTTCCCCACATCTTCCTGGGCTCTTCACTCCAGACTCTTCTGCCTTCTCTCCCCTGAGTGGCACAGAGGGGATGGGAATGAGGATTGGGATCAGTTCATAACATTTATGTCTCTGCCATGCCCTCCTTCTCAGGCTGCTCCCCTGCTCCAGTCTCAGGTCCCTCCCAAGTGATACAGTCCTTCCCAAACTACTCCAATGTATACCCTTCCCAAAATCTGCAGGTTTGCAGGAATTACCCCAGTGTGGGTCCTTTTCCACGAGATTCAGCCCTTCAGGATCAGACAGGCTTTCAGGATCAGACCACTCCTGTTTGTTCTCCCACAGGTCTCAGCTCCTGACACAAAACCTGCTCCTGCATGGATTCCTCTCCATGGTCTGCAGCTTCCCTCAGTCTCTGTGGTTTGTCTCCCTCATCTTCCCATCCTTCATGCCTGCTGCAACTTGGGGCTTTTTGCTGACATCATTTTGACACTGTGCTGCTCAATCTACCCTGAAAAGGAATGGTTATCATTTATTTTTGTGGATATTATTTCTTTTTGTTGCAGGAACCAAGGCAATGAGTTCTGTGTTATGACTAAGATTTTCATCATTGTGTAAGGAACCTTGGCACCAATCCAGTTTCAGTATCTGCATTCTCTGGGTGGCTCTGAGGAGAAGAGTTTCTATTTTTAAACTGAAATTGGAACCTACAAGTAGCCAGGATCCTATGCTGCATTAATATACTCAGTCAGATACTCTTGGTTCTCCTACTAGAAAACTTGCACCTATTCAGGTGGGTGTTCAGACTTAGGAAGAAAATAGATTTTAAATTTTCTTTGAATGTGATTTTTTAAAAAAATTAAAGGAACAATTTTTATGACTGGAAAATGGACTCATATAGAGAAAAATATTATTTTAGTAACCATGAAGAGCTGTAGTTAAACTTAGAACGAACTTCTATTTAAGTCCAGTTTTTAAAAATAGAAAATCAAAGTATCTCAAAAAAGCTTGAAATGGAGTATTTTGAGTTTACTAGGACATTCCATTCTTTACTTGTGTGTTTTGGGTAGACTAGAATGAATTGAAATCAGAATATTTCCGCCACACATTCTATGCTCAATTGCTCAGCATTTTCAGATGGAAAAAATATTTGCACTGGAAATTTTCCAGGCAGCCTTCCTTTGATTTTTCCAAGCTGATTCTCTCATTTCTTAGGCTTCTGGACAGAAATTCTCAGCATGGTGTCATGATCCAAATTGCTCATGAACTGCCCTCCAATTCCATACAGTGCAATTGCAGAGAATTTCCTGATCCAGCATTAAACCTGTTCTCGTGTGGTGTGTACCTGTGGCTGTTTTTCCATGAGCTTGTTTGCTCCCACTGAGCTGGAAAAGCCCCAGAGCAGTTTGGGAAGCTGCAAGAATTGCAATGGTCCTGCTTCCTCAGCCCTCTCTGCTGCCATCAGTGCACAGGTGGGAGCAGGAGTCCAAGGAGTGTTGGATGCCATGGGATCCCTGATGTGCTGGAATTAAACATCTGTGTTAAATAACTCTTTGCCATGAAAATCTGTGGAGTGCTCAACAGTCCTGAACATTTTCCATCTCTCACTTGGGCAGGTGGTCTAAGGTTTGAACTCTGCTGCTCAAATAACACCAAGGGCAGAGATGTGATGTCAAGATCTGTCCAAGGCCTTTATTTTGGATTTGTTGCTGGTGTTATTTTTAATGTTCAGTGGTAACCCTGAATTTCCATACTTAGAACAGAAATATTTCTATTCTGTGTATTTACAGTCGTGTGTACAGTTGGCAGAATGTTACAGATGCTTACTTGGCTTAGTAGTCTAGAAGAGTTATATACCACAAAATAAGTTATTTTAGCAAAGGGAAATTACTTAAATACATCTGTGGGGAAAAAGGGCTAATCACAGATTTTCTTGTAGTCTTAGACTGTCTCTAGAGTATTTTTGTAAACATGGATCTCTTCAAGACCCCATAACTCTCTACTGGGAACAAAGGCTGTGTCTATAGCCACAAATAAATCAAAGCCAGAGCCTGTTCTCAACCACCATCCCCCAGTTATTCAGAATATGAAATAATCTACATGCTTCCTGTATGGTTTTGGCTTGCACTGGCTAACATTCTCCTAGAGTTTGCCTGGGCATGGTCCAGGGGATTTGCACATACTACAGACTGCTCCAAGCAGGAAGTTTGGACACTGTCTGGAGGGAAAGAGAAGTTAGACATGTGTCCACAAGTCAGGCTCATTACCTGCAGGATGGGGTTGATCTCTAATTGATCCATGACTTGTTTTATTTAATTACAGAATCACAGAACCACAGGATCATCAAGGTTGGAAGAGAACTTCAAGATCATCACCTCCCTAATCACCCCTAAACCACATCCCCAAGTGCCACATCCAGGTGCCTCTTAAACGCTTTCCAGAGCTGGTGACTCCACCACTTCCCTGGGAAACTTATTCCAATGCTCCAAAGCCTAACCAGACATCTCACCTTCAGTGAAAAGTTTATTTCTAATATCTCTTTTGAATTTCCCCTGATGCAGCTTAAGGCCATTTCCTATCATATTTTTTGCTTGAGAGATGGAAGAAGAGACCGACTTCCACCTCCTCATAACCTCCTTTCAAGGGTACTTGAAGAGAGCAATGAGACCTCTCCCGAGACTCCAGAAAATCATATACACAAAACCAGAAGTTCAAAACCAAACCTCTTGTTAAAATTGGGCTAAGGGGCCTGGACCAGACTCCTCGTGCTGAGATGTACTTCATACAACGAGATGACACTGAACTGATTCAGGAAGGTTTAAAGCAGAAGGCAGAAGACCTTCAGCCTGGTCAACCACTTCCTTCTTGCAGCCATAAGGGCCACAACAAAGGACAAAATAGCTGATAACTTTAATATCATCAACTCTTAAAATTCATCCAGCTATCCCCTCAGTGAGCCAAGAATCATGTGTTTAAAGAAATCACTATCCATGTTTTGTTTCATCCTAAATGTTTGTTCCAGGGAGGTCTTCAGACTTTTCATAAAAAAGACCAACCCAGGGAAATTTTTGCTAGAAAGCAGCATGGATTCAAAGTGTATGTGAGGTATCTTATTAGCTTTGAGTTTATTCTCAATTCAGTCACAGGAAATATCCATTTTCCTGAAGAAGCAGCAGTTGTCATATTTCACTGCTGTAGTGTGTGTAATATCAATCTCATGTTTATTTATGCATGTAAAGATTTTATTATTTACATTTAAATATTTATAACATTTCTGCATAAGCAGCCAAAAAAGTTCATCTCTGCCCTTTAGGAACTAAGCAATTTCATTTTACTAGGTAGACTTTTTTCTATATAAATAATTGACACATTGATTTCTCCCTCTGTCTTGATGCTATTTATATTATTTCTTAAATGCAAGAGGGTTATAGAACTAACAGACTGACTGGTCTGTTTTTATTGCCTATCAAATCCAAACAGACTAATATATCACATGAAGGATCTGGAATAGGGAGCAGTGATAAAACACTAAAAAATAGGAATGAATTCATTAGAATTCAGATATGGAAGCCTATGCTAATTACATTGCTACATTGAAAAAGTGTTTGTTTCTTCCTGGAAATAACTTTATGTAAATTTTTTTTCCCTGAGATTAGCAGTACTGTCTGGCTGCATAGCAATAGATATAATTGTGGTCCTTCTTTCTTTCAGTAGAGCAACCTTAATATGATTTTTGTTTAAAAAAAAGGTACTTTAACGGGATTTAATGAAGCCATGATGGTTATATGGGAGCCTGTACTCAGAACAGGCTTTCCACTGTCCAGTGGACTGGTTGCATCTGCTTCTGAGGGTCAGAAGAGCATCTTCTTCATTCTCCCCTTCCTCCTTCACTGACTACTCTGGGCAAGTTAAAATTGGCTTTAAAATTTTGTCTTCATGACTTCTGCTGAAAAAAAGTCCCTCTCACTGCTGTCATAACAATGAGAGAAACAAAATAAGCACCCAGAGACAATTTCAAAAATAGGAGGTGAAAGCAGATGCACCATTTGTGGAAAAATAATAAAGCAGGTAAAAATCCCTCCCTCATTTAACACTATCTCAACACAATGACCAATGGAGTTCAATTTTTTTTCTTTTTTGTAAATTTCTTTTAAGCCAGTACAATTCCAATCAAGGAGAAAGTAAATTAATTTTCAAGAGTTCAATTTTGCCACCAAACAGAGCCCACTAAATGGAATTACAGGCATGTCAGGCATTTTTGCCAGTTGCACCCTTGTGCAAGACTGTGGCCAAAAACCACATAAAGAGAAAATCTCATCTCCATCCATTGTGTTTACAACCCAAACAGTCAAAGCAGTGAAAAAGAAAACAGGAAAACTGAGTGGCTTTTCCAAGGAGTCAGGTAAATTGGATATGCAACTATAATGTCCAGGCTCTGTGCTTTAAATCAATTGGCTATTCTTAAGTCCATCCTGTTTCACAAAAGGAAAACACAGTGCTCTTTCTTTTAATCATTGTTCATGGTTTGTCTTCCTTTAGCTGCTCCTCATAATTTTTCCAATTGTGTATTTTTCCCACATGGAAGCAAATTGAGAGATTGTTCCTGCTTCTGAGCACTCCTTAAAATCACACCTAACTCACCACATCATTTGCTACATAAATTTCCTTTACAGGTGTTCAGGAACCAGAGCCTGGGGGTAAATTTCCATTGTTTCTCCTGGATCTGTTAAAACAAACTCATACTATTTCAGTTTGCTGTTTTAATTTTTAGGGTTTCATTCTGTTTCCTTTTCAGTTTTTGAGATGAATGTTCTTTCTTTGCTGAATTACAAAACCCAAGTTTATATGGAATGCAGAAATCTGCTCCAATGTGAGTGCCACCATATTTGCAAACTGCTCAAATAACCCAAGGGAAAAGAAGGAAGGGAGGGCAAAAAACAGAAAGGGAAAAGGCATAGCTAAAAATTTAAAATGTACATCAGAAAGAAAATTACTGAGGTTGAAAGTCAAGCATGAAAACTAGATCATTTCTGCCAAAATGTGGATGTTTCCATGTTGGTTTTTTTTTCTAATCACTGTGGATCCTGACCTAAAAAAATACTTAGGTTTTTAATTCACAACTTTTATTTTGATATTCAGAGTAAACTCTGTCCATGCTCATTGGGATTCACTTTATAAACTTCAAGCAAAGTTAGACGCTTATATCTAGAGTAAACAGACCAGGCTCCTTTTATACACAGGGGAGAGCAAGTGGTGTTTTCAGAGATCTGTTCATCTCCTGCTGGGGTCTAAAAGTTAGGAAAGGAATCTGACTTGGTAGACATGCATTGTTCTGCATTGACTATCAAAGGAAGTTACTGCACCACTCAGTTCTGGATGCCGAGCTTCCAGAGCTCAGATGGCAGGTGAGATAAACTTTGTTTTCTGTGACTTGCCTGCATTACAAGTATTGCACAAAATGAGGGGATGGTTTCTCCTGAATGTGGCAGAAGCCATATTTTTACAGATTATAAATAGTTCCAGGTTTTTCCTGGTTTCAGAGTAGAAGATTTATGAGGCTTCTGATATTGCCTTTTTGGACTGTTACTTTTAATTTTGACTCTAGTATCAAGTTCAAACTCTAACTAGACCATAAACTTCCACAAAAATCTCTGGAAGTTCTAGATGTATGACTAGGCCTAGAGATGCTGTGGCTGCCCCATCCTTGGGAGTGTTTGGATAGGCTTGGAGCAACCTGGTCTGGTGGAAAATGTCCCTGCCCATGCCAGGGGTTTGGAACAAAATATCTTTAAGGTTCCTTCCAAGCCAAACCATTCTGTGATTCTATTGCCAGAATCATCACAAGATGTCTCCCCTCTAGAATAAATTTCACCTACAAAAATACGTATTTTGGTAGAGGGTGAGGGACTGCATTGATTCAAGCTTTCAACTTTAAAAATAGTACAAACAGGGAAGGTTTGGAAATACTAGGGAAACATTATTTTAGGAATCTAAGTAGTTTAAGCCCATTGAAAGAACTAAAGTTTAAGTGCTTTCTTTAAAAGCAAACTATTCCGTAGATCATAGAGTCTTAGAATCTTTAAGGCTGGAAAAGACTTCTAAGATCATTGAGTCCAAGCATTCCTGCAACTGATGTCAACATCCAGAATGCTGGTAGCCCCAAGGAAATGCCCTCACTAGTAGGTTCACCATCAAGAACTGAAGGACTGATGTTGCAAGTGGTTTGCATTAAAGCTGTCATTAGGACCTGCACATAGAGAAAAATCATTCATAAGTTGAGAAATAGCTTAGTTTCTTTTTAATCTTTTTTATCTCTTGCTACTGCTCTGCTACTGCTTTTGGTCTATATAATCAGCTAATGAGATTTCCACTTCTCCAGGCAATGAGGCAAGTTGTGCTCGAAGAAAAGTTGTGCCTGGATTCATTGCAATGCATTCATATACTATTAAGAAATATTTTACAGAGCGGCGCATTTAAACAAATATTAAATTCACACAATTGTTAATCAGCGTGCCATCTGGAAACATTTGAAAGTTTAGACTCTTAATTGCCTGAATCTCATAAATGTTCAAAATTGTTGCATACTACAGGCTATATTGCATTTAGGACTTTTTTTACTGTATAAATACATGTAATTAAAACGTGAGATAGGAACACTCTCCAGCAGCTGTTGTGAGAGCTGTAACCATCTTCCCTATTAATCTTCAGGGGTTTGAAATATGTGCTGCTGAGCACCAGGGTCAATGACATGCTGCTGCATTTGAATCCCACCATTTGACAAAGCATTGCATTCTGTTTCTAAATTCTTTCATGCGACTGACAGCTACATCCATTTCTTCCCGAGGCCACTCTTTAAATTCCTTTGTACTTGTAGAAGCAAGTTTGCTGGCTCAAGAATTTTGTCTTAACTCTGTCTCTAAGACTTGTCAATGGCAAATTAGGACAAGAAATTCTAATTTATGTTTCAAAGGCACCTATGGTAGTAAGAGAAACTATTTTTATTTACAATTTTTTTTCCTCAAAAGTGTCAAATCAAAGACTCTATAATTACTATATATTTTCAGGAGATGTCATCTTATATTGACTTCAGGGGGCAAGTGGTGGATAGGGTTAATCTGACAAAAGTCAGTAAAATGCACAAAGGATTTCTGTTCATGGCAAATGTTACCTGGAGAATTAACTACCTCAGTAAGAAAACAGAAATATTTGGGCTTACAGCTGCTTTCCTCCATGATATTTGAGCACAGAGGTAGGAAATACTGCTGAGGGAGGACAACTTCTTCTTGTCTAAATGTCAGTGGAAGAGTTTCTCTTGTCCTATGCACTGAATGGTTTTGAACAAGCCAGTGAAAAGGAATTCAGTGATGGAGCATCTCCTGATTTTCAGTAGATAGTCCAACAGCCTGACATGAGCTTTAACAATATTGCTCTCTTGCTTTCTCATTAAATTATCCATGTGGTTTTTTCCTGTGTTCCCTTGTTCTCCACCACAAATCACAGATATTCTTTTGACTTTGTTTACCCCTATCAGTCCTGAAGGTATGGCCATCAACTACTGACACCTTTTACAGCCAACAAACAGCTGGCAACACGTGTGATATAGACACCTTTGTGTTGTCTCCAGATACTGGAGTATATGTTATTAAAGTGTTGGGTTTTTTTTCTGACATAATTTACAGATAATAAATAAATATGATTATTACCCTAGGGGAGATATGTACTTATGAAGAGAAAGAAGTGACTCATGATGGCCAATTTTAGTGTATTTGGAAGGGATCTTTGAGGCTCTCCTGTGCAGGGCCAGGAGATGTATTTCCATGATCCTTATGGATATTCTGTGGGTATTCACTGGATAGAGCTCAGGATATTCCATGATTCTGTGATTCTGAGTTGGTAGCTGACGGGAAGGATTCCCTGTCCAAACATCAAGCAGTAAATTTTGGTGTGTAGAGTTGCCAGAGGATACAAGAAATAATGCCTGGATTTCCTTGCTCTTAATACCATTTTTAAGAGGATCTCCATCAGAGGAAGGGAAAAACATCTTTGGACTCAAGAAACCCTACATGTTGGGGAGGTACATGGCTAACAAAACATTACTGTGATGTGAGAAAGGTACAATTTGCCCTCTTCTTTTTAGATTAGAATTACTATGAAATGAAAGAATTCTTCCTTTTCTTCTCTTTTTTTGTTTTCCTTTTGTTTTCCCCCTGAGTTTATATCCCTGCTACAAGAAATAAACCATGAACTGGACCAACTAATATTTCTCTTACTGTCTACATTTCATTCCCAAAATGTCCTTTCCTATTATTTGTCAGTGGTAGCCCCCTGTGGGGTTAGACACCACCAGGAAAAAGCCCTTTACCCTATGAGCACATGGAGAGCACAGTCAGATGGGGCAATGGTGGACTTGCAAAATCAACGGTTTGTCCTGCCCTTTCATCCTGACAACTCTGATAAGACAACTCCTCTTAATCCCTTTTCTGCCCTCCTGCAGGTGTGAGGGATGGAGCAATGACCTCTGTTTCAAGAAAAAAGAAAGCAAATGCTGCTTTTTCAGATTATGATCCCACAGAACCACTGTAAACTGAGAGCTTCAGCATTTCTTCTTCATTATCACAATCTTTTTTTCCTTGAGCTTATCTGCTCTTGAAGGAACACATATTTTCTTGAGGAGAGAGAATTTTAAACATAGAAGGGCACCTGTAGCAGTTCTTATCCAGACATTAGTGGAAACATGCAGAAGAGGGAAAACTAGAGCTTTAAATCTGTATTTTGTAACACAGCTGACAGAGCATAATGCAAGTAGGGCTTCCATACCTTTGGGTTATGAAATGAGAGACACAGGGCCTGAGTTATTAGTGTTAAAGAAAAAGGAAAGTGCTGGTTTAGCAGAAATGAAAAATTCCCACCAATTGACTTGTGCAGTCTTTCTGTGAGTACAAAATCACATCCACAAATACAGGAAAAAGAAGGAGATAATTTTAAATGGAAGGTGGGGGGAAACTGTTCTTTAGACACAGTTATATCACAGTTATAACTGTGTAGTGCACTGGCATTCAGGATTCCCAGGTTTCTATTTCAAGGCATCAATCTAAGATCCAATTTCTTTGTACTTAATATCAGGGACCTGATTTTGTCCTTTCTTTTCTGAATTTGGAAAGATAATCATGTCCCAAATTCAAGGTCTGTCCTATAGTCCAATGTAATTTCTTTCTGTTGCTCTAGCATTTGAAAGAAAGGGTGATTTCATCTCTCTTATCTTGGATTGGAGCAAAATAATATTTCGCTTCACCAGTCTCTGCTGCTGCTTTCCTATGTGACACTGGGCAAATCATTTTGCCTTTTTTTTTTTTTTTCCAGTATTCCTCTCTTTCATTCTTACAATTCTAATCTAACAGTATTAATTTCTTTGGTCCATTTCAACTCTTATCGCCTCAGTCCTTTTACTTGTCTGTAAGACAAACGAAGACAAATAATTCTACTGAAATCAAGGAATCATAGAATATCCTGCGATGAAAGGGGCCCACTAGGATCATGGAAGTCCAACTCCTGTTCTGACAAAGGAAGACATAGAATAAAACAGTGGGGCATGAGAAAAATGCTTCAAAAACACAACAAAATCGGTTCTCTTGAATCAGTGGGACAAGTGAAGCCGGGCTAGAAATGGGTTTGTGTTTTCAACCAGGTCTTCTCAAGTCCAAGAAGGTGCAAACTCCAATTCAGGCTTGTGAATGGTTGTAAAATTCAAAGATTCTCTTTTTTGTGATGATTATCTGGTATCAATAATGAGTCAGATTACTCCACAGACAGGTCACTAGTGGTGAGTCTTCCCTCTGTCTGGCCACGCAATTTTACAAACCTCCAAGTCTGTAACATCCTTGCAATCTGTACCCCATCTGTCAAATTTTGGCCGAAATTGGCTGACAGATGTTTTGCAATGCTGCTGCTTCTCTCCAGTTCCACCACATTCCTGTCCCAACAAACCTTTGACACACACTGTGGTATGCAGAAAAGATAGCAAAGCAAGGCTGCTAAATTCCTTTTCTTGCCTTATAATAAATCCAGATCAACATCTACAGCAACATGGTCTAGTGGAAGGTGTCCCTGCCCATGGCAGGGCAGCTGGGAGATGATTTTTAAAGTCCCAAACCATGCTGTGATTCTGTGATTGTCTAATTGGACAAGCTTGATGTTGATTGGCCTCATATTCACTATTTATCCTCTTTTTTCTTACTGCTTCTCTTAGCATTTTTTTAAAAATATAAAAGAAATATATTGACTACCAACCCACTTCCCCTAAAACTTTCTCAGACACAACCCACAGAATTTCTGGGTTAAGGCAACGTAAGAAGAAATTAAATCTTTCCTCTTTAGCAATCAGGCTGAAGAAAGGGTTAAGAATATTTTCTGCACCTGGAAATTTTTTCAACAGTAGCAGAGAAGAGCAGTCAGACAGAAGCCTTTGATCTTTCCATGCTGTGTCACAGCTTGTGCACGAAGGTATTTCACGTGTGGTTTGGGAGAGTTTGCCATGGGACTGGGGAAGGTGGGGAGGGCCATGACAAAGAGCACTAAGGAAAGACACGTTCTGAGGCCATGTCTGCTCACACCAAGCTGTCAATATCCCTTTTCCTTCTCTAACACCATCACAGCTGGACGGTGACACAGCTGGAGGCAATCCTTGAAAAGTCCATCTTGCAAGGCCTTCCCTGCCTAAAGTGTAGATGGACACAGAGGTGGAATTCCATTTCAGAGTGTCATCAAGACAGTCCCCTGTAGATCTGAAGCTCATTCCTTTAACAGGAATTGAGGCCCAGATTTTTCTTGCATGACCTGAGGTGCCTGAGCAAGTGTAGAACTATTATCCAGCCAGGAAAGAAAGAGAGAGAGAAAGAAAGAGAGGCATCTCAGGAGACTCAGCCATCCCATGAATACACTTATCCCTTCCTCTGTATGGACTCCAGAAGCAGCCCCTGTTGCCACAGAAATCTTGAATAAGTGCTTTGAGTTGAGTGAGATGAATACAGATCTGTTGACTCAAAACCAGCTTAATAACATCTTGCAAGGGAAGATGCCACTTCAGAGCTCACCAGGATATATCTGAATGACTTCTGATTTTAGCGCGCTTTCCATAAAATTCTATGACTTGACCAGAATCGTACTTTCAGAGTATTTTTTTGCCCTTGCATGCCTTTTAAGACAGGAATGAAGGATAAATAATGGCTGCTGAACAGTTTATTAAGACACATTTAAACAAGACCTATTTTTGCTACATATGAGACCACATGATCACAATATTTTGATTCGACGTGTTTTTCAGACTATATTAGATAAACCAGGAGAGGCAAACCCCTGATAAAGCAAGAAATTACAATGGAAATCAAAGTCAATGTTGCATCTCCCCCACCATTTTATCTGTAGGAGTGGAATTAATAGGAAGTTGAGCTGAAGAGGATTGTATGAAATCCTCTACTGTACTCCTTAATAAGTGATCAAGATGCAAGATCAGCAATATCCAAACCTTTCTGAAAGCTGCTTATCTAATCTGCATTCAAAAACCACCAGTGATGGATGTTCTACATATTCTCCTAGTTCTTAGAAAATGTAATCTGGTGCTTCATTTCCTGTCACATTCCTTCTAATATCAAGATGTTAGAAATATGCCACATGAATATTGAAGGAAAAGTAAACAAAGAAAGAGAAAAACACAAGTTAATCAGGATTAATTTTTGTAATGCATTTCCTCCAACATCCTTGCACCGGAAACACATGGCACGATTGCTTTTATATACTGGGTGGAGAGCACAGAAGAAGAAAAACTGGGCCAAGGACAACTTTTTGCAACACAAAAATAACCCAACTTTTAAATTTAATAGACTGGATTCTTCATAGATTAGAAGCAAGTGCAAAGGATCTCTGGAAAAAAAAAATCAACCCTGTGACTCTCCCCTTTCTTCCCCTGCAGGGCTGACGGATAATTGATTGTAAAGATTTTGGCATGTTTAGGACTGTTTCAGGACTCAATTTTGCTTTCCAAGGCCTTGCACAGAGGAGGAAATCCACATCCAAAGGGGAGAGGAGATTTTTATATGGGTAGATTATTTTTTAATAGGTAATAAATAGTAAGAAGCAGTGCAGGAATTTGGAGAGCTGGAATAAATCCATGAAGGCAGAGAAGAGGAAAGCTTTATAGGGCTGGGTAGAAAGAAGTGGTGATAAGTACAGGAATGGTAATAGCAACTTTTTATTTATACTGTTTTTTCACCATCTGAACACCCCCCATATTAATACCCATAAGTGTATGTGACCTGATATATAATTATGTAGATTCCCAGGAAATGAAGGGTGGGCACAGATATGAGCACGTGTGTATGGGTATAAACATGTGAGTTTATATTAATATATATAGAAAACATAGAATAGCATGTATTATTATATTATTATAATATAATATCCTCCCCAGCAAAGCAAGGACACAGATCTGTTGGAGAGAGTGCAGAGGAAGCCACAAAGCTTTAGATTAGAGGGATAGAAAACCTCTGCTACGAGGAAAGGCAGAAAGTATTGGGATTGTTCAATTCAAGGCCAGGTTGGATGGGGCTCTGTGACAATGGAAAGTGTCCCTGCCCATGACAGGGAGATGGAATAAGATGTTCCTTCAGATCCCTCTCAGCCCAAACCATTCTATGATTCTATTTTGCATTGCGGTTTAATTTCTTCCCTTTCAGGCTTCACATAATTAATAAGTGCTGAAATACTCAACATATTTATTTGTAGGGCAGGATCTCAATGGAGCAAGGATACAGAGCATGGTTTAAATGGGTCTCTGGTTATTCTTGTGCCACAGGGTTAGAGGTTTCTGCAGTATTCATGAACTCAGTTTCCCCCATCTTCTCTCTTGGCCTTGGTCTGATTGAAGTCCAGGAACATTATTGCCCTCTCCTCCAGAGCTGAGTACTTTGAGTCTTGTCAAAGAAGCAGGAGTAATTCAACATCAATAATCCTTGCCACCAAGACCCCTTGACAGAGAATAATGGATATAAACTGGTCAATGTACCCAAATTCTCATCGTACAAATCAGATGCAATTGAAGGTGAAACAAGATGTTCTCCCAGATATTTTGCTGCAACTGTTGCTTCCATTTTTGAGCAAATTATAGCAGGAACCCTGACAACCATTTATTTTTGCTTTCCTTTCAGACCTTTCACAGTTAATAAACACTTAGCATTTTCAAAATTAATTGCAGCACAATTTTCTGCACTATTTAGAGAGCCTTGAAAAAAGGAGTTGTCAAACAGACCCAATATGTCTCCAACTCGGCAACCATATGACTTAGCCTTGTGTTTTAGCCATACGGATGAGGAAGGCAACTGTGATTACTCCTCGTGGAAGGGGGGGTGTGAGACAAGATTGCTAATGTCAGCCTGGCTTGTCAAGTGTAACCAAGACTGTGGAATTGCTGAGCTGTGTACCCAAGAGTGTGTCAAGGCTGGATAACTTCCATAAAATAGGACAGGCCGTCACGTGGTGCTTCGAGCCAGCTAAAGAGTTTGTGTGCCCACAGCAGATGTGCCGTGTTAAAGATAGTACCCAAAAATGGTCAGGTGCCAGCACGACAAGTTTGTGAGCAGATCCTCCCAGCAGGAGCCAATTTCAGTGAAACAAGCTGGCAAGGCAGCACACTTGTCATGGATGCAAATGCCAGATTTGGCATCTGCAGGTTTGTGGCATGGGGGAGAGGGGGGTAAGATCCAAGTTTCCACCACCAACTGCTGCCAGGGCTTCAAAGAAGAAATCTCTCAGATGTTTGGTCTGTGAAAAACATTGACTTGATTGCCTAAATCTCATTTAAATAAAAGCAAGAAGGAAAAACAACAACACTAAACAAAATCCCAAGCTGTAGATAGTTTACAGCCAGGCGATCTCCTTTACACAGTTGTTAAAAAAATAACTTAGGATCCTGGTTTCTCTGAAGTCAAATTCTCATCATGGCATCTATTCATACTTGTACGAAAATATTCACAGCCCAGACAGTCCGGAAAAAGAATTGTTATAATGTGAGGGCCCACAATGCAGCCTTTTCTTTGTAGCCTTTGTAGCCTTTTCACTCTATTAAAGATAACAGAAATTTGTTCCAATAAACACAGAAACCCATGGCTGCCAAGCTTGTGTCTCTTTAAGGCTCTTCCATGGGAGTCTATACAATTATTTTAAGTCTGACAATTGTGACAGAGAATGATGGACAAATTTGTGTTGAGGACTTTCTGATTTAGCAGATGCAGGTGTCATGTGGGAGCAGAAACAGTGGCATGTGCTTCAGGACACAAGGAAACTGCTTAAGGAGGAATTTTCAGGATTGCCTCCTCCCTTCAAGATTCTAAAATATCTGTGACAGCAAAATATACAACTTCTACTCTGTGCATTCTATAGCTGGGACTGTCCCATCCCTGGAAGTTCTCAAGACCAGGTTGGATAGGACTTGAAGCAACCTGGTCTGGTGGAAGGTGTCCCTGCCCATGGCCGGGAGATGGAATGAGATGAGCTTTAAGGTCCTTTCCAATCCAAATCATTCTGGGATTCTATGATTCTATGACTGGAGAAAACTTGCATCTTGCACCCAGATAGAGCATCTGTCTCAAAGACTGCTGGAATGACTAATGGTTCCCATCACTGGGGAGATGTTCTACTGGGCTCAGAGTCACCCCAGAGACAGATGGTTTGCAGTTTCACTTAGACTTTCATGGATGGTGAGTGCAAACAACTTGCAGAACAGGCTTGCCAATATTACAAAAGCAATGCCAAACCAGCTGTTTTTTCCCATTGCCTGGAACCAGGAAATTCTGGGTTTCCTAATTTCAGGATAGTGAATGGTGGCTTCATTTCCAGGGCAATATATCCATTTATTACAGTCAGTTTGTTTTCAAGGCAGTAGACAGTGATAGCCTTTTCTAATATTTCAAATGGTAAAACAATGTTCATCAAGGCTTCTTTTCTCAGGAATCAGATTGACCAGGACTGAGGTGATAAGGAGTTGAGTCTCCTACACAGGGTATTCCAGATGTTTTGCCAGTGGTTTTGTTTATGCTACAGTTTGAATCTATGCTGGAGAACAAAAATCACCTGCATGAAATTGCTGGTATAAAAATAGGTCACACATGAATTTGAAACTCAGATGAGAACAAAAGGGGAGAAGAGACTTTTCTGGAGTTATACTGACTGAATTTATCTCTAACCACACAATTTTGAATATAAGATGAGAGATTGGACAATATACTGGCAGATATGGCACAGGAATTATGGGTGGTTTAGAAGAATTTTTGCCTGTGAGGGTGTTAAAGCCCTGGCACAGGTTGCCCAGAGAAGCTGTGGCTGCCCCATCTCTGGAAGTGTCCAAGGCCAGCTTGGACAGGGCTTGGAGCAACCTGGGACAGTGGAAGGTGTCCCTGCCCATGGCAGGGGGTAAAGTATGATCTTTAAGGTTGCTTCCAACCCAAACCATTCTATAATTCTTTGATTGATTCTATGATTCTCTTGTTGCTTCGTATTCACAAGGGGAAAAATAATGGGATGGCATTTGAAATAGCCAAAACCAGCTGGAATATGAACTGGAACTAATCCCCAGGAGGAGGGAGCTTCCTTTTCCACCTGGCCCTGCCAGACAAGCTCCAACCCCACCCTCTGCCCAGGTTTCCTCCCTCACATGGTGTGAGTTTGGCTCCACACAGACAAACCCACAGGGCAGGGGACAACCCTTCACAGCACATTCTCAGCCTTGGCTGGGGCAGGGGAGAGCTGCAGGGCTTTTGCAGAAATGAATATCCCTTCCCCTGCCTTTTAATTCCTTGCCTCTTCTCTGTCTGTGCCTGCGGAGCTGGCTGCTGACAGAAATGACAGCATTTCAGTGGCAGTGTCACCTGTCCTGCCAGCACTGGGAATAGAGCAGCTCTGTTTCTCTGCTGCTGCTAAATCCCCCCGAGCGTGTGACATAACCAGAGGAAATCCATCCCCTGCCTTGCCTTGATGACCTGAGCTTTTGTGCCACCAAAGAGGTTCTGTACCCCCACCTGGGACAGTGAAAGGTGTCCCTGCCCACAGCAAGGGAGTGGAATGAGATAAGTTTTAATGTCCCTTCCAATCCAAACCATTCTGTGATTCTGTGATTTTTGGATTTGAATTGTAGCTGCATCTTCCTTTAGCATAATTACCAAGGTATGAGTGTACTGACAAACTTTATTAGAGGACACACATCCTGTACTAATGAAAAACTTCTTTATCTGATATAGATTAAACAAATCCATCTCTACAAAGAGTAGTTGTGTTAGTTAAAGGATTTTTTAATCTATTTTATTTTGACAGTTTATACACAAGTTTTTCTGCTACAGATGTTTTAGTTACTTTTCAGCCTATCATGTTAAGCAGCATGGTTACAGCGGAAAAATTTCTTAAAGCAAAGCCAATTTGCCCAGGGAACTTGTGGAGTATCTCTTCTAAGAGATATTAAAAAACTATCTACACATGGTCATTGGCAACTTGCTCTGAGTGGCTCTACTTGAGCAAGAGGCTTAGACCAGATGAACTCCAGAGGTGACTTCCAGCTTGTGATTCTGTGAAATTTCAGTTAAGCTTTTTTTTCATAGGAATAATCCATGACACATTTTTTTATACCATTAAAAAAATAAAGGAATTAAAAAACACATGCCAACCCAAGAATAAGAATAAGAATAAGAATAAGAATAAGAATAAGAATAAGAATAAGAATAAGAATAAGAATAAGAATAAGGATAATACCAGCTAATGACAAATTTATCATTTCATTACCAAACTAAAAGAGTTTAAAAACCTCTGTTTGTTACAATTGGAATTATTAACAATTTCTATAATAATAATAATAATAATAATATGTATCAGTTTAAAATAGATCAATCTTAAATTATCTAGTTACAGTTTAAACAAGCTAAATGTAAGTAGATTTTTTTCACAGTAGATTTCAACCAAATTTCCCTTAAACTTTGTAAAATACATGTAAAATATCATACTGAGAAAAGCAACAGCAGATGAATTTGTAAACGTGGTCTACTGCACTTTGAAATCTATTTTTCACTCCATTTCATTCCTGTATTTGTTGTGTTCAGTTATGGCAGACTCTGGAGGGACACAGTTGTGAAGATGGTGCCAGGTGATATGAAAGCACAAGTCAGTTGAAAGTGTTACCATTTTCCTGTTAATTTTACAGGTATTCATTGATACTGGCTCAAAGAGTTGATTGCAAAGCCCATCCTTAATTTTAATAAGACTTTTTTAATAACCCCATTATTCCTTTTAATGAAAGATGTTGCTTCCATGTTCAACCTTTTAGGGCTTCTGATTTTGTTTAATATCTGCCAAAATTGTCCAATTTCATTCTATTTTTCTTATTCCTATTTAATTTAGATTATTTACCAAATGAAAAGCAGGAGTTCAGAGTGAGAGATTCTTCTTTTTGGCTGTATTTCAAGAGAAACTACATTGGAAAAGAAGGAAAATATATGGTTTTGCTATCCAGTACGCTTCAAGAAATGGAGAGCTGGGAAAGGTAATGATTTTATGTCCACATATAACAAATCTTTTCTTATATGTAAGCCACAAAAAAATATTAACTGTGGCAATAAGCACATGGCATTTCCCATAGATGCACTTTAGAGCAATCCCTCTGAATACCTGTAGAATATTATTGCTGCAAATTTGTCCCACAATATTTCTGGAACACAAATTGTGAGCCTTTTGCAACAGTCCTGTGTGCTTACAGAGATTTTTATGGGCTGAAGGAAAAGAAACTGATTTATGCCTACCCTGCTCTATCCCACATGCACATGCATAAGTGCCCATCCAGGCTTGAACACAAACATTAAAAGAGCATTAGAAAAGGCACTGAAGTGAAGCACTGCAAAGCTAAGACATGCAAGACTCTGCCACCTGTGCAGATACACCTTCTTCCTTAGTCACACACATTGCCTCCTGGAAGCTCTAATTCCCTGATTGCCTATTCTTCTTCCAAAGATTCCATGCTTTAAGAACAGATGCTGCTCATTAAGCTGATCATTAATCAATATTTTATTTTACCTCAATTATTCAAAATGGTGTGCAAAGTCTGTTCTGCGTTGAAGAGTTACATATAAGTGATTCATATCTAATATTTGTGTGTACACTGAATGTATACAGATAATTAGATTTTTTCTATTCACCTTTAGCTTCCCTGCAAACAGTGAGATTCACACCTGAATGAAACTTTGACTGACCACATCTTTATGCCATTTCAGGTTCATTTTGGTGCTCTAAGTAGGGCATGAGACTTCTTCATTCTGCCAGAGAAATACCTGCAATCCTGAATGTAGATTTACTGTAGATTTGAACTGGTTTTGAGCCTCTTTGCTGCACATTATGATCAGGTGGCTAAATATCAACTCCCAGATTGTTCTCTTGTTCTAAACAGCCAGAACACCTTACTCCAGGTACATCTATTCCTTCAGGAAAGACCCAGCATTAAAGAACATCTTGGATTATCCTAACAATTTAACAAACTTTTGCTGAATACAAACTAAATCAAGCAGCAAGGAAAAACAGAGCCCAGAATCCATCATTCCCCCTTCCTGGCACAGACTCCCACCCGGTAAACCACGATATGTGTCTCTTCAGGTCTGCTCTCCTTGTGGCTCTGCATGTGGTTACCTGTGGCCTGTGTCAGACAGAAAGGGGAGAGATTCCTTCTCTCCACCCTACATGGTTTAGATAGATCTGGTTAAAGCCTGCTGCAGGGGTATGGGAAGAGCAGATTTAAACTTTTCTCAGGCTGAAATTGCCCTGCTACTCCAATCCTGAGGTTCCCAGGACAATGTTTTAACCACGGGACCATTATGTAAAAGATGAGTGTTGGCAGCACCTCTCCTGGCAGGTGTGAAAACACTGCTCTCACTATCCGAGCCCAAAAGTTTGACTTCAAGACCTGTGCCCAAAAGAAAATTTCTTGCCTTGGAGAAATCTTTCTCTGAACTCCCCAAAACCAAGGCACAGAGGGTGTTTCGTGCCAACCACTTCCTTCAGCTGGCTCAGATGTTTAACCACTAAGTGGGTACCTACCTAGGGCACTTAACTTTTCCCAAGTTTTCTGAAGTCAAGCAGAATTAACTGTTGCTGCACAGGAAATGAAGGCACCTCAATCTGCCAGGTGAGTTCTGGAGAGACTGATTTAAAGATGTGCAGATGCTGAGAATGTCAGCTCCAAACCCCTTTTAGGATCTGGGAGATGCAGCCCATTCAAAACCATTTATAATCAAAAGAAAAATCTTTGCACTACATAAGTTTGAAGGCAGACACCTGAAAAATATCTTTCTCTTTTTCATGAAGGAGGAGGCCTAAATGTGAGCCCATGTTTCTTGAGAGAAACATGGATAAATTAGAAATTCAAGCAGGATTATCCAGGTAGGTATCCACACTCTGAATCAATCTACCCACCTCATTTTTTACTGTGCACTGAAACCTCTCTGGGAGGGAGAGAGGAAGGGACGTGGCTGTCATTGATCCATCCATGTGGAGGAAGTGATAATCCTCTAAAAATCAAGAGAGAGTCAGTGGAGAATTGTATTTCTGTGTGTATACAAAGAAGCACTCCCAACCACCCACTGCATAATTTACCAGCACAGCTTTACTACCAGAGCTGATTCTTCACACAGAATATAATTGAATAGTGAATACTTTAGTTTTGCTGCAGAGAGCTTTGGATCCTAAAAGCCTACAGGCACTGACTGAAGAAGTTCCTGGAAGAGAAATTCATGGAGAGCTATTAAAAATAAAGTTGCAGACTTGGTTCAGCCCAAAACCAGAACTCACTGAAGGCTGGAGGAGCATTTTGTGCTCTCTGCATGCACCCAGTGCTGTCCCAGAGATATTCACCCCCAGCTGTGGTCAGAGGTGACCAGCTGGGGTTCAGTAAATGAACCTGCATTTCCAACTGGGAAATTTATATGAGGTCCACGAGCTTTAAGGAATTCAAGTGCATTAAAAGTGTTTGAAAAAAATCCTTTTCTGTGTATCATCCCTGGTTCAATCATACTGTCATAGAAACAAATAAAGCAAGGGGGATCTTGAGATTCTACCAGTGATGGAAACTTATCCATTACTCAGACAAAGGTCTCAAAAAGGTAGAATAATTCTTTCAGATTCCCTAACTTCAACTCTGGAAATAGGAAATTAACAGAAATTTGTGTAAAGTCTTTCCTTGGTTTGCTGTTCCAAAATGCAGAAATACACCTCATCTGGTGTCAAGGCAAAAGTATCTTTCACAGCCATGTGTTTTAAATAATTTAGTTTATGGTCCATGAAATGTTGTGAAAACAAAACAAACAAAAACTGTTGCAAATTATCTTAGAATCACAGAATGGTTTGGGTTGGAAGACACCTAAAAGTTCTTCATTCCAACACCCCTGCCAGGCCTTGAACACTTCCAGGGATGGTAAAGCCAAAGATTCTCTGGGCACCCTGTGCCAGGGCCTCACCACCACTTTATCCTTCATTATTTTGTTGTTTTGAAAAACAGATATCAAATACCAAGAACAAAACAAAACAAAACAAAAACAAACAAAAGAAATCACTATTTACCATACTATAATCAGATTATTTTTGTACCTATAGACTGGGCTATCCTTCTTCATCTCCACTGATCAGCAGGGTTGTGTGGTGATGCTGAAATACCATAAAGACACTTGTGCACAAAAAACCCTGCTCTCATTCACTTTTAAGAGAGGAGAAAAGGGAAAGACAATAGTCAGACTGAGTTCAAAGACTTCAGTTTTATACTCTGAGCCATCATTGCCAGAGAAGAAGCAGCCAGGGCTTCACCTGAGATGACTGATAGTGCCAACCAGTGCAGCCAGAGAAGTAACCTGGTTCAAAGACAGGGCTAAGCAAGAGATATCACTCACAAGGGATTTTTTTCCCTGACAAAAAAAGTTAAGAAAGAGGAAGAAAGGATTGAGTCATAAGGAGGTTCAACTCGTCCTTTTGTGCAGGCAGTGGAAAAGTTCCCACTTGTAGCCTTGATCTGAAAAACAACACAGTATGACAAGTCTGATTGATGGATTCATATCAGAGGTCCCCAGTGCACCTAAATTCATACAGAATAAGAATTATATATAATTCTAAAAGCAGAGAAAGTACCAAAGGGAGTTGTAATGATCTTGTTTGACTTCAAGGAAATTTATCATGAAATAGCAAGTGCTTTGCTTTAGGTTGCTGGCTTAAATCTGACTCAGAATATAGAATCCTAGAATGGTTTGGGTTGGAAAGGACCTTAAAGCTCATCTCATTCCAACCTCCTGCCATGGGCAGGGGCGCTTTCCAGAGACCAGGTTGCTCCAAGTCCTGTCTGACCTGGCCTTGAGGATACTTCCAGGGATGGGTAAGAGTCTGAATAGCTTTCACCAGATGTGGATTTGCTGTCCTTGGCTACTCGAAATGACTTGTTAGGCTCAGTTCCAAGCAGATAAAAGGCACATCACTCAGCTGGTGCAGACTGGCACCCCTGGTGCCCACAGAGTGCACAGGGAAGATGGATGGATGAATATTTTGCATGTGGACTTTTCCAGTCTATGGACAGTTCCTCCAGGTCAGAACTGGGAGGCAATTTCACACATTTCATTTTTTTTCTGCCCTTCTCCGCTCATGTGCCACACACAGTCCCAGCTCTGCCTGCCAAGAAAGCAGGGGACTCTTCCTCTCTAAACATGCACACCAATGCAATGGGGATGTCCCTGGAAGAAATTAAAAACCAGTGAAGAATAGGATTGTGTCACAAGTAGGGTTTGTATTGTCCTTTTGTGCTGTCAGTGGAAAAGTTCCTACATCTCCACTTAAGCCAAAAGACAAAGTAGTAAACTGCAGAAGCTGGAATCCAACATAAGAGCCAGAGGCATATGAAACTCAGCTATTTCCAACTGCACAAACCTGTGCAAACATAGTTTTCATTTTTCTTCCTCCTAAAATTCCCTGGTAGTTATCAGCTTCTAATTTCCTCCTAAAAATTCCCAGTAAAATTTAAAGAAACAAAGCACCACTTCGCTGTGTGCTGTAACAAGAGCTATTGCATAGTCCTAATGTGAAATTTCACTGCTCATTTCTGCTCAAGGGTCTGGAAGCCTTTGCAATTACTTGTTTTCATGTCCAGTCATTTATAATAGGAGCTTATTAATTTTTTTTCTATTAGAATGACCAGTGACTTGAATTTAGCCCAAGGCATCCAGCTCTGTCCCAAAGAAATCCTTGCTGTTGTCCAGAAGCTGGCTTATAGCATTCTAAGAGGC
The DNA here is from genome assembly GCA_013400955.1 of Drymodes brunneopygia. Lineage (NCBI taxonomy): Eukaryota > Metazoa > Chordata > Aves > Passeriformes > Petroicidae > Drymodes > Drymodes brunneopygia. The sequence goes on along the minus strand of VZTZ01005657.1, from coordinate 375,504 downwards.
AATTTGGGTGCAGTCTCTCCCTTTCAGACTGTAAAAAGATTTAGTTATGGATGGCTGCATTATGGCAAGTGGCATCAGAGCCAGGGAAAACATCCTGGCTCTGTTTCACCTGCAAGCACAGGAAGAGTGGGGAACCAGCCCATGGCTTCTGCCTTCTCTACTGTCCATAGAAGGAATCTCAGTAAATAATTTTAGAATACATATCAAGATAGCTGGACCAAAATTACTGCCCTGAGATTGCAGAAGGAGTCTAGGAAGGAGCCATTGCAGTTGTAATTCAATACCTCAACACAAGAGCATCTCCCTTTTCAAAACTTTATTTATGTGTGAGGAGCAGTGGACTCATCTTGAGTATTGCTGCACAGTGGGCAACAGAAGAAACACGCAGGTTCCAGAGCAGTAGTTGAATCTCCAGGCAGGACCAACTAAAAATGTCTGCCCTTCTTTATTCTTTTATTTATATCTGTTTCTAAAGACAATCAGGGATTGGTGAGAGGGATTAACACCTCTGTAAGTTTACAGGACAAAGACATGGTCAATCATCTTTCTCCACCCCAGGAGAAAGGAATGAAAAACAATCTACAAGTGCAAAACAATCCCTGTCAGTAAGGAAAAACAAGGACCATGTTTACAGGAAAAGCATGGGAAACTTATACTACAAAGTTACTAATATGGAACCCTGCAAAGCAGGGAGACAGAGTATTTCTCTTTTTGAAAACTAAGGTTGTAGATAAGACCTTAGAGAACTTCCATGTAGTCATGTCCAGTTCCACTCACCATCAATCCTTCCCTTCAGTGAACTGCAGAAGAGGGAAAACTGCTACTTAAAGCTCTTCCAAATGCCAGTGGCTGAGCTGACTGCACCAGCTCCTGCACATAATGGAATTCCAGTATTATAGTGAGTGTTCTCCCAGTGAAGGAAACACATATGATGATAGTTTTGTGAAGGTGGTGTGGATTTGCCTGGGCTAGTTTTGTACTATCTCAAAAAAAAGATTTAAATGATATTTGGATAGATTAAATTTTGCAATGAGATGACTCATCTCGTTAGTTTATTGTAAAGACTGAAGGTAAAATCTTAGCTATTCTAACCCCCTTCAATGAGATTCCCCC
>VZTZ01005657.1:354065-374385 GCA_013400955.1 Drymodes brunneopygia | reverse complement strand
ATTCCCCCCCCCCCTTTTATTTTTGATTTGATTTGTTTGTGTGATGCCAGTTCACACATTATCCGTTCTGCACTCTCATTTTCCTTTGAATCCCCCCATCAGACGGTTGCTCTGCAAAGTGGAATAAAAGCTTGTGCTGAACATCCCTGCAAATGTTGAGACTAAAAATGGATTAATGGAGTTCTGTTTTCTGTCTTCCCTGAACTTTCCTGTCTCCTCTCTAGGACCATGAAACATCTTCATGAGTCAGATCCATTATGAGGTGGAGAAAACATCTAAGGAAAGCACATTCATCTATTCCAGGAACAAAATCCAGGGCTTCAGGACTACCTGAGGAGCCAATTTTTTCATAACTATCTTCCAAGCCTCAAGATTGTTTTGGGTTGCTTGGGGATTTGGGTTGTTTGGGATTGTTTAGGGTTACTTGGGGCGATTGGTGCGAACTCCTCCCTTTTTTTCATTCCCTCTGGCTGTTTTCCAGCTTTACAGTGAGGTTGCTGCACTATACCAACAGCCTGGATGTAATCCCTCAGCTGCCTTGTGCAACTGCAATTCTTCCCAAAGAACCAGGAAAACACAACTGAGTCCTCAGGAACTGGCAGTGAATGAAAGTCAAGTTGAGCCTACTTTGCTCGAAAGTTTTTTCAGAACATGCAGTGCCCATAAATGTGTTCATTGCTGTCCCACATGCCTGAGATTCCAGAGGCTGCACTGCAGCTACCCTGAACAAGGGAAAAAATAGCATGGAAGTCATCATGACTTCAGCCAACCAACCTCAATTCAGCCCAAGGTTCCTATAAAATTTTGGGTTTTTTCTGATGTGGTGCTGCAATCCAATATCAAAACCAGAGTGGTCTTGGCTTTGTTGCTCTTTTAATCCCAATTCAGCCAGTTTGATGAATGCACATACCAGAACTGAAAGCATTATTTATGTAGTGGGAAAATATTTAAGGTACTTGGATGCCTAAATTTCTCCAGATTTCTAGCAGTGCTCAAAACCAAATTATGGAAAAAATCCAAATTTACTACTGCATTTAAACATAAAATGATAATTTTTATAGGGGTCTCCTTATTAATAGTTAATTTCTGTTGACTTTCTATTCTGTAGACAGTATATATAATATATATTGTAAATCTAATATTTATTGTTATTCAATTCTTAGTTTAAAAGATAAGGGGAGGTATCAGGACAGCATGTCAGATACATTTGTATTACAAATTAAAAGAAGATTTTTTTAAAATAGTAAGTTAATTTATTTAGCTGCTAAATTAAGAGGCTTTGTCAAATCATGGTTACTCTAATGTGAACAGGAAATTTCCTCTCAACATCTTTCCTCTACTGAAGCAGGAATAGGATGGAAAGGATCTCTACAAGTCCTCTGGATTTTGTCTGTGAAGCTCCTTTTACCTGAGATTTGTCCAGGTGTGAGCACTGGGTTGGGGTGAGGGAACTTTACAGGATGAGTACAGTGGAAATGTCACAGTTGTCAATATTTGCTTGATTAGAAACACTTATTAAAATTTTACACTCTTCCAGTACCTAAAGGGGCTCCAAGATGCCTGGAGGGAGACTTTGGATGAGGGCCTGGAGTGACAGGACAAGAGGAATGGCTTCAAACTGAAAGAGAACAGATTTAGATTAGATATTAGAAATAAATTCTTTACTCAGAAAGTGGTGAGGCTCTGACACAGGCTGCCCAGTTGTGCCTTCCCCATCCCTGGAAGTGTTCAAGGCCAGGCAGGACTGGGCTTAGGTCAACCTTGGATAGTGGAAGGTGCCCCTGCTCATGGAAGGGGTTGCAACAAAATGAATTTTAAGGTCCTGTCCAACCCAAACCATTCCATTCTTCTGTGTTTCTTTGTACTAGGAAGTCTTTATCTACTGAAGCTTGCTCTTACCTCTAATGTATCAGTGACCAGAAAAGCCCCCAGTAAAGGATGAGGAACTCATCTTCAGAGCCCTTTGCAGACACTGCTGTGCATTATTCCACTGTTCTGCAGTAGTGGAAACTGAGGCACAGACCTGCAGCCAGAGCAAAGTGAAGATCATGGACCTGGCATCAGCTATCAGAACCAGAAAATCTTTGAGTTCTGACTCTGTGTTATAAATAAAATATCATTGCCTTTATTCACTAAATGATCCATTAATAAATTAAAATCAAGATTTTTTTTTTAAATCAAGAAATTTTTTTTTAAAAAAGGAAGATAAGAATATGAAGAGAGACAGACTTTTTTCTAGCAAATGATATCTGTATGGGTGGAATCAAAATAGCTTCAAATAGCATTGGAAATGCACCCATTCCTGTCACCTAGCTAAGCAATCCACTAGGGACATCAAATCCCCCTGGAGCTGAATCCCAGAGCTTGTGGGCACGATATATCTCCTGTGGGCTGTTGTAGTCAGCCCTGTCAAATCCAAAATCTTCCCTCCGTGCCTCTCTCCCAGTTGCATTTCCTTCCTCCACCAATTGCTGGACAAAAAAAAAAAAAAAAAAAAAAAAAAAAAAAAAAAAAAAAAAGAAAAAAAAAGACGATTGCTGTTGAGCTGTATAGAGATGCCAATCTAATTATTTTTTCCTCTTTTTTTTTTTCTTTTCTTTTTTTGGACATTGCATCTCTGGAGGAGGGAGGGGGAGGACAGGGAGTTGCAAAAGCGGGGGCAGCTGAAGAGGGAGCGGAGGGGGGAAGAAGAGAAAATATCTCCTTTGGCGATTCTGTTTCTCTTTTGAAAAGGGACTACTTTCCTCACTCCTTATCCCTCCTGACAAGTACAAGCACTTTGGGCCCTAACTGGATGTGAACATTGTCAAAAGAAATTTGGGCTAAAGGGAGGCATCTGCAGCTCTGTTCCGATTGCGCTCGGCGCTGGAGCCACTTTTGCCAATGTGGCAGGGTGGCTGGTGGGCAGACACCAGTACAGATGGGAACTTCACATACTGTATGCATCATGACCAACTATAAAAACAGTCACAACGCATCACTTCTTACCCGGCCAGTCTCCCCGGAACCTTCACTTCCAATTTCCATCTCGCTGACATTCACAGCTTACACTGAGCTTTTATGTTTAAGCATCAGTACAGTATTAATGCAGGGGAAAAGGGGTGACTACCACAGCAAGGAATTAAACCTCTGATCTCGGCCAGACGTTGGAAGGGAGGAGCAATTCAAGGGGAATTGTGTAACTGGACTCTGTGGAAAAGGTGGGGGGAAAGCAAGGGATGAGAGTCAGGAATATTTTTTGACTCTGTGAACACACAGCAAGTGAGGGGAGTTCTGAAAAAGAAACATAGCAAGCAGGCACTCTCCCAAATTGTAATTTAATGCTTGGAATAATCCCATTGTGTCAGCTACTCACCGCCAAAGAACTGAGGATAAATATAACTTTAAAAAAAAAAAAATTAAGGGGACGGCAATTTGAACAGCTTAATGTTTCTTCAAAGGCAAAGTGATGGAAAGCAGTGCTGAAGTAAATTGACAACTCGGAATTAACTGGGTGCTGGCACAGCTCAGGTAAAGGTTTGACGGTAACATGAGCTTTCCAAAGTGTTTCCAAACTGAAGTATTATGAAAAGGTAAATTATGTTTTGTATTCATGACTGAAAGCATTTTATTTTAAAGCGCTGCCGATGCTGTCAAGGTGGAGATTCGAGCTTTATGTACAGTGCCTCTAGCCCTGTGATGTGAGTGAGGCAACATGACAGCTTGTAATAAGTAATTTTTATACAGTTGCATTTATCACTCAAGTAGGCTTGGCAATATTAAACACAGACCTTAAAATGCTGCAGAAGAGGAAGGACAGGGGCTGGAGGCCATGTGTGCTCTGTGTGTGCTCTGTGTGTGTGTGTGTGCTCTTGCATGCGTGTGTGTTTGTAACTTCTTTCTTTTTTTTTTCTTTCTCCAGGCCCATTCCTGTTAATGTGGCACTTTTTAAGATATGCACCGAAATGCTTCCAAATTGTTAATACATCACTAAGAGGTTACAAATGAAATGACCCCGTTTAGCCCAAAGGATGTTGTTTTAGGCTTTAATGAATTAGACATTGCGACCATTTTCAGGCAAAAATCAATTGCCTCAATTAACAAATTTGTGTGAGTCCAAATATTTACAAAATAAAGGCCCAGAAACCACATTCTTTGTTTCCCTTTCTCACTCCCTACCCTGTTTCCTCATTAACATCCTCATTTCCATGAAAGTGTGAGGCATCAGCTCTTTCCCTGAGCTTGTGAAGGCCAAAGTGTTGACAATTTTCTTGCTCTTTAGAACCTGCTCTTTTCTGTTTTAACAGGTTTTCTTCCTTTGTCATGAATATTTCAGAAGAAGGCATAAAGAAGTGGAGGATACCCCTCCCTCCTCATGGAAATAAAAATATAGTCAAATATGTCATTTGTGGAAGAAATTTTTGCAAAAAGAGATGACAATTTATTTTATGAGATCGTAATCGGAAGGGAATTTTTTTCTGTCCATGGGATTTATAGGAAGTGCAGCTTGAGTCTGAACCAAGAGGAACCAAGAATCTCCAAGCCAAATAGCAGCTCTTAAACCTCCAGCAGCAAAACCCTACCCTGGGATGTGGTTTGGTTTGCAAGGAGTTACAAAGTTCTGTGGATTCCAGTGAATTCAGCCATTTAATGCTGAAATAACGTCAGATTGAAAGCAACAAAAAGATGGAAAAAAGAGACTTGTCTCTATTATTATTCATATGACCCAGATGAGAAAATTATGCATTTGCAGTGGGAGGTGTGTCTAACACGGGCACGGTGGCTGCCTCGGGACATCGGCTGGATGGGGAGAGGAGGACTTGCAGCTTGGAGGATCTGGGTGTCTTCTCTATCAGACAGATGAAAGAAGGAGCTGATGGTTTTGTGTATTCCATGCTTATTTCAGATAAGAAATATTGACATATGCACAAAGGTGGCATTTGCCCAATCCCTGGAAGTGTTCAAGGCCAGGTTGGACAGAGTTTGGAGCAACCTGGCCTAGTGGAAGGTGTCCCTGCCCCTGGCAGAGGGTTGAAACTGGATGATCTTTAGGCCCCTCCCAACCCAAACCATTCTGTGGTTCCATGATTTACCTTTGCAGTAGTGCTGATTCACAGTTGTCAACTGAATATAAAAAGAGAAGACAGAAACAGTCAATAAATGTCAGATGTGAACATATGTTAGAGATTTTGAAAATGATCCACAAAAGAAACTAGATCTTCCATATAAGTCTCCACAACCAGTTTTATTATGAGTTTCAAGGTTAATTTTGTATTTTTTTGTTATATTAATTAGAAGATTAAAATTAAGACTATTTTTTTCCCCTGGAAAGTATGGTTAATATAGGTCTGTTGTGAAATAATGCTGGTTTTTCTTTTCCTCTGACAATTGCTACCAAAAAATTCCTGCTTTTGAGTAAAAAAAAAAATACTTCAGTTTATTTCTTCATATTGTGAACATGAGATTAATCACTAAAGCTCAGTTCTGGCTAGATGTTGAGAAAAATCTTTTAGTAGAACTTGGAAAGGTTGCAGTCGTCAGTATTTCATATTTTTAAAAATATATTAAATTAACCTCAGCCAGAAATTACTGAGGTATATTTGATTTTTCTTGGAAGAGCAACAGACTAAGTGACCTTGTCTGCTTGTCCATGGTCTGAGACTGGCTTTCGGCAGAGGAGACTTCCAAAACCTCTAGACATTTTTGGAAAATGAGACTATTTGTGACATAATTTTGAAAAATCTGAAGGGACCTTGGGGGTGAAGCTTTTTTTATTGGTCTTAAGATATCTACAATACACACGATCACACCTAAATTAGTTATTGGGATCCCTTAATAGAAAACAGAGAGAAACACACAATTTTAAGGTACAAATGTCTGACCTACTGAAACGTTTACCTTTGGCCAGGCATATCTCATCCCAGTCATGTAACTGATGCCATTAATGCAGTGATGTAGATCATAAAATCATAGAATGGACTGGGTTGGAAAGAAGCTTAAAGATCATCTCATTCCAACCCCTCTGTCATGGGCGGGGACACCTTCCACTATTCCAGGTTGCTCCAAGCCCCATCCAACCTGGCTTTGGACACTTCCAGGGACCCAGGGGCAGCCACAGCTTCTCTGGGCAATCTGTGCCAGGGCTTCACCAGCCCCACAGGGAAGAAGTTCTTCCTAATATCCAATCTAAACCTACTCTCTGTCAGTTTGAAGCCATTGCCCCTCACTCTATCCCCCCAGGCCCTTGTAAAATGTCTTTCCCCATCTTTCTTGTAGGCTCCCTTCAGGTATTGGAAGGCTGCATTGGGTCACCCCAAGCTTTCTCTTTTCCAGGCTGAACAATCCCAATTATCCCAGCCTGTCTCTGTAGCAGAGCTGCTCCACCCCTCTGATCATCTCTGTGGCCTCCTCTGGACTTGCTCCACCAGCTCCACATCCTTCCTGTGATAGGGATCCCAGAGCTGGAGACAGGACTCCAGGTGTGATCTAGCTAAGAATAAGGTGACAAAGAGCAGGAATGATTTTTAACACGGTCATAAATGTTGCCAGGTTGGATGCTAGGAAGACAGGAGACCAACGTGGAGAATGTACTTTTGTGAAGAATCTTTTATATCTGTGTCATCCTTTGATAGCTCCTGGAGAGATGCCTGGTGTTGCTGAGGCTCTGACATGCTATGTGGCAGCTCCTGCTATCTCATATCTCTTATAGCCTGACAATTAAGAGCTAAACAGCAGTAACAGTGATAAATTCGATCTTGCACATTAGAATCAAAGCTGTTGTTATTTCAGACCCTTCAAGCCCTAAGTTGGGTGCCAAGAATGGCTGTCGTGGTTTGTCTCAAGCAAAGAATATCTCATGGATTTCTGGATCATGTGGATTTATTGCACAGCCCATGAACAAACTGTGATTGTTCTTGACCTAACCCTTTTGGCTTACCAAGAGAGTCATGCTGGACATCAGTATTTACACCACAAATATAAAATATACACTTTTGCTTTGATCCCATGCACTGTATCCACAATTTGAGCTCCATTCCTATTGATTGTGTGTAGTCATGTTATATCTTCCAGCTGGACCAATAGATCCAATGATGTAAATATCACTTAAATAGTCTATGCAGTTTGTATTCCAGGTGAATTCATGCAGCTATCCTTGTAGAAAAGCCTGCACACCTGGAGGTTAACATCTGTCTAAACAGAAAATTCTTTTTTTTTTTTTTAGTTAACAAGACCCTGTCATTGTAATAAATGAATTATGAAAAATGTGTGTTGGTAATCATGTGCATAAAAACCTGCAAGAGGTTCTCAGCCATGGAGGATGGGAACAGTGTTCAGCTGTCCATACCATAGACCTCTGCAATGAAAATATCTCCAAATCAGCTAGCATGAAGAATTTTCTATTTTAAAGAAGAAATGTCACATTTAGAGCAGTTTACTTGATAAGAATTTAAGGATCATCTGTATTGAACCCAGATACCATCTCTTTTCTCCTTTAATTTCCTGGGGGACTAAAGACAGTCAGACTGTCTGTAGCTCTGCAGTACAGGCCTCTGCACCATGCATCCAACCCATCTTATTTCAGAGCTCTGTTAAATTGCACAGAGATGTGGTTTATGCAGAACAAATCATGGCAAAAGAAATCACAGGGTTTAAAATTGCTTTCCTGAAAGTACATGACAGGAGGACGATCTCAAGATCACAAGGTTGGTTTGACCAGTAGTCCTTTTGCTGAAACCACCAGTCAGACAGCAGTGCATCTATTTCTAGCAGTGCCTCTGTGTAAAAGTAACCTATAACTTTTACAGAAAAACAAACTTGGGATATTTCACGTGTGACATGGAACAATCTATGCTTATATAGGAAAATTTGATTGTGCTTGATTTCAAAAGGGGTTGAATACTCCCACCAAAATGATTCCTCTTCACCTCTCCAAGAGGATTTTTTTAGGGTTTTTTCAAGCACTGAATTAGAAATGCCCATGGAAGGGGGTTGCAATGAGATGAGCTTTAAGGTCTTCAAGGTCTTAAAGTCCCTTTCAACTCAAACCATTCCACAGTTCTATGAAATGAACTCATGGTGAAAAATTAAGAGCCTTTTTTTTTCCCGTAGAGGTGCATGAATAATGATCAAGAATAAAATAAAAATTTTTATACATTAAAAAAAAATCTGGATTTTGGAAATGGCCTGTGTAAGCCACGTGTGCAACTCCTACATTCATGTGTAAGTAGTTCTACTGAGAGAACAAAGGATGTTCCTGGACATTCCCATTACATTAAAAAGCTGGAGTTCCAAGAATAATATGCCTGAGAATAAAACAATAATTATAAAACCACAAATGAAATCAAAGCAGTCCTGCCGCGAGCCTTAAGCACCACAGGTTTACAAGGCATGTAAATATAGCAGCTTGGATAAAGATGTAAACCCTCACACTGCACCCTTTAAAATCTCTCACTTCAGAAGCCAGTGGAAATACACTGGACTGAAAATGTGGGTAGATAATCACTGGATCTCTGGTAAGAAATTCTGTTCATTTTTTTTTAAAGCTGTGTGAATACATGCAAGCTCAAATTAAGGAGAGCAGATAACCAACTGCACGCTAGAGATGAGCAGGCTGCTTAACGCGACCACATAACCGGTGAAGCTTTAAAAAAGGAAGAAAACAGCTTGAGGCCTTTTCTCCTTCTTCCTCTAGAATGTGACATCATTGTATATGACACAACACCTTGGAAGGAACCATATGGGGAAATGCAGACATGTTGCTAACTAAATGTGAGCTCCTTCGTGATGAAAAAATCTTGTTGCTGGCCAAAGCCTGGATGGTCTCAGGAAAAGCACAGTTTATACAGTGGAAGTGACAGTTCTACTTCAAGGACATTTTTCAAGTCTAATGCCCTTTCTGTGCAGGGTTTAGAAAGGCATATCAGGAATATAATGCTGGTTTTTATCCAGATCTAATAAAAAATGGTTTATTCAACGCAGCACCTTAAAGTACATGAGATGCACTGATGTGGGTTTTTGCTTGGCTGCTTACAGAACTGATTTTTAGATCTCTAAACTCATTATTTGGTGCTAGTTGTTCCATTGATTTAAGGATTATATATACCCTACCTGTTTTGTAATGTCTCTTTAGTTTGATCTTTGTCTTTTTTTCACTAATTCTCTATTTCTATAAATAATAAAATCCCAGAATGGCTGGGTTGGAAAAGCCTTAAAAGATCATCTTGTTCCACTCCCTGCCATGGGCAGAGACACTTTCCACTATCCCAGGTTGCTCCAAGCCCTGTCCAACCTGGCCTTGGACACTTCCAAGAATGGGGCAGCCACAGCTTCTCTGGGCAGCTTGTGCCAGGGCCTGTTGACCTTACTGAAGTTTTGGATTAGAATTTATATCTAAAAGTTCAATTTTTTTAATATTTTCATTATTATCATCAGTAGCAGTAACAGCACTAGTCGTAGTAGTAGCAGCAATAATAATAATAACTGTAGTAACAGTGAATTTAACTGAATACAATATAAATGGCCCATAATTATTTTTCAAGGCTGCTCAGATTGTTTAATGATTGTCTCTGAGGGTATGCATAAAACCTCTCAGCTTTAACACTGAGATTTTATCACAGATATCCACATTCACTGACACAACAACTGGTTCCAAAGTTGTCTTACGTGACTTCAGCAGAACAGGTGATGCAGACAGCTTTAGATTGTGACTGTTAATAGATGAGAAAAGGGTAAAATTGAAATGAGGAAGCTGCCTGAACAAGTGTTTTTTTGTGCATTAAAAATTACAAGAACTGCTGTTTAAAGTTAAAAGAATTTCCCATGAAACACAACATTTGCATTTCTGTGAGCCCATCCAACTAATGGGATGGGAATCAGGAATTTTTCAGAGTTCCACTATGAGATATTCCATCTCATCTTTAGTCCCTAAATTGAAAAAGAAGTTGGACCCCAATTCAGAAAACTTTCACATTCATCTTGGCTGAAATACCACAGAAACCCATGTATATAATTGAAACTACTTAGATAAAATTAGACATTTTTTTTTCTGTTCATTAGAGACTGAAATCTATACTTAATTTTAATGATCCGTCTCATGAAAATGACTCATGAAAGCACCTATTCATGTGCTTGATTTTTATTTAAGTCTATGATTAAATTCCATACAAATTAGTAAAATTTAAGGTTGCCTTTAAGATTTACTATGAGCTTAGGTGTGTTCTTGGTTAGCTACCTTGTCCTGAATGAGTTTTGGTGGGTTTTGATGGTTTGGGATTCAGATGGAAGATATTGTTCTTTCATGTCACAATTTGAACATGAGCCAGGACACCAAAAAAAGGAAAAAAAGAAAAATAAATCAACTGAGGACTTACCATCAGAAGATTTTTTTTTTCTTTTATTTAGGCTTTTACATGTAAAACTACTTCTATTTTCACTCCCCCATGCAAACCTGATATATTCAGACTAACACAGCTCCAGGAAGTGCAGGCCAACTCCATCTCTGGGGTAAATGCATGGCCTGGGGGGATATATCTGATTCATAATGGCTAAGGCTGAATTATAGTGAGTGCTGGAGTGTTATTTATGCTATATCTGAAAGTTCATTGAAATTATTTAGATCCAGATCCCTCAAAGGATAGAAGCACAACACAGGTTAGATTTATGTGGCCAAGTCCAGGAGTGTGATCCACAAGCTCTGCCTCAAAGCAAAGGTGCCTCCTCTTGCACCAGTGATTTTCTGTGCCTGTTCAAAGGCCTTGTCTGGAGCCAGCAGAGGGAATTTACTCTGCAAACCATTTCCCTTTAACTGGGATTAACATCTGAGCATAGCTGAGATTCACAAACTGGGTAATAGCAATCTGTATCCTCACTGGTTTGGGCAAGACATTTGCAAACCACTTAGAGTCCTTCACCTGGGAATGGAAAGCCTGGCTTGATCAGAACTAATTCCTTACATTTCCTGGAAGTGGCTTTATCCATGGGCACTCCTGGGCTCTCATTCTGTCCCCTAAGGACAAGGGAAGGAACTGGAAGTTGGGAAGAGAGGTGAGGAAAGAATTGTAAGAAATCAGGGATTTTCCATCACATTTATATCTTGTGCTACTATGCAGAAGGAGGTGCAAAATCTCTGGGGTCAGGGGAAAAAGGCATTATATGGATCATGATTGAGGAGTTACTCTACACAGAAAAATCTCGTCTTCCATTCAGATACATACAATATAATCTAGGAGAAAACAATGATTAACTGAACTAAAAACCATTGTAAAATACAGCAAAAATCGAATTTTAGAGTTAGAAAACTTTCTTTCAGTTAAAAGTGCTACTAAAAAAAACTAACTTGAAAATCAAAATGTTTTCCTTCAAAAAATTCTGAAGCAGAATTTTATATTTTTTATTTACATTGTAACTCATTTTATGCTTCATTTCCGTATGCATTATCTTCTTAATTTGCATTTATGTATTTATATATTTTATAGTTTATATTTTTCTTCTTAATTTATATCACAATTAAAAGCCTGCAACTTAAAATGAAATTGGAAATGAAGGTTTAGAAGCAATTGACTCTTATTCTTCCTCCCCTGTTGTCTCTCGTACAGACAAGTGGAATAATCCACTGTGATATCTTTCAACCTCACCCATTCTTTGAAAAGATCCTACAAGAAGTATTTTGTGATCTTAATGTGAAGACTTTCTGAATTTTTAAAATATTAAATTGTGCACTGGAATATCCAGCTGCAAGATAAATTCTGAAACACTAATTTATCCACCATTAGGATCATCATTGCTATTAGAATGTAAAGTCAGAGGTGCAGTCAGAAACTGGGATTGCACTGGGCTTAATGTTTGCCAGTCATTATCTGGCAGAGTTCAGAAATGAAAAGAGAAAAGTGTTAGAATGAAAATTAGAGACACAGAGCAGGGAAATCACTCAGCTGATACTGCTTCATTCTGAATGTGCCAGGCACAGGACATTTGTAAGGAATATAGCAGCAAATACCCACCCTGCATCACCTGATAAGGGATCTTTGAAGAGGAAGACTGTCCAAAATCAAAGCTGAATCTGGGATTCCTGGATCCATGCTCAGGCTTTTATTAAAATGGTCTGAATTTCATAGGAGCAAAGATCTGAAAGAGATCCTGTCCCCAGATCAACAGCTGTAATCTCCTGCTCTGACAGGGATCACATCACCTGACAACTTTTCTAAACAGGCCTTGCACTTAAATATCAGATTATCTGCCTTTTTTGAGCTTATTGAGAGGAAGTTGTTCCAAGTTTCTTTTCTATTTAGAAACCTACTACAGAATCTCAGCAAACCTGTATTCCTATGGCTAGGAATTAAGCACATATTTTTTCACATTTAAGTCCAAAAAAGGCTGTTGAAAGGCTGTTTTCAGGAGAAAAAGAATCACATTTAGGGGCATGCACAAGAACGTGAAGGCCCAGGGGTGTATTTTCAAACGGTCCAATGCAAACCTCTGCTGAAGGGAGATGTAACAAGGTGAAGGAAAGGGACAGGGATTGTGGGGACTTAGGAGCTCAAATCCACTTTAGCTTGGGAATTTCTGCTTTGTGCTCTTGCTGGATAATGCAGATGCATTTCAGCACTTTTCCAGATGTGTGAAATACATCTGGAACACACAGGTAGTCACATATGGGCATTGTCCACACTTGACTCAGAAGTGTGGAAGACAAGGCCAACATAAAAAAAATTTTGATTTGTATGGGTGTGACTGTATCTTTGTTGAAACACCTTCCTTGATACAAGGGCTGCAACGAGCCTGCTCTTGGGCAGGAGGATGAGAAATTTACTCCCTGTGTCCAGAGAATCCAGTCAGTGTGAGCCACATGTAGAGCAAAAATCTATTTTAATGTCATATAAGTATTATATTGAAGTATAACATGCATCAATATTAATATAAAATGTTGTTTCAAAACATACATTAGACTCTTAACTCATTTAAGTTAACAGGAAAATATTTACTGCAAGTCATGGATTTTGAAAAATTCCCATAACCTGAGCTTCTAACTTTGGCTTCCCCCGTTTTCCATGCAAACAGCTGCCAAGCAAAATAGCAGGATGTGTTACATCCCAGCCTCTTGTCTTTGAGAGGGTTAATGCCACTTTCCTTCTCCTTCCTTGCTTTTACCCTCTGCCGCCTGAAAAGAACACCCAGGTTCAATGAGTGACAAATCATTACAGACCGTACAGTGTAATTAAAAAGCACAGCCATTGATCAGCTATGAGCTAAACCTGAGACAAAAAAAGTGAGAGACCCAGAATAGCTGGCAAAACTTCTCATTGAATCTGTCTGAAATGGAAGATGTTCTCCCTGGAGGCATGGAGCGTGGCCCATTGTGCATTTCCATTAGAGATACACACTGACTCCGAGCATGCCATTGATGTTGGCCTATTTATGAAAGGCTGTTGAAAGAGGTTTCAGAGTTAATTGAAAAGAGCTGTTTCTGAAGGAAGGTAACTTCAAACAACACGGCTCTGAAATGTGTTTTAATGGACTGGAAATCAGTGAATTTTCCATAGTGCGCATGAAATAAAAATGGATGGCATCAACTGAAAGCTGCGTTGCCATTTGGTGGGATTTCTGTCATTATTATTATTGTTGCTGCTGTTGTTGCTATCACTATCAATCACTCTCACTATCACTATTAACACCTTTTTTTAACTATAGCTGCTCAATTGCCAGTGATAAAACAGCTTTGGTCTTGATTGATTAGGGGATCATCTTCTAGGATCTGCCAAAATGTTCATTACAGGTCCTTTCTCCACACATTTGTAACACAGGCTGCCTGCAGAAACTGCCAGGCTCGGGCCATGGAAAACAGAAGGAAAAGCACTTTCAGTTGTCAGGTAGAAGTAGGTTCCAAAACCTTCCTTTACCAAGGTATGTTGTGTTTAAAATGTGTTTATTCTTAACAACATTTCCATTTTAAAATTAAAGCATATGCCTAAATTCAGGCATGTGTTTACTCAGGCATTTGTTTAGTCTCTGCCTTGAGCTGAGGTCTTGCACATGAGTTTGTATTTAAGTTCGTGCTAAATCAAAACCTTTTCAGCAAAACATGCACCTGAATTTCATAAAGAGTAGCTGGGTATATGTTTAAATCTCAGTTTGTGATTAAATACTTTTCACAGCTGAAAACAACGTACTTTAAAATCTTTTTTTTTTAAAGCCTGGCAATGTGTAATAAAAATAGGAATGACTGAGCTAAATTTATGCCTTCCCTTCAACTTTATTTTGCAGGAATTTAGAGTGAGCAAGAAGGAAAGTAACTCCTTGCCCTTGGATGAAGTGAGTTTGGACAAATCCATGGTATTCAGGCAGAAAGGAACAAGATCAGATTATGAGAAACTTCCTCAGACTGATTAATACCCAATACATTGAAAAAACTCATAAATCCCTGTGAAAGATGAGAGCAAAGTAACTCAGTATAACACAAGCAATAATCAAACAACTTCTGACACTGAGCTTCAATGATAATGAGTTTTTTACACCTCCATTCTACTTTTAATCCTCTAAGTAATTCACAAGTTCTGTTGAAAACCTCCCATGTTCCATTAAAAGAGATGACCTCACAGACATTAATTAACTTAATCTCACAAAACTCATTTAAACTAGGGAAGAGCTGTTGTCCTCATTTTTAAATAAGGAATGAAACACAAAGATAGTAATGACTTCATGCAAAACCCACCAAAATCAGCAGAAATATTTAAATCACAGCTTTGCACAGTGCTACCTTCACTCATTATTATTTTAAGTTTTAAGGCTGCTGGGTAAAGAAAAAAAAAATAAATGTAAAAACCCTGAAACACCCTTAGGGCACAAAAAGGAACAGTGCAAGGGAAAACCAGAAAAATTACTTCAGTTTTAAATAACCAGAAATCTCATTTTTTAGGACTGTCATGACACCTTGGCATCTGCAGTGATTTTTGAAAATTTGTGGCTGATAATCATGGATTAACACGTGCTCAATTTATCTTTGAAGTTGCTGTGGGTACTTACTTACATAGATTAAGAATGTGCTACTTGTTCTGCAGAACAGGCAGTCAGAAAAAAGACAGGGATGAAGGCTGAGGTTGGAATCTGAATTTGAGGACAGTGTAACTCCTTACCTCAGTAGATAAACAGTCAGGATTTTCTGAGGCAGTAAATATTGAGTAGAGAGATTTATTTTTTCTGTCACTCCAACATCAATACCTGGAGTATAAAGATTCTCTCTGAAATAGAATTAAGTGCTGAAACTGGGAGGACTTACAGCCAACGTGGTTATCTAATGCAGAGCAAAGAGGACATACTGGAGGAAAGAGGAAAACCAGAAGGGAAAACATGAATTTCAGTGTCCAGGACAAATATTTTAAAATTAGGATTAAATCCTGCTGGGAAAGCAGGATACAGAGCCTGACAATTGAGGCAGATTTGAGCTGAGGGCAGATCTGAGTTGTCAAAATATTCATTTGAGAAAGGGGACATTTGGGTCATTCAGATTTGGAGTTTGATCTTGCATTTCCCCTCTTCAGGAGCAGCCACTAAAAGCAGTTCTAGCCACTAAAAAAAGGGTGAGATCCTTTCCTGGTGTTTCAGTCAAAGCCAAATTTTGAGTATCCAAAATTTCAAAGCTGTGAGTCTGGAGGGTGAGGAATACAAGAACTTAACTTGAGCACCTGGAGATGAACCCATCCTTATTCTAACTCCTTCTTCTGGAATATTTTGAGTTAGAATAATCTGGACAAACATACAGTCTTAGTTTAATTGTCACCTGGAAGTGAGCTTTTCCTCTCCACTGATTGTAGAGGGAGATGAGGAGGACAAATGCAGGTGTAAAGCATTTTAGTGTAGGCTCTCAGGGTTTAATTTAGCTGCCCAAACACGGGCACTTGCTACCATTCCAGATGATAAATAAGGATCCTCCATGCTCTGATGATGTTGAATATATGATATTCAGCTTCTGCAGAGCTCTGGAGAAGAAACTGTGATTAAGTTCCTCTGAAAAGTACCTCTTCCCCTTAGAAAATTGTCCACCATTGCTGTAGCATTTCCAGTGAGATTGTGCTTGCACAGAATTTTAATTTCACCATTTTGATTCTTTTCTGGATTCTCTGAATACTGTTGAGATATGATGCCTGTCCTATTAAGCAAGAAGAAAAAAAACCACATTATATAGTGACCTTAAGATTATATGGTAATATTTGCTGTATAAACTCTGCAGCAACTTTTGCAAACAGACCAATTGACTTCTCTTGGAACTAATTAATTATAACAAGCCCAGACATAATTCAGATAAACATCCAAGACTCATCTTTCTTGGGTTATGATATCTGACACACATTTAGTAAATAAGAGAAGGATAGAATGCAGTTTTGGGATCATAGAATCATGGAATGGTTTGGGTTGGAGGTGACCTTAAACGATATCCAATTCCAAGTCCCTGCCATGGGCAGGGACACCTTCCACTATCCCAGGTTGTTCCAAACCCCATCCAACTTGGCCTTGAATGTTTCCAGGGATGGGGCAGCCACACCTTCTCTGGGCAATCTGGGATGTCACCCTTCAAGCTCCCAAGGAACAGTTAATGGCAATGACAATCTCAAGGTTGGAAACCTGGATGTCCAGCTTTATAAAGTTCTCATTAAGGTACTGCAGCATAGTTCAGGAGGTAGATGGCAGCAATCTGAGATGAACTGTGCTTTCTCAGAGTTTAATTTCAGGTAAAAATTCAGACTGAATGTCACCTAGTCTTTTAATTGAATCAGAAATTAATTCCCTAGGGTCAGCTGAGATCGAAACATAAACCTGACTATAATCAGCATAACAATGTTAGCTAAAATTATGCCTCTGAATGATAGCACCTAATAGCAGTGTAGGGAAAAGTTTCCCTAAAGAGGTATTAGAAAAATGTGCTGCCTTGTCTATAGCCTTTGATATTGGGCCAGCTGTTGTTTGCATATTTCAAAGTGAACTCTAAGACCATCTGATTTTCATACAAGTACCTGTCTATAACCTTCAGATTTCATTATCCTTCTTGAGCAAACCAAAATTATTGACAAAAAAAATGGATTTTAAAAATATAAATGGATGGGGCTTTGAGTAACCTGGTCTAGTGGAAGGTGTCTCTGCCCATGGCAAAAGGGTTGGAACCAGATTATCTTTAAGGTCCCTTCCAACCCAAACCATGACATGATTCCGATTCTATAAAGACAGAATCAATCCTTCACTGTTGTTCTACGCTTTTTGGAAACATATTATATTAGGTTTGTCTTCAAAAATAGTTTTTTAAAAGACAGCACAGAGAGGTTGTGCTATAACATTTCTATAATCATCATCAGGCTTTTCCACCTTCCCTTGGAACTTCTGCCATGGTCCAACGCAGAGCACAAGCCAACAGACTGCTGATCCCTCAAAGCAGACTCTGAACTGGTCAAACAAAGTAATTTTTTAATGGATAATTAATAACAAATGGTTGAAAAACTCTCAAAAACTCAGCATTTCAAAAATGACATTTCATTGAGTTCAGATTTAAAACATCTCAGATTTTACAGGCTTTCATAAAATCCATAGGAGAAGTCTGAAGAAACTTTATTTCCGTCCTCCTTTGCCTGTTGTGAGAATTCCTGGACACCTCTGAAGAGCTGGTAAATAAATCTTTTGGATCTACCATATCTTATTAGTATTGAACTTTTGACCAGACCTATGAAACAGTACATCTGTCCCAACCCACTCACGAGAAACTGGACCAGTCTGTGGAGTGGCACCCAGTGGAGATCTACTGCAGTGTAACTCATGCTAAACTGAGAAACTTGATTCAGCTGCCTCAACTTTGGTGTTTAGAATTTAAGATGCCATCAGGCACCCACAGCTTCCACACTGCTGTCATGGCAAAGCAGCTGGGACAGACAGGCTTTTTAACCCATTTGGAGGACAGTGGTTTACCTTAGGGCATCTCAGACAGCATCTGAACCTACATTTAGGAAACATAATGGAGCAATAGAATATTTGGTGAAGTGGCTTAATCTGAGAGTGAAATCCCACCTTTCTTTCCTCTTGTTTTTTCCAACAAATATCAAGGAAGATATTGCTGCACAGTATCTACCTTCCAGTACATGAAGGGAGCCTACAAGAAAAAAAGAGAGAGACTTTCAACAAGGGCGTGGAGTGACAGGGAAAGTGGAAATGGCTCCAAACTGACAGAGAGCAGATTTAGATTGGATATTAGGAGGAAATTCTTCCCTGTGAGGGTGGAGAAGCCCTGGCACAGATTGCCCAGAGAAACTGTGGCTGCCCTATCCCTGGAAGTGTCCAAGGTCTTGTTGGACTGGGCTTGGAGCAGCCTGGGATGGGGGAAGGTGTCCCTGCCCATGACAGGGGGGTTGGAACTGGATGATCTTTAATGTTCCATTCCAACCCAGGCCATTTTATGATTCTGTGATGTGGAATGCACCTCAGTGTTTAGCTAAATAATTCTGGTGGGATATTTGAGCTGACTGCACTCACAGAGTCAGACAAATTCTCACCAGTAGTTAAATCACTTGAATTAATTTTTCTCAATGTGTTTAGGAAAAAAAAATTAATTTCACATTTAATTTCAGACATCTTGGGAAAGGTAACTACAGAGGTTTGTCTTGATCATGGTTAGTTTGCAAACTTTCAGGTACAGACTTTAAAGTCTGTACTAACAGTTAGCAACCAGCAACAGTTCTTGCATGAATTTGGTTTTACAGATCTAACTGACTGCATTGCAAATATAGTAATTATAAATAAATAAATTTGCAAAAACGTTTACCAATAAGTTATATTCTTGCTTATAAATAAATTGTAAATACATCTAATAATTCTATGTTTTAAGCATCTTAATAAATGAATATAGTAGTTAATAGCAAACATGTTTAATGCAAGAAAACTGTTTTTTCTTTCACCTTTATTTAAAGACCTTAAAATTTGCCTCAAGTAAGATTTATGATATGTACATGTAAAAATGTGTACTTAGCATCTGCAGATGTTATGTTTGGGCATAAACTCATTTTTTTAAACATCATATCTTTTTCCATCTGTTTTCTGAAGAAAGGAAAGAACATATGCAAAGCACAAATTTCTGCTGGTGAAAATACAGCTAAAGCCTTATTTGCACATTGCTCAGTCAAATATTTTCTTTAGTGTGTCTCTGCTGAAAGATCCATTTCCAAAAGGCTTGGAATGTTCCATGCAGAGAGAGCTCTGTTCTTCAAAGGAACACCTGAGTCTGGCTCAAAACTGGTATTACAGAGTCCTTCTTCCTTTGAGATACAAGGCTGTCAGAAGTCTTAGCTGTGACCTTTCTTCACCAGACATTTCCAATTCTGATGGTATTTTAGATGTTTCACTTGAGATAAACCCTCCTCTGTTATCTTTCTCTATTGGCAAGAGAGATGGCCATGGTGATCTGGGGCCCCGAGCAGCCTGGTCTAGTGAAAGGTGCTCCTGCCCTTGGCAGGATGATTGGAACAAGACGAGAGTTAAGGTCCTTTCCCACTGAAACCATTCCTTGATTCTATGAATAATCTGAATTTTGAAAAATGATTGGCCATTTAAAAAATAGGAATGCTGTAAATGGAGAAATGAACTTGAAGTGGGGAAGAGAACAGATGTAAATACGTACTACAGATTAAACCATCTAAATAAAACCAATAGCTCTTCTGTTATTGCAGGAAAATGACTGTTAGCTATCACAGAATTTGGGGGAGAAAGTGCAGTATTTTGAAGAACCTTAACATCAGAGAAGGGCAAAATATATATAAATCAGTTTCATAAATAATGCTTGCTTTTCTATTGTGTGTAAGCCTTTATGTTTCAATTCACTGGTGCACATTCTGTTATACAAATAGAAATACTAATGAGAGTGTTTGCCTCTGACTAACTGCAATTTTCCTTCAGCTGTTGAATTTCTGTGAAATTATCCATTGCTTTATCCTCTAGCCCAGAGTATTAATAAAAATTCCTTTCAGAAGCACTGCCAAGTTTATCAGTGCTCCTGTTTCAGAGCAGTAGGTTCAAAATAAATTACTCCCCTTTTCCATCCATCAAGCCTGCTCATTTTGAAGTCAGGGTGGGAAAGTTGGCTGATTTAAGTAAGAGCAATATGTTAAATGTAGCTTTCCTCCCTACAAGCTGACTCTTAGAAACACACCCTAACTGCTACTTCCTTTTATCTTTTACTTGAAGATTCAAACAAGACAGGAGTTCAGACACAGCTAACTACAGATCTTTCCGCGCCTTTCCTTTCCTTTCCTTTCCTTTCCTTTCCTTTCCTTTCCTTTCCTTTCCTTTCGTCTCCTTTCCTTCCCTTTCCTTTCCT
>VZTZ01005657.1:279927-353614 GCA_013400955.1 Drymodes brunneopygia | reverse complement strand
CTTCCCCTTCCCCTTCCCCTTCCTTTCTTTCTTTAAAACAAAAACCATGTTGATGGAAAGTTTCTATCTATAACCAGGGAGAAAAGACCAATTAGGGGAAAGATTAGAGGTTCTCATCTAATGTAAATTGGCCTAATTTCACTTACCTTGACAGAAATCACTTTTTTTCTTCTTCATGTAGTTTAATCTAAATCTGGAGCTAATGCAAAATAAAAGTGTATTTAAGATGCTTGAGAGCTCAGGTACTTACAGTTCAGGGATAGAATAGTAATGAGGAATGAAATGGGCAATTTAAAATGAGAAATAGCATCTGTATTTTCATCTAAGGTAAGATCCAAATACAGAGTCAGTTTTGAGAAAAGGTTTATATCCCCTCCTGGTCAGTCTATTCTGACTTATTTTCACATAAACACTTCTGAGAGATCCAGACAAGACAATGTACAACTCAAAATACAATTACACAGAGTACTCAAGCTCCCATTGGATTTCTTGGCTCGAATGCTCTCGTTGAGGTGGTCAAACAATAACTTGCAGTCTTTGACCTGTATGACAAATGAAAATTCAAATGAGACTAAGTTGGGTGTCTTTAGTAACTCAAGGTTGGTTAAACATAGACATAACACGTTCAAACAAGGATTGTACTCTGACTGGGACAGGAGGGATAACCATGCAACTTATGGCTTTGCCACAGGCCACTGACAAGATCTTTAACAAGACAACTCTCCACCTGGGTAACTCCCAAAGTCAAACTGGATCCCTGATTCTCAGCCCCGAGAGGTGCCAAGCCTGAAAGCATTTTATGCTGCATTAGAAACAGAAGGGCAGGAAATCCCAAATCTCTGATTCACCCACTTAATTCTAGCACTTTATAGGAGTACAGAAATAGAAGGAAGAATCAGGTCTAGCAGATTCATGTCATTCCCCTTTCATCAACTCCTCAAGTCCCACCACAGAGATTTTCTTTCTCATATTTTTCCTCACCAAAGTTCCACACAGGGTTTGTAGAGATGGTCTCCTTAGGTGAAAGATCAAATAAAGCTCAGGAGAGAAACATCTCCTGGTGGTCCAGCCCACCAGGAGGAGAGCTTTCCCCCACTGTCGAGGAGACAGTGGTTTGAGCTTAGGAGACCACGCCCCCAGAAAATATTATTGGATAACTGATTTATCATTCAAACCCCAGGTTCTGGAAGTTTCCACCTTCCTCGGTAGGGAATTGGTTGTTTTCCCCTGTGTCCTCCCCTTCTCCTTCCCTACTGGCTGTGTACCCCTAACCCCTCCCTAACTCCTCCTAGTTGGCTGCCGTGGATTGGTTAATGGTTTGGTATGTAAAGTGATGTTCGGTTCAGTTCGGGGCTCTCGGCATGAGACCCCCTCAAGAGGAATAAAGACTCTGTTTGTCTCTGCCGGGAGTCGCTCCATTTCTCCGCCTAATTGCTCGTGGTCAAGGAAAGATCCAAGAACTCACGCCCACCCTCTCAGCCCTCCTTCCCCCTGAGAGCTCGGGCTCTGAAGCGCCCACGTCTCCCCACTGGAAGGTTAGGGGTTTCGTGGTCATCAGGGAGGCGTAGGAGGACCCCTCTGAGAGGGCCCCGCGGAAGACCCCCGAGCACAGACACCCCGGCTTCATCCCGGCCGGCGGTGCAGTTCATTCTTTTTATTTCTATAGGGGTTGGATGGGGATATATTGGGAAGAAATCCCTGACTGTGAGGGCGTTGAGGCCCTGGCACAGATTGCTCAGAGCAGCTGTGACTGCTCCAATCCCCAGCTGTAGAATAGTGTAGGTTTTAAGGGACCTTCAAGATCACTTCATTCCAACCCCCTGCCATGGGCAGGGCCAGCTTCCACTATCCCATGCTGCTCCAAGCCCCATCCGACCCGGCCTTGAACACTTCCATCAACGGGACATCCATTTGCTTCCCTTCTGCTTGAGGTACAATTCTCAGACAGGCTTTTCCCATGTCCACGAGTAGCCAGTCTTTGAATACAGCAGGGGAAGAGTTGGCTCTCGACAAAAAACAGATGAAAAGTGAATTTTACAAAGCTGAAGCAGAGTTGAGTGCTCTGAATGCCCACACACAGCCTGTCCTGCTGCCTCTGAAACACCACAGCCTATTTCAGGCGTGTGTTTCTTTGCTCTAAAAGAACTTGACAATCTTGAAGGACATTTTCAAGAAGGAAAGGACCTTCACAACAAGCTAAAATGCTAGTAGGCAGATGTGTTTTCTGGAGGAGGTAACTGGCACCTTTTTTATATTTCTTGACAATTTGACCTTATATTGAAGAGGACTTGAAATCATATTTAGGAAAAGCTACTGTAAAAAAAGAAAAGTCAGACTTACATCTTGTTCAGAATAGTAACAGCATCGAGCTCCTATGGAATATTCTTTGGCATTTCTTCTGGAAAGCTTTAATTGAAATTGCAAGTGCCTTCCCTCCACTTTACAAAAATGGAACTTAATTGAACATGAGAAAAGAGGAGATAAAAAAAGAAGAGATGTACAAGAATATTTAACAGATAGCACATCCATAATGTGATGTGTTGACCTTGGATGGCTCCTGAGCAACCTGGTCTGGTGGAAGGTGTCCCTGCCCATGGC
The DNA here is from genome assembly GCA_013400955.1 of Drymodes brunneopygia. Taxonomy (NCBI): domain Eukaryota; kingdom Metazoa; phylum Chordata; class Aves; order Passeriformes; family Petroicidae; genus Drymodes; species Drymodes brunneopygia. Next base: position 351,016 of record VZTZ01005657.1, on the reverse strand, counting down.
AGGAGGTTGGAACAAGATGAGCTTTAAGGTCCCTTCCAAGCCAAACCAATTTGGATTCTATGATTCCATCCAGAGGACAGACGGAGAGAATAAGACAGAAGAGCTGGTGGGTCAAGATGAGAACAGGAAGAATTCTCACCAGTCACCTTCACAGATGGAACAGGCACAAATTGAGAAAGATTAATTTAATTTACTTCAAATGGCTTACACAGTAGAACCAAAAAAACCTGAAAACACCTTCCCTCCCACCCCTTCCTTATACCCAGACTTAACTTCATGACATCCTGTGTAGAGCCTGGAAAGATACATCAGAAGAATCAGAGAATGGCAGACTGTTTTGAGTTGGAAAAAGCCTTAAAGAGCATCTTGTTCCACCCCTGCCATGGGCAGGGACACCTTCCACTATCCCAGGTTGCTCCAAGCCCCATCCAACCTGGCCTTGGACAGTTCCAGGGATCCAGGGGCAGCCACAGCTTCTCTGGGCAACCTGTGCCAGGGCCTCACCACCCTCACAAGGAGAAATTTCTTCCTAACATGTAATTGAAACCTCTTATAGACTGAAATGTTTACCCCTCATTCTATCACTATCTGCCTGTGTGAGAAGTCACTCTCCCTCTCTTTTATAACCCCCCATCCTTACTGGAAGGCCAAAAGGAGGTATCCTCAAAACCTTCTCTTCTCCAGGCTGAACAATCCTGGTCTGGATCCTTGTGACAACGACACAACTTGTTCAGTGTTCAAGATTCACATTTGGCTTCTGTTCCCCAATGGCATTTTGTCATCTCTCTCCCCAGCCTGCATCTAACTCACAAAACGACCGGTTCCAGTTCAAACTCATTAAATTCAACCCACAATAAAATCATTCAAGTTGCTAATTCACCTCTGAACTTTTCAGAGCTGGACGTTAAAGCCCAGTAGCTGCCTATCACACACCACTCTTACAGATTTCCCTCAGTGCAATCAATTTCCACCTCTGCCGTGCTGGTTGTTGCTGCAAGAGTCACTTTTTGTCATTTTCTATAAAGTGCAAATGCTACAGGCCCTTCAGACACTGTCTGCTCTACACACATGGTGAACCCACCTTTAAAAATGTTTCTCATAAATCTTTTCTGTCACCTCTGCTTTGCTAACATTAAATTGAAAAGAGGGGGAAGGGGAAGGAAAAGATCCTCTAAAAGAGTGTTCTGGGTTTTGCTTTAAAACAATTTATTATTCTTTTATTATTTTCTTTTATTTTATTTTTAACCATAAGCTCTCTTTTTTTCACATTGAAAAGCCAAGTTATTATTTCCTGGAGGTTTACACTCAAAACCTCAGATTGTCAGTTCATTTAATGTCACTTTACTTTATGCTTGATGCCAGTTTTAAGGCTCAGCAAGAACTGACAATGCAATCCTTTCACAGCGTCAGCTGACTGTGTTTTCTTTGACAGCAAGATTTCAAATCAAGGATTTAATAAACTCGTAGTTCTTCCAGTTAGCAGTGAAATGTTCTTTCAATTCCACCACTTAAAGAACATCAAACAGACCTCAGCTATACAGCAGAGATTACAGCTAAACCAGAAATGCAGCTGATTTACATTCACAGGATCACCAGGGTTTGACTGTTAGAGGGGAAAAAATGAGGAAACGTAATTTTGCCTAAATTCAATGTGCATGTGAGTGTGCAGATGTCTGTAAGCAGACTGCACATACAGAGGCACAGAAAAAAAGGACAAGAGACTGGAGATGATGCATTCAGTGGTTGAGTTACTCATTTGTGAGCGTGTTCAGTAGGTGAAAGGCAGCCTCGAGGTGCTCACACGCTGAGTGAGCTGGGAAAAGGTGTTACTCTCTCTCAGACTGGTGGCATCGACTCCAGACCCTTCCCTGCTGAGTTTAACACTGAATTCTGCTGATTTGCAATCCCTTACACCAATTCCCATTCACTGACTGACCTATCTCCTGTCCCAGCTTCCCACATCACACTTCTGAGTTTGGCCCAGTGTTCACACACCCAGAGGGGAGGTTATGTAAAAAACCTCCACCTGTGAAGCCTAAAGGGACCTTTAAAGTACTCAATGAAAACCATGCTGTGCTTGTGCATTTCTCTCCCTGGAGGAATGTGTGGCCACAGCTCCACTGAGGAAGGTGACGAGGAACAAGGGCAAGTGATGGAGAAGAGCAGTAAATTTTCTTGCTAATCCACAGCCACACCATTGAGATTGAGGTTCATGTGTAAAGACATTGATCTAACAGCACAGGGATGCACTCCTCCACCTGGGACAGTTGGATAGAGCTGGTGTTCAAGAGTATTACATAAAACAGGCAATACTGGGAGGGTTTGAGTAAGACCACAGAAGCTGTGGATGCCACATCCCTGGAAGTGTCCCAGACCAGGCTGGATGGGGCTCTGAGAAACCTGGGATAGTGGAAGGTGTCCCCTGCCCATGGCAGGGGGTTGGAATGAGGTCGTCTTGAAGATCCCTTCCAACCCAAACCATTCCATAAGACCCAGAAAGGACACGGTTTATAGGCCAAGCTTATTTGTACACTCATTTAAGGAACTGTGCTGTAATCAGGGGTGGTTTTAAATTCCTGAGGTGACTTCAAATTTAATGTGTTGCCACTAAAAATTCCTGGAAAGCAGAGTATTTCTGAGATCTACTTCAGCTCTTTATTTCCTGAGCCCTTATTATTTCTTACAGAACTGGTGATGGTGACTCTTGCACTGTGCCAGCTTTTCCATCTTTCTGCTCCCAGCCAGCAAGTCCAAACCAAGCAGCATGGTGTGGACTTCTCCCTGGGCAAAATTTCTATTCCTCCACGATTGTTTCTCCATTTCTGCTCCATCTTACAACTTATCCAAGCTGTGCTCACTCACCTTTGCTCAGGAGGAATATGTTTCTTGAAAGCAAACACCTTAATTGATGTTACTTAACTGAACCTACAGGCCTATCCACATAACAATGCTCACCAAAATTAATCTGAATTAGCTTTTTTAAGTGGATTAATTAAACTACTTGAAACTCAAATGTGGACACTCTTGTTCAAAATTAAAGAGGCTTAATTCAATTTAACTGAATTAACTTTCAAAGTAAATTAAGCCAAATTGAATTATAGCCATTCCAGTCCACACAGGGATGTAGATTCATATGTCAAGGGCTCCCATCTCATCAGTTGAGCAAAGAGTAAAGAGTTGCTGACATCTCCCAGGTTTTCATTGCCACCTCATTACCAGAAGTTACTTATCCTACTAGAACTCCTAGACTAAAATCAGCAGAACAGAAGTTATGAGTGTAATTATCCATTGAAGTTTGGTCAGGTACCTTTGAAACCTTTCTTCATCAGCAGCTAATTCATCAGACTGCAAACAAGCAGTGGAGACAGCTGGACATGTACTCCACCAGCCCTGCAAGGGAGGTGATTACATCTGATGGGGGAGCAGGATGGAAAACCAGAGTGCTAATATCTCAGATCAACCCTACATTTCCCAAAACTAACCCCTGGAAACCCCTGTACATCTCAGAATAACTCTTCAGAGAGTTCTCAAAATGGTTGATTAATAAAAGGATATTACAGAAATATTTTCCCATTGTTTTTGGAAGTTTGCCTCTCTTTAGGTGTGGTTTTCTGGAAATAATGGTTTTATGGCTGTAACCAAATCAATGTTGATTAAAACCAGGGAAAATCTAAACAAAGAAAACAGATTAATTAACCAATTTTTCTTACATAGTCTATAATAAAAATTCTAGATTTTTTATTTAATTATTAAGACATATACTTATTTTTCTTCTTCTCTGTCTTCAGAGAATTCCCTGTTGCTTTCCCTGGATAGTTCTTTTCTGTGCACATCCATTTCAGAGAAGTCATTTACAAATTCCAGGTCATCCTCTCCAGCTTCCCTGCAATAAAGAAGGGAAGGAATGTGAGCAGCCAGCATCACACCCTGCCAGAAAGCTGCACTGGATTGGAATGTACAGGTCTTGTAGCAGATGGGGAAAAAAGCCATTTAGATGTATTTTGTAGAAAAATTATATTTAATAAATAGCCACCCTTTCTAGTTTTACTTACCTGGTTCAAAGAGCTACCTATTACAGACCAGGTTGTTTGGTTATACTAAGTTTTGAATAAGCCCTTTACTGAAAACCTGGTTTTGATAGATTGGAGGTTTATTTCGTAGAATCATAGGGGTTACTCAAAGCCTCATCCAACCTGGCCGTGAGCACTCCCAGTGGTGGGACATCCAACCTTTTTCTGGGCAACCTGTGCCAGTGCTCAGGCACCCTTACAGTAACAATTAGTTCCAGATGTTCAGAGAAACATCTTGTGTTTCCCTCTGCGCTCATGGCCCCTGGTCCTGCACTGGGACCTGGCACAGAGCCTGTCTCAGCCCCCTTTGCACCCTCCCTTCAGGTATAAAAATAATCTTTGTAGTCGGAGAGATTACAAAAGTTCGTTTTCAGGGTGGAATTAATTTCTTTTTAATCTTTGCTGTTAAAAAGCCATGCTTAGGCCCATGAATTCAGATCAGAACTTCCATAAAGCTATTTAGTCCATCCTGGGACTGTACATGAGAGCCAGAAGACACCAACTTCCTTCTGCTGACTTCCAGAGCACATCTAAGCAATTAGCTTAGGTTGGACTCTTAACATTTCCCTGGTTAAAACTACACAAGATCCTATCAGTTCCAGTGCCCAACCACCCTCTGGGGGAAGAACCTTTTCCTAATATCCAACCCAAACCTCCCCTGGCACAGGTTCATACCCTTCCAGCATTTGGCTGGCATCCCTAGCAGAAACTGAAAATATCACCAGCATTTGTGCAATTCAAATGCTCTGATTGCAGCTCATTGTAGATTGTGCAGTGGTGCTGCCATTTCCTGTCTGAATATTTGATGTATGTAACCAGCAGCTCCAAAAGGGCAAAAACTGCAATGAGACATGATTTCAAAATTTACCAGCCCTCAATATTAGACTACTGTAGGTTTAAACTCATGCTGCTTGATCCAATAAATACTTGAGGATTCAGGTTCCTGTGAGAAAAGAGCAGGTGACTTCTCTTTGGTTATTCATTAAGTATTATTTTTTATTCAAATGGATATTTTGAAGGGAGAAATGGGAGATGTGTTTCTTTCTAAACACTGATCACAAAGGCATAGAAATTAAAGGCAAAACCCAAACTCCATTGAGGCAGAAGTGTAATTCTATTAACAGTCAAGTCCTTAACAAGTTTCTATTTCCTTCAATAAGTGAAACATTGCACAATAGGTAGCTCTGAGACAAGAAATTAACAGTTCTTTTCTCCTCTGCAGTAAATTGGAACTATTTTCTCCCAGCCTGTTTGAACTCAGTTTCATTGCACCACAAGTTGACTTAGGGAGTGAACCAAAACCCATTTGTGTCATCAGGGCTAAGATTTGCATCTCTTCACTTTAGACAGGGAGAAGTCAGACACCTCATCTGAGCTCCTTACCCCAGGCTCCTGTCAGAGTCAATGGAGGGAAGCCTTCTGAGACAGATTCATTCTATTTATCTCAGGATACATGAATCACCTTAAGAGGAACTTGTTGCTCTCCTCTGACTATAAACTGAGCCATAGGGTGGCAGATTCAGGTTTAAGCAACTTGCTTGCAGTTATTTAACTTAGGGCACATGCATTTCACCCTGGGAAGCTTATATTTTATTCCTCCAAGCTGCAGACCTGATTTCATGTAGCTCCAAATATCCCTTGCAAGGCACTTCAGATGTGGAAACTCAGTTCTCATCTTTATATTGAAATGTTTTGCTATAAAAAACACAGCTATTTACAAGTAAAACATCTTCTAGACTTAAGAATTAAATTTGATTTCTGTCTTTGCCTACCTTCACTTTGCTTTTTTCCATTCACTCACCTCTCTGTATGTGATCTTGTACTTTCTCCTGCTTCTGTGTGTTTGGGCAAGCTGCTGCATGTGCTGATGGGCCAGCAGGCTGCTTTCTCCTTGGAACAAGCAAAGAAGGGATTTAAACTCTCTTTCCCATGGTGAGGGCACTGTTGGTTATCTTTCCTTTCCCCGACTGCCAGCTTCCACAAAACTTGTCAGGACATCAAATCTCTGAGACATCTACTCCTCTCAGTCAAATGTGCTCAAAATCAACTCATGTGTTTGAAAATTAGATGAGGGAGGAGGAAGAGCACACTGTTGGGCAGGACATATTGCCTTAAAATTAGCCTGATCATATGCTTCTTCTCCACTGTGAAATCTGGTAACATTTCTAGAATAAGTGTACTTAAAAAGGCAGGACATACCTTATTTTTGGTACCATTCCCCTCTTTTTGGTGCAATTCCTCTCTTTGAGGAATATAGAAGCTACACCAACGTCTAAAAGCTAAACCAACAAAACACAATGATTTTTTTTCTTGATATACTGACTAAATTACACTCTCAGATGTTCCAGTTTCTCTTCAGCCCTATTCTTCAGGACAGATATCTTCACATATTTACTTTTTACCCACTGGGCTTGCTTTTTTTTTTTTCCCTCCTCCCTGGGAATGCCTCAGTTTGTTATGCCCTGAAACACAAAGCATTAACAGCCTTTTAGAGAGTGCCAACACATGGTGGAGGTAGCTACCTGCTCTGTTTTCCATAAAATGGGTGTTAATGGGCTCTAGAGGGGTCCCTCAGTAAAGACAAGGAGGAGTTCAAGCATTTATTGACTGGTTTGTATCTCGTAGAAATATTCCAAGTGGAACACAGGAGATGTAGAGAAAAGCCACACAAATGAGAAGCTACTAATGAAGTGTTTTTACAGTTGGGGTTCAACGTGTGAGCTTGTAAAAGCTGATTAACTGCTATTGTGTTTTCATCTAACTGGTTTGATAATTTGTTGGTTAAATGGCTCAGCTGAGAAACCAGTGAGTGTCCTTGGCAACATGCTGGTGCAAGAGTTAAAGCCTCAAATCCACACACAGGGGGCAGGTTTATGTTGTGGATCCATGATCCACTTCTCTTTTAATAGGTGAAAGAAAGAAGTGTCTGAAAAGTCATATTTTGGTCCTACAGTTTTTCTTTTGAGTTTATTCCAATCATTGGAGTTGAAATCCTCTTTAATTTCTCTTTTTCATAATAAAGGCAATTAAGTTGTCTTCATGTTGATTCTCTTTCTTCTTTTATTCTTAACTATTTCTTTTTCTCATTTGTTTTCTTTCTCTCTTTGTCTCTCTTTTTCTTCCACCACCATTTAATGACTGTTTAGAAGAGAATATTATGGGCTGGATTAACAATTAACTCAAAACAGTTAACTACCACATTAGTGCAGCAACAATACAATATAGGAGGCTTGATAAAAGCAGGCTGGAAAAACTGCAAACATCACTTTTCAAAAGAATTACTGGAAATCTGAGGTAGGGGGTGGATAGAAGATGTGGAAGTTTATTTTTCTTTTATGCTCTGTTTTTCTAAAATCCTCCCTCATTCTGAATTCAAATCTTGCCACTTTAAGATTGTAAAACTTGTTATCTAACATAAGAACTGGGAATTTTGTGGCTTTACTGCAGATGTATCTGTCTGAGCCAATAGATCCCTGCAAATCCTACTGATTTTAGTCTGGTGATGGACTTGACTGTCAGTAAATCTGAGTTAAATATTGGTGTTTTAAAGGTACTGAGTTAAATTAGTCATCATGAAAACCTCTGTTTCTCAGACATCCCAGAAAGAACTCTGCAAATGGATTGGGTGTAATAAACTCATCTCTAACAAACTGAACTGACCAGACTCTTACAAGATGGATTGACTGAAAATTCTAAATCAAGAAATCAGTGTGAAAAGTTGGGGGGAGTCTTTGCAGAAAAAAGCAAGCAGCAAAAACAACCCCCCCATAATAATTTTACTCCAAAAATGCCTGTGGGGCTCTGTTGGGGGTTGCAGCTTCTGGTTTTTATGTCTTCCTCCGGCAAGATTTGGATTTCCCAGTCACGTGGAATCTCTCTTGGTGCTCTAAGATGTAGGAGCCCAGGACATACCCACTGCTCCTTACTTTGAGAGAAGAACCTCTGTTCCACAGGTCATACAGACCACAAAGACAGACACAACCCCATGAGGCACTACAGCAACGTTTCTCAGTTGAAATGAACTGATTTTCACCCCGGTTTTGACTAATAGTATAAATAATTAACTTTATTCTTTTTCCATTTTGCAATCAATTCCACTAAGAAAAGAAAAATCCCGGAAAATGTCACACAGCCATAGATAATGCTAAACATATAAATTCGCTTTTTCAGGTGTAGTTCATAAAAATGGGAGGTGATTCCCCCATTGAGAGGAAGCAGATTCACAGTCACAACTTAAGTTTTATTCTCCCTTTTTTTTCCACCAAAGGAAAAGGAAGTTAAAGATTAAAACAACAAAATAATTAAACTATTTTGCTTGCAATGGATATCTGGAGGGCTATAGTTCAACATCCTGCTCAAATCAGAATGAGCTTCAACAGGTCATGAAGCTAATGAAGGTCCTGTCCTGTTTGGTTTTTTGTATCTATAAAGGTGAAGTTCTACTGCCTGATAATTCTCTCTTTAAATTTTTACCTTTTAAATATCTAATTATAATTGCATTTATTGTAATGTTAGCCTTCTGTCTTGTCTTTGTGCCTCTCAGATGGCAGTCTGGTGCCACCATCTCTACAAACTTCCCTTAGGAGGCTGAAGACAGCACTTGGATTGCCTGTCGTCCTTCCCTTCCCAAGGCAGAACAGACCTAATCCTTTCAGACTTACACAAAACCTGCTTTAGTCTCCAGCTCCCTTAAAATCCTCCACTGGACACACTCCAGTCTCACAATAAAGGGCTTCCCGTAAGCAAACACTGGGGAATAATCACTTCATCCAGTTGCTGTTGCATTTTTCTTAATGTACCCAGTATAAAGTTGGCCTCCCTGCACTGCTCACTCATCTTTGGCTTGTTGTTCTTCAAGCATCTCTTGCCACACAACTGCCACAAAGTCGTTAAATCCCCAGCCTATGGAATTTAATTGGATCTCTCTGTCCTGAGTGAAGACTTCTGAGTGTGTGTTTGTTTAATTTCTGGAAGTCTTTGCCAGCTCATCCCTCCAGATTAATTCCTTCTCAGTGCCAGGCCTGTTCTCCAAGAGAGGGAGGAGCTGGGCCTGTTTAGTCTAGAGAAGGGAACACTGAGAGGGGATCTCATTAGTGCTTATAAATATCTCCAAGGTGAGTGTCGAGAGGATGGTGCCAGACTCTGCCCAGTGGTGCCAGCGAAGGGCAAGGAGCAATGGCCATAAAATAAAACACATTAAGTTCCACCTCACTGTGAAGAAGAAACTCTTTATGTTGAGGGTGGCAGAGCACTGGAGCTGCCCAGGGATTTTGTGGATTGTCCCTCTCTGGAGACATTCCAAACCCTCCTGGACACATTCCTGCATCAGCTGCTCCAGGTGACCCTGCCTTGGCAGGGGGGTTGGACTGGATGATCTCCAGAGGTTTCTTCCATCTCTAACAATTCTGTGATTCTGTGATTTGAGTATGGATTCTCCATATTGAACATCATTTTCTGCTGTACAATAATTGGAAGAATATATCAAGAATGAAAAGGACCCCAGAGAAAAAGGAAAACACAAACACACTTTAATGTATTTTGAAGCACAGAGAAAATGAATCAAAGTGTGAGACAACTGAGCCAGCAGAGAAAGACATAACAAGACTGACTATAAGTTAAAGAAAGGCAAATGGAAATCAAAAAGCAGTCATGACTTTTGAGCACCAAAATAAACAACCAGGACAGCTCATGGAGCCTCCAGTTCTTGATGTCTTCAGATTAGGTCCAATTGCCTCTCAATGTGAACTAATTCAGCCAAATACAAATTACTGGTATTGACACAGGGAAAAGCAGCTGAAATGCAATGGCCTGTAGAATGCAGGAGGAGAAACTGAATTATCTAATGGACTCTTCCAGGTTAAAGCTTTTGAATTTATGAATAATGTCTGGGACAAATCTGTTGCTGAAATAATACAGATGTCTCTAATGATCCCTGCTCATTGTATTGTGTGGCTGCTTTTCTTGCCAAATGTAACCACTTAATGTTTCCAGAAAAATGGGCACCAAGGTACACATCATTCCAGGAATTTTTTGTTCCAACAAGACTGATAATATAACATTGCAATAAATTCTGTAAGATAGATGTGGACATATGCAGGGCAGATTGACAGACATCATTCTTACTCTTTATATTGACTTTTGTTTCCTTTACACTCGTATAAATTGCTCTGAGGGCTCCACTCCTCCAGCCCTCCACTCTGGAGCCAGGCTGGGAGAGTTGGGGATGTTTACCTGGAGAAGAGAAGGATCCAGGGAGACCTCAGAGCCTCTTACAGAGCCTAAAGGGGCTCCAGGAGAGCTGGGGAGGGACTTGGGACAAGGGATGGAGGGACAGGACAAGGGAGAATGGTTTAAAACCAGAGGGTAGATTTAGATTAGATAGTAGGAAAAAATTCTACCCTGTGAGTGTGGGGAGGCCCTGGCACAGGTTGTCCAGAGAAGCTGTGGCTGCCCCTGGATCCCTGAAAGTGTCCAAGGCCAGGCTGGATGGGGCTTGGAGCAACCTGGTCCAGTGGAAGGTGTCCCTGTTCATGGCAGGGGGATGGAAATTGGTGATCTTTAGGGTCCCTTCTAACACAAACCATTCTGGGACTCTATCATTAACCAGACAACAACCTATAATGAATTTTCCTGTCCAGCCCAATATTTAGTGTTTTACCAGAGGAGTAGCTGTACAGGAATGAAAACAATCTATTTTGTAGAGTTCCTGGACTAATTCTGCCTTGCCCCTTTGTGGTGCAGAAGACTTTTTTTAACCTTATCTATATGAAATGTTGTTTCTAAAAAACAAACAAAAGAAACAGTTCAAATGCATTGTTCTATTTTTTGTCTGAAATTGTTCCTGGCAGAAGGATTTCTCCCAAGGATTTCTCCCAATATTGCCACAGAGCCTTCAGATTTTTCAGGATGGCATTAGGACATTATTGCCCCAGTATTGTGTTCTAGAAGAGAAACTCAGAGCCTCTAAAAAATAGAGGAGCCAGCCACTTGTGTCTTGTGTTTGTGTGAGGCTTACTGTAAATATAATGAAATAGACGTGTTAATTCCTGCTTTCATAGGAATTAATTATAAATAAAAAAGTTCCTGAAACGTGCAGTGCCACCAGGCAATCAAGAGTGAGAAAGAGAGAGAGACAGGAGGAGAGAAAAAGCTGGCTCCACGCAGGGCCTTTTTGCTTACAGCTATGAGACAGTGCTGCACTTTCTCCTAATAACCTTGACCTGCTTTTCCTGGCTCAGCAGTAGCATCTGTGTCACATCGGCTTAGCATCTGTTTATCAATCCAACAGCACAAACCTGATTCCTGCTCCTGGTCTCTCTACTGCTCACAGTATTAAAATGACTGAATTAAACCGGCAGAATTCAAGAGAAAGGAGGCTCGGAGATCTTCTCTTTAAAAAGAAAATAAAAGGTGGGGGAAAAAAAACTAGCGAGGAAGAGGAAAGCTGTGTGTAGGAGTTCAATTTATTTTAATTTATTTATGTTTTTAATCTCAGTGCGTTTAAAGGAGAAATTTGGAATGAATAATCACTGCTAAAATCTCCTGCACAGAATACAGGGCCACAGGCTCTCAAAACAGAGAAGGCAGGAATCATCTCAGACTTTTTTGAGGAAAGACATGGCAAGTACAACGAGGTAATAAATTACAATCTGCCTGCAGTCTCTGCCTCCAGGTGAAAGAGCAAAACACCAGTGAGTAGGATTTAGTGCAGATCTTTAATAAACAGGTGAAAGCTATTGGGAACTCCCCAGTCTTGCCCCTGGGGTTTACTTTGCCCCCTTTGGTAGCACTGCTGTGCTCTTTCCAGCTCTGAGAGAGAACCACAGAAGCACAGAATATCCTGAATTGGAGGGGGCTGACAGTGATCATCTGTCCCACTCCTGAATGGCAAAAAACACATCACATACACCTGAGAGCCTTGTCCAAACACCTCTTGAGCTCTGGCAGCCTTGGGGCCGTGACCATTCCCTGAGGAGCCTGTTCAGTGCCTGGCCACCCTCTGGGGGAAGAACCTGTTCCCAATATCCAACCTAAACCTCCCCTGACACAGCTCCAGCCCTTCCCTTGGGTCCTATTGCTGGCCACCAGAGAGAGAAGAGAAGGCACAGAAAGCCTCAGTTAAAACTGAGGTGTCAAACAATGCAATATTATTATTTATTTTTTATCACTGCCATGCTCAGATCTGAATGAAATCAGAGCCCCACTGTGCTGTGCATGCACAATGTGGTGTTTATCTTCCAATCCCCCACCTGCACAGAAACTAAGGCAACAGGAAAAGGAAGGGGAAAAAAGAACTGGAGAAATTCTCTGATCTGCTGGAAAAAAATCATGAATCTGGGGTATTGCAGACTTGAGTAAAGGCCTCATGAGTACCCAGTGTTTAAAGCATAAAACAGAATAGTAAAACAGACATACACCAAATTAATAAAAACACACACAGTTTGGCATTTCAGCACAAATAGCCACAGCTTTGGGGTTATGTCTCCTACATAAAACCTTATTTTTTTCCAGTAGCACAAAGATCACTGAGTTCATTAACATTACACTGGAAAATGTTTTGGGTACAGATTTGGACAAGAATTAAACCCAGAGACACACTGTACCATCCTAAATTATTCTCTGGAGATCTCCCATGCTTTACTTCCCTGAGAACTCGAAGATCAAAACCTGGCAGTGGTGTGGCTGGACGCCAGTGGCGTGTAAAAGGTCCTTTTCCAATTACATTTAGACACATCATTATTTATCTTTCCATCAAATGCATTAATGGAAACTTTGGACTAACATCTACAGCAGTGCAAGTTGAGCTGCTTCACTAGGTTTTGTCCCTACATCCATGTTTTCTGTCCTCAAATAAAAGTATGAAGGTAAAATAGATGGAAAGAAGGGATTCATTGCAGTTATACAAACTCCCAGCTATCAAAACCATATGAGTGGATCTCAGTGTGAGGTAAATACATGATTTACAGGCTAATTCACTGCTCAGGCCACCTCCAGTGAACTTAGATTAGTCAAGAGATGAGTTTGAAAGAGAAAACATATGTAAACAATTGCTGAACCTCCAAAGGTTTCCAAACAAGTCCAAAAGGATTCTTCCACAGGGAAGCAAAGGATGAAATTATTTGGGCTATAGATTTGTGAAGGAGCAGACAGCCAATGCTGACCTTGATCCAAATTGTAGTTATTCCAGAGTCCTTCCTAATGTAACAGTGCACATGGATATGCTACAGATTTGAAATACGAGCCCTTTTGCCTTTTTGTTTTTAACAGCTTTTCATTCTCTCTCTGTTCCTGCATCTTTTGTCCAAGAGCCATGCCAGAAACTCCTAGGGAAGCACACCCAATGTCATTGAGGTTGTAGGATTTCACCTATATTTCACACAGGAAAGCTTTATTGCCCCAGGGTTACTCAGAATCTTTCCCTAGCTCATTTTTGCAAAGGCTGGGCTTGATTCGCATCAGTGGCTGTCCAGACTTCACTTCAGGATTCCTCGTGCCTCAGGCTGGAGACAGAAACAGCAGGAGGTGAACAACAGGTTGGGTTTGAGATCTGGCGTTTATGGAAGCCTGGGTTCTATCACTACAGGATTATATTTGTACATAAAAATAGGATACAGCTTTAGGAAGATGATAACTGATGTCAGGAATAGAGCTTTTATCCAGGAGGTTTTTTGGAGCAGCCAAGAGGTAATTAAAGCAAGAGTAAGATCAGCAAGAAGATCAGCAAGTGAGAAAGACTGACCTGAGATATATCGAACTTTATTCCACTGTTAACAAACTCAAGTGTTTAGGCAAAGTGTGTGATAATATAAAGAGCCAGAATATTTTTTGTTTTTACATAATATCCATAGAAGGAATTTAGGTAAGGTGCCAACAGCTTCCACTGATTGCAGCACTGCAAATGAATTTAAATCTCTTGTGCTAAAATCTTGTTATATCTCTTGTGTATTAAAATTTCTTGTTCTAACCTGTTTAGGAAGGAGCAAGTAAACAAGGGAAGGTGTTATGGGTACACATCAGTGGCTTTCTTACTGAACACATTCTTACAGGGAAGAGCATAAGGAGATGACATTCACACAACAGCCCCATATGTGTCACCTGCCCATTAGTCCTCACCTCCATCAATAGCTTATGGAATCCTTAATTATTGTTATTATTAATTATAATTCTTATATCTACCAAGAGGTAGCAAGAGGAGAAAAATAAGAGGAGGCTCAATTCTACATGCCAGTCACATAAAATATTCCCAAATCAAGTCAAATTCAGCAAATACTGATTGAGCTGTCAGAAAAGCTGAAGAATAACAAGGATCAGGTACTGGGATCAGGCTGGGATTGCCACGTGGGGGGACAGTGGCCAGGGGAAGAACCAGACATACTGCCAGGGGCCATGTGGGAAGTGGGACCATGATCTTGGAGATAGAGGGGAACAGAGTGTGGACTTCGTTGGTTCTGTTCCATTTGGAATGGTTTTGGTTTGGTATTTCTGAAAGATAAAAATTGGGAATCTCATCTGACTATTGATCATGCAAATATGTTATGGTTGTGTATGTTTATCTGTCATCTTACTGTTTATCTGGCTGAGGTATTGGAGAAAGCAGGAGATGTCACAGATCAGTGACTCAAACAGTCTGGGTTACTTCCTGAGCAACTCTCCATAATGAAAAAAAAAAATAAATAAATAACAGAAGGAAATATCTTTTTAATGGGAGGCTTCAATTTGGGAGACATATGCAACCAGCAGTAAACTTCTCTTCAAATTTAAGAAAAATATAAAGATGAATTAATTATGGGCTGGCAGTTGGTCGTAGCCTAGGGACCAACTGTTATTATTAGATTGAACTCCATACAGAGAGAGGACAGGACAAACCAGTAATAAATACACTTGACTCTCCAAAGTAATTCATTTCTCAAAACTGGGAAATTACAAAGAGATTTAAAAGGTAGGGAAAAAAAATCTGAAAAATGAGAATGAACATTGGGATGTTTTAAGACAATTTTATGAAGCTGTGAGACCAAGCTGTGTAGAAGTAAAACTTTGTTCAAAGGCAAAGGAAATGCACTAATTAGAAATAAGAATGCAACATGTGACAACTGGAAAGAAAGAGATCCGAACACACACAGCAATATAAATTAAACATCATAAAGTGTAGAAAATTGATAAGGGAAGCTAAAGACATCAAAGAAAATCCCATGGTTAGTAGGATTAATGACAATGAATTTAATTTTTAGGAATAATTAGCAACAAACTAAATCCTACAAATAGCATAAGACCATTTAGTAATGGAAACTGCAAAACTGTTTAAACCCTACATTGGAGGGTCAGGTCTCCATACGTTTCTGTTTATCTAATAAGGCTTGAACAATTTGCATCCTCAAAGAATTTATACACTGAGGAATGCTCTATATCCTGTAATTTTAAAAGTCATTATTAAATTAGTCTTGTGGCAACTTTTCTAGTATTTTTTCTAGGGTCAACTTCAAAGTAATCAGCCTATCCTTCTTGTCAGTTCATTTATCTCTGTTTTCAAATATACTGATATGACACCAGCATATTTTCCTTTTCTAGAATTTCTTTGTTATGCCAATATTGTTAAAAATTACTATCAGTGATTGACTGTGTGATTCTGTGATGAGATTACAAGACCATTTCATTGACTGTAGGTCACCTAATATTTCAGAAGGCATTTAAAATTGCTACCACATATTCTAACACACACCAAAAAAATGCCCACTAAGAACTTTAAGGAAATTCCACAACAAGAAGAGAAGCAAAGAGAACAAAAAAAGGACAATAAATATTAAAAACATAGATTTCATGGAGGAAATAAGCAGCGAGTAAAATCTGTTTCAGATTAACTTGGTTACGGAACGAATCTGTGATTCAGAAAATAAATATAAAATAAATGCTGTTAAAATATGTTAAAATCAACTTCAAAAAGCACAGAATGATAGGGGTAAGAAATGGACAGAGCATCCTAAGTATCTCAAAAAACCAGGTTCAAAAAACCTGCATATTTTAATATGGTTGCAAGCTTTGTTCATTCCCTGTTAGACCTTCTGGAATGTTATTGCTGAATGCAGTGGAATATGTAATGTTTTGTAGCCACATGGATTTTCTAAGCTAGAAGGGGTCATTACAGTCTGACCTCAGGTATAACAGGGCTACTCCAGATATTTTGCAGCCTGTGGCCCAAAACATGTTCTTGTCCTTGCTAAGAACAATATGAACATACCATTCAGGAAATCTGAAACTGCTCTTTGATTGCTAAACCAACCAATTAATCAGAATCTAAAAATGAAGATTAAATAACTAAAAAAAATAAGCTTCCTTTCCACCTGTGTTAACAAGGACAATTGTCAGCTCTCCAGCTCTGTCTATAGGATGGACTAGCCCTAAGTAATATAAAGTACAACGGAAATTATTCCAGTGTTTCACAAAAGTTTTTTATCAAATAGCTCTTGTACCAAATACAAACCTTTGCATAATCAAAGCTTTTTTTTTTCACTAAGAGTGCTAAAACAAGATCCTACCTCACTAGTTTAGTCCAATTCTTTTAGTTATCCTTTACTTCAATCCAACAAAATTTTAGGTGATTTTTTTAGCTTTCCCATCAGCAATCACATTCGCCATAGGGTCAACTGGACATTGGCATCACTTGATTTTCATCTTGGGGAGATGCAGCCACAAATGCACACACACAAAAAGAGAACCATTGATGAAGGATGAAAGACACAGGCCACTGGTTTTGCATTGTTTTCTGAACTGGCATCACCATATTTTGCTTAGGTAGTACAATATGTAGAACATGACTTTCAGGGACAGCTCCATAGTTCAGAACACTGCCTTTTCCAGTCTGATATTTGCCTGGTCCAAGAACAGGATAGATATAAAATCTTTTTTTCTGACTCCTTGTTTGAATAGTCTCAAATGCCTCGTGTCACCAAGGACCTGACCTATTCATGGCCTAAATTAGAGTATCCCCAAAGCTACCCTAATTTGCCCCATTATGCTTGTACAATGAGGAGCTGATTCTAATGACAAGGAAAGTGTGGCTTGAAGGAATGTCCCAAATAGTGTTATTTTACTTTCGCTCTTGACACCGAAGAGTGGTTTATCCAGGAACTGCTAAGCTTGTTCTTCATCGTCTGGAATTAACCCACACAGAAGAAATTCCCAAGGGGATGGTTAAGCTGGTTTTCCAGCTGAAAAACAGCCTCAGCAAAGACCAACATCTGGCCAAAGTATCCTGTCAGAGACCTGTGCTCACTGTGCATAATAAACATGGCTCACTATTATTCTTGGTTTATTTTTTTCTGTCACTTGAGATCATAAGGTGGGGAGGGGAATAGAACATAGGCAGGAGAAAGGAAGACAGAAATGATGTAGTAAAACACATCAGTATTTTCAGAAATAGTAAATTTAAAATGGTATAAACTTCAGAACACACAACAGCAGCATTTTCTATAAGACCTGGGAGTTTGTACTGCAGCCAGAAGTTAATGTTCGTGATGCTGTTGTGTCTTCTCTCACTGGCAAACTGCAGCACACCACAAATGCTGCCCATTCTTCCTAGATTTTTCGTGGCTGAGCTTTAGTTCCTGACAGAACTGAACAAATCTGTTCATACTTTCCTGCATTTCCAGTCACTCATTCTCATCTGCTAGAAAGAGCACCTTGTCTTGTAAAGGTTTTGGGGAACCATCCAGCCTTCACCATTTTACTTTCAATTCATAAGTAACACTGACAGAAAAAAATCACATTATTTCTAAATTTTTTTCTCCACAGCTCCTTCTGTCCTAGAATAGACAGAGTTTATCATACTGGCAGTCTGCAGTACTTGCAAACCGTGCACAGAGAAATCCAGTTTAAATATCTTATAGTTTATTCTTATCTCCAACCAACTTAGCACTTCTAACCCAATTAAAAGTGTGCAGATACTTACACAATCCCAAGCTCCAGGCAGGCATCTTCCCTACTCTATTTCTTCATGAAGAAAGGTCTGTTTGTTCAAATAATTTGCTTCTCAATGTCTTTTCCAGTCTGTTTAGATGAACAGCTTCTAACTTATTGCAACCTTCCCACAAAAGCAATTTTCCAGGTAGCTCTTTTCCCATCAGCTCAGCTCTCTCTCATAATTCTTCATTAGGAATACATTTATCAGCACCAAAGCTTAAAACAGGATTTATTTTCCCTACCATTTATTTTTCTTTTTTGTTTTCTGGCACCTTCCCAGCCCTTCAACTTTCACAGCCATTCTCCACACCTTTGGTTAGCACAAGGCTGCTCATTCCTTGTCCATGACCTGCTGCACTGCTTTCTCCCCAGTCCTTCCATCTGACTCCCTTGATTTCATCTTAAATCAGATTATTTCTATGATGGAATGCCAGAAAAGTGAAAAATCCTATTTTAGTATCACCTTGTCTTTCTTTTGTATGTTGAGCTTGATTCCAAAAACCCTACCAATCTTCCAACACTCCCTCAACAAAATTCCCTTCATTTTTTATTAGCCTTCTCTTTGTGAAAAATTCTTACATGTCTTTAATGTCCTCTACTATCTGTGTTGTCTATTATCTATTTTCAGTACGAATAGATAGGCTTGTCCAATTTTTTTGCATTATTACTAGATTTTGTTATTTCTAACATGAGAAGAACGTGTACAAAACCAGGTTTTTTCTTTTTTTTTTTTTTTTTCTATTAACAACCTCATACTTGGGCAATACCTGGGCTTTTGATTTTCCTCTAATGGGGTATTTATTCCTCTGAGACACTGGTCAGCCAGGAGAATATTTATGTGGTAATAAAAAACTTTAACAGAGGGTTGTTTGGATCTAATAGTCTCAGGTATTTCAACACATCTTTGCTTGTCATGTGTCATGCTGAATTACATCGTGGCCTGCATGTGCAGCAACCCATAATGTAACCCATGTAATATAGTTTGAAATGTAATGTATTGGGAAGGGAGCTTAAAGGGAAAAATCACTTTTTAGTGCTGGATAAAAGCTGTGGATACAGAAAGAAAGCAGCTCCAGACTGTTGGGGAACTGGGAAAAATTAAATGATATCTCAGCAACAAGCCTGCAAAGAAATCTGCAACAATAGATTAAATGGTACCTGTAACACATTACATCAATATTAATAATTTCCATTAATATTTTTCCATTTTACAGCACGGATCATTTTTTGTCTGAGTCATCCAATGACCACTAAATGTTAATTCATGCCTGGCAAAGTCTAAATGGCTTATAATTAAATACAAATGCAGAAAGGTAAATAAGCATTCAGAGAGGATAAATGTCTGGCTGGGACACAGGGACAGAGCCATGGAGAGAAACCAGGTGTCCTGATTCTCAGGACTGAGCTTCAGCCTCTTGGTAACATCATTTGCCTTCAATCATGTGCTTTTACTGAAATATCCTGGCTTCAGAAAGGATTTGGTTCTTTACTGAATAGTTTGGGTGTATCTGGAAAGAAAAGCAAGAGAGGGTACAACAGATTTCCATTCGAGGAAAAGGAATTAAAAAGTCCTTCTGTTCTTACAGAGGATCTGATTCTCTAGGGAAATGATGCTATTTGCTTTGACGAGGGGGTGGCAGGGGAAGGGAAAAAGAAAAAAACCTGCTTTTTTCTGGCAGAAATGGTGAAATTTCACCCTTCAGCAATTTGGTGATAGCTGATATCTGTGGACATTTCTCAGCCTGGGTAGCACAGCAAAAGGCTGCACCATGTGAACGGACAGATGCAAAGAGAGAGAGAGAAAAAAATTAAATTACACTTTAAAACTGTTGGCCAGGCTGTCCAGCTCAGGGAATCTGCTCTGCCATCCTCCCTGCTTGCACAGAGCTGGTGAAATCTGGGAGAGGAGAGAACTGAGCTCATTTTTGCCAGCTGGGAATCCAGCACATGATAAAGCAGATCACGGTGAACCACTGGTACTGGGGGAAGATGTGGTTTAATTAACCTGGCTCAGGAGCAGTTCTTCTTCCCTGTCTGAAACAAGGATCACATCACAGGGCAGACCAGCAAGGTCTAGCTCAGCCTTGGAGCTGCAAGTAGAAACAGGGCCATGAAACAGCTTTGGAAGCAAAGGAAATATAAGCCAAGCCAGACCACAAAGAATCATGGTGAGAAATGCTAAGAAAGGATAAAATGTGTTTGTTTTACTCTGCACAAATCAACAGTGGAAAATAAGTTCAGTTTTAAAACTGGAAAAAAATTACATTGCATTTAGATCAAGCATCTTCAAGTGAACAATCCCTACTGATTATGCTTCTTTTCCTTTTAAATTGATGATGAATTAAAAGATTAACATTATTACCATTTAATTATTACATCATAATTACTATAGAATGCAATATTTTCAAAGCAGAACATGCCATTTCAATTGCTAATATAAAATTAAAATTGGCATTGCAGAATATTATTATTATTGTTATTATTATTATTATTATTATTATTATTATAAGAATTATTACATTTCAAGTTAAATCTCAGGATTGTCTGGCTTTAATACAAGAAAAACTTTCAAAGGCTTTTCCTTTCAGAATGGAAATGCAGGTTAGTATTTTTGGGAGTAACTAATGCAAGGCCACTGTATCAGAAAAAGGACAGCCATTTCCAGAATCATTAACAGTTGGTCAGGAGAGGACAAGCTTAAATTTAGGAAAATAAGTTGTGCTCCTTGTTTCTCTTGACTGACCAAAAGGGGAACTGGAGATAAAAAGGTTCTGATATGGACACTTCTGGATCTGTTCAGTCTCTCACTCACAGAAATCTTGTGCCATCTGAGACCTCACGGGTTTCCCCCCTGGCCTCCAGCTGCCACTGCAGAAGGCTGCTGGTTTCCATCAGTCCTGTGTCATATCTGTCAGTGCTGTGCAGATGTCTTGCATATCCAGAAGTGCCTCCAATGGCATGAGAATCCTGTGTTAAAGCAACTGAATTCTGCTACTCTAATAGGATTCAGCTTCAGATTTAGACAAAGCTCCAGATTCCGTTATTAAACACAGGCTTCTAGTGACGTTTGAGATGCTCCAGCATTCCTGAGACATCTGCACAACACTGGCAGATGTGGCAGAAGCCTTACAGGAGACCCACAAGGTCTGGAGCAGGAACTGGAGGCCAAATGGAAAAACTTACAGCACCAGAAGTGGCACAATGTGTGTAGTGGAATGAATGTTTTATCAAGCCAATGTAGCCAACAGTCTGGTTGACTGTCCAGATGATCAGGTCACAGAATCACAGAATAATTAGGGTTGGACAGAACATCTGGAGATCATCCACTCCAACCTCCCTGCCAAGGCAGGGTCACCTAAAGCAAGTAACATTGGGAACATATCAAGGTAGGTTTTGAATTTCTCCAGAGAGGGAGGATTCAAAACCTCCCCAGGCAGACAGAGGTTTCTGCTCCAAGATGAGATTATTACCTGCCCCAGCTCTGCTGGCTGTATTGATAAGATCTCCCTTGACTTAATGGGAACATCTGTTCCCAGCTCATGTAAAGGCACTGCCTTGACAGATGTGGTTCAGAAACTGAATTGTAGCTCAGTGTTGCTGGATGAATCTCCCCTTCAGAGTTTAGCAGTGAGCATCTCTCTTGTAAAGTCCCCACTATTTCCACTGCTCTCTCAGGCACTCACAAATAACATGGAAAGGGATGACATGATTGGTCAGCTCAGAGGTAGATTTCTCTTTAAGGGCTCTGTTGCTGATTCATAGAACCACAGAATGGTTTAGGTTGGAAGGGACCTGAAAGATCATCCAAACCCAAACCCCTGCCATGGGCAGGGACACCTTCCACTATCCCAGGTTGCTCCAAGCTCTGTCCAACCTGGCTTTGAGCACTTCCAGGGATGGGGCAGCCACAGCTTCTCTTGGCCGCCTGTGCCAGGGCCTCACCATCCTCACAGGGAAGAATTTCTTCCTAATGTCTACTCTAAACCTATTCTCTGTCAGTTGGAAACCATTCCCCCTTGCCCTGTCAGTACAAGCCCTTGTAAAAAGTCTCTCTTCAGGTACTGGGCTGAAAACCTTCTGTTTTCCAAGCTGAATAATCCCAATCCTTTTTAGCCTTTCCTAATAGCAGAGGTGCTCCATCCCTCTAATCATCTCTCTGACCCTCCTCTGGACTCACTCCAACAGCCCAATGTGTTTTCTGTGCTGGGGACCCCAGAGCTTAATGCAGAGGGGGCAAATCTGCACCTTTAGAGCACAGCAGAGCTCTCTTCTCTAGCAGATTCTGCATATCCCATTTTATGGTCTGGTAGTTAATGTTGTCACTTGAGCCCATGTGAGACAGTCCTTCAGTGTATCTACAGCAGACTGAAGGTGTTGCTCTGAGAGAAGAGGTGGCAAGAGTTGTGTAGACATTCTCTGTAGCCTGGTAAAATGTTATTCTCCCCAGGACATAAGGAAATGTCACATTCTGCTGAACATCAGTGCCTTTCAAACCTTTCTATCTCTGCCCTTAATAGGCAGGATGTCTGTGTCTGTACTTCTGCAAAGACTACACTTGAGGCAGATTTGAGATCAATTTAACTTCCTCAAAAAATCACTAACCTGGCTGAAGCAATTTTTTCAGATTTTTCAGCTTTCAGGCCCTGATGGGGTCTGTGGGCAGGTTGTATCCATGGGAAATTAGGTCTCAAGGAGCTGAGCTTCAGTGACACACATGGCAAACAACTCCTCCAAGACCTCACTCTGCACATATGTAGCCAATGAAATTTTAATATTGAATAAAGGAATCACTTTGAAATTCCATCTACACGGCCTTTTCCTTCCTTTACAGCATTTCAGGGGTAACACAATAGCCAAGTAATGCAATAATAACAAAAATAACTCTAACAAGCTATGCTTGATTCCACTGCAGCACAGACTATAAGGGCAATCTTTTCTTTCTTTTAATAATGCTTTTATTGCACAAATTTAACAGAATTATGCCCTAATTATACTGGATTTTTTTTTATTTGCCACTGGGAGGAAATATAGCAGATGAAGCTCTTTGAGAGTGCATGGTTCATACAGTTGTATTAAATACTTCCAAGTGCTGTCTTTATGGTTGTTAACAAGTCAGGACCAGACACGCTTGCATTTTCTGAGTGCCTTTGAGGATGGCATGGATTATACTTGTATTTTTATTAGAGCTGCTCAACTCATTCACTGAGAAATAACATCTGACCGTGCTTTCAAAACTGGCATCTGTAACTCAAAAAGAGGTAAACAGATTCCCAAAACCAGACAAATTATATTGCACAGAGCTAGGGCTCTCAAATCTAGTTGTTTCTCTTTTGTCTATACCATTTTGTTTGGAATCAACACGTGAAAATAAACAGCTCCTGAGGGGCTTAATTTCTTCATTTCTCCATAGTGCACAAGTCACCAAATGGATTCTCCAAAGATCCCTATTTCTTTCAATCAGTTTTAAAGAGAGTCTGGGCTGACCATTTCCTGGAAGTCTAATTTTTTGACATGTAAATTTGGATGAAATTAATTTAAAAAAATAATTAATTCAAGCTGAACAAATATTTAGCAGGCAAGGTAAAGAAAAGCCAGTCCAGTCTCCCAACCTGAGCAGCTTCTGCACCTTCCTTCTCCTCCCAACCTGCAGAGTGAGTTGCTCATTCCTGTCCTGCTGCAATCAGTGCATGCAGATTGACCCACCACAGATCACATTACAAGCTGGCAACATGGGGAATGTAGATTTGGAATCACTTTGGCCTTGTGATATTTTGAGTGTCAAGTGTGAAACAGGTGCTTGATATACATACAATTTTGATCACACGTGTTAGCCCACACCAAAGCAAGTAAAGCAAAGTTGTTACCCGAAACCAAACACACCCAAAGTAACTGGTTTTCAAATTTAGGTTTTCAAAAGCCATAGCTTATATCATCAGCTCATGTCATTGGTGTAAGTCCAGAATAACTTGAATGGTTCCATTGATAAACCAGGTGTAGGCTCTTGGACTGTTGGCAAAGCCCAGGTTCCAATTGCTGATTACTGATAAGTTTCAATCAAGTTCTAAATATTCAAGTGTTTTCTCTTAACTTGCAAAAGATGGTTCAGCAAGCAATTCACATTGAAAAGATGATTTTGATTTCTTTTCTCTCTTTGGTTAGGTTGTCCATCAACAGGAGTTTACACTTCATCATCCTTGGGAAGTATTTGTAACACCTCACCGTCATTGCAGCATAAAATGATCTGGAAGACATCCCAACAGGAACAAAATTCCATTAAGAAATTACCTAGTGTTTTTGATTTTCTTCCTAGTCATGGCTAGGCTGTAACAGGAACAAGAGGTGGATAAGTTCAACCAGTTAATGACATTTCTCAGGTTCCCAGTTTTGCCTGGGAATGTTTTCCTTCTTGTGCATTGAAGAGTGTTCAGCTGTCATGGAAAGCAAGGTAGGTGGCAATTCATAGAATCACAGAATCACTAAGTTTAGAAAAGACCTCTAAAATCATTGTGTCCAACCACTAAACCAGCAATGCCAGGCCCACCTCTAAATCCCTAGGAAGAAATTTAAAGTGATAAAAGATCTCAAAAATAAATCATTTGTTATGTTTGCAATGAATTATACTTTTGCTAAAACTGGCAAATTACCAATAATAATCAATCTTCTTTTTCTTTTTTTTTTCACAAATTTATGAGGAAATAAGAAATTCCATAGGAACTTTTAAAAGTCCACCTGCCTAGTCAAAAGTACAGATTAAAAACAGTGCTGCATGGAAAAAGATGCTCATCAATTCCTCATACAGACTAGTTAGACCAAACAAGAATGTTCTTTTGGTGCTGCATTTACTCTGTAAGGCTTTGTCTTCAATTCCCATCTCTACCCTACAATTTCTGTGTGACTTGGTTAAAACTTTTATCTTCCCTGTATTTTTGATTTTTCATATTTACGATGGGGAAAATAATAGTTCTTTTTCCTGTGAGGGGTTGTATCTCCCGTTATTGTTTGACAGACGTCTTCTGGGGATGTTTTAAGTAGAATCATTCATCTCTTGAGGCCAAAATGACCTCCCCAAGTCCCTCTTGGCCCAATTTCCTAAGCCTCTGTGATTGCTTTTTAGATGCTGCAGCAGTAGGGAGCGTGTGATGACCTAGACAGATACTTTTAAATGACTCAACCAACAGAGCATCTGTGGGTACCTCTGGGACTCTCTCTCACAAATGATCTAACAGACACTTAGGAAGTTTGTCGAGATATCTAACCTCATTTTGCTTTTGCTCAATTTCATCTCGTTGCCCCCAGTTATGAATCCGTGAGCCGCCCTCAAGGATCCCTTGTCCCTCCTCTCTGCACACATCCTTCAAATGCTCACGGAGCTGCCAACATCTTCCCACAACACGGTTGGGGACAGCAGGGACAGCCACCTCTTTGGAGCCCCTGAGCACTCAGGAAGAAAGCACACTGCCTGCAGAGATGCCCATGTGGATTTTCAATATTAGAGCAGCGAGCACCTGAGGAGAAACCCACCTGGTGAGTGAGTTTGCATTCATTAAAAAAAAAGAAAAAAAAGAAAGAAAGAAAAAAACATCAAATGGTGTTTGCCTTACAATCTTAATTCAAGCACTTAATTAAAGCCAACAGAGGATTCTAAAGTGAGGAGAAAAATTAGAGCAACAACTTTTTAATTATGCTGTAGGCATTTTCTCTCTTCTTATTCTTCCTCCAAAAATCAAACAACTCCTCCTCTAAACACCCATTTAGACAAAGACGATAGAACAATATTATTATGGGATACAGCTTGCTTAGTGCTTAGCAAGCAAATACTGCAAGTTGTCTGCACAAACCCATGACCTAAATAGCACAATCACCCCTTACCAGGGATCCCCAAGTCATGGGAACAGGGAAGAAGAAGGAAGGAATGGGAGGCAGCTTAAACAGCAACTCCTTCCAGGAATCTCTACCAAGTGGAAAATCTTCCCGGTCATGCAGGAGTGTTGTTCTTCCAGTGGTACAGCAAATTGCTGACTGCCTGCAGACAGTGGGAGAAATGGAGATTCTTGGCCTTCATCTCCTTCCTGTCCTCATCTCCTTCTTGTCCTCATCTCCTGGAGCAACACAGCTCCAGCCCATCAACAGCAAAGAGATATAAATGCTACTTCCAGAACCCCACAAATCCTGGGGGTCCTTTTAGCTCTTCCTAGGATAAAGTCATGGTACTAGAGCAAGAGTAACTCTGTCTCCAACCAAACTCCTTTGGTATTTTTACTCCTTCATTAACTTGACCCAGACAAAGCACTGTAAAGCTTTGGGGCTCTTATTTTCATAACAGGAATCTGTGAAGCTCTAAGATTACTGGTTTTTACAGCTCTGTCTGGACCAATAAACTCAACAGGGTTTGGACATGGCCTAAGCCAGGGTCCTTGTGTTTCTATGCTGCTTAATTGTTATGACACTCCCTTGCATGGATGTGACCTCTGCCAACTCCTGTTCTCCCAGACAACATCCCAGAATGTTTCATGGATAAACCAGGACAGTCCTAGAAACATCCAGCTTTATTAGGAGAAAATGTTATCAAACATGGAATGTTAAAAAATGTAATAATAATGAAGTTCACAGCCAAGTGGGTCAAACAGTTTTTCCTTTTCTGATTTATTTTGCTAATTTCTCTTAAAAAACAGGAGATCCCAATGAAGTCCCTGTTGGAATCATTCCTCTGTGCTCTATAATACTCTTTGACATTTCACAGAACATTTCATTGCTCTGTTTTAGCTACTCACCTGTAATCATCCTGTCTCTCCTATACTATTATTGTCCATCTCATTTATTTAAATATCAAGAACGTGATTTTTCCGAAAAAAAAATCTCTGGATTTGGATTGCAACATTTTGCTCTCAATGGGTTATATTTATATCTGAAAGGATGGGGACAGACAAGGG
Source organism: Drymodes brunneopygia (assembly GCA_013400955.1). Taxonomy (NCBI): domain Eukaryota; kingdom Metazoa; phylum Chordata; class Aves; order Passeriformes; family Petroicidae; genus Drymodes; species Drymodes brunneopygia. Next base: position 324,063 of record VZTZ01005657.1, on the reverse strand, counting down.
AAAGGAGATGTAGAGGAAACTTCAGTGAAACAAGTGCCAATAATGTGATCTCTTTTCCAAATGGTGAGATGAACAAGATACTACAAAATAAGTATAAATTAATAATTTTTTACAAGTCACTTAAAAGGTTTTAAATCTGAATGTCAAAAGAAAATGCCAAAAAGAATCAAACAACCATGGTAAATATCCAATCTACCAGATAATTCAGTAGGGCAATATTTTCTCATTTCCAGATCTATCACTTGAAAACTTCTGGCTGTGTAACATATTTTTGAATTTACCTTCTTTATGTTTTTTACTGCTGTTTTGAAGGAGACTCAGGATCCGGGGTGAATAATTTTCTATCCTTTTGCAATAAGCTGTAAAGAGAGTGACTGCACAGACCTTATCCTGCAGCTTCAACACCTCTGACTGGCTATTAGCTGCTTTCTCACTCTTATTAGCATGGTAGAAAAATTTAGGGAATGTAGCCTAACAGTTACCTTTCTTTTTTATGATCTTTGTCATTAAAATGACAAATACGGAGCATACCTCAAAATAACATGATAATTTACATTTTTTTAATTTGGGAAACTTATTGGGAACAAGGAGACAGTACATAACATGTCCAACCTTGCTCTAAAAAATCATCAAATACCTCCTGAGAAATTGTAAAATTTCCTTTTTTGTAATGTTAATATTAAAAATAATTTCTCGGGATGAAGCCATGTCCAGAGTCAACACATAGGATGGCAAGTTTAGTCTCATGGATGTGATTCATAAAAATATCTGAGAGATATAAATCTATTCCCAGTCAAATCAGTGGTAAAAATCTCAGTCAGAAAAGGATAATTCTGAGTATTTTTGGAAACTTTCATTCAATGCTTTCAGTGTGGCTCCTTGACACACCATCCTTCCCAGCTGCTGTTTAAGTGGACCCAACAATTATCTGCCATGAACCATTAATGAATTTATCCCCTCAATAGCTCATGACCATGGAAGTAAATATTTTTTTCTGCTTTACACAGCCATCCCAGTACTAAAGAAAGGTATAAAACTGTCTGCCCGTGAGACTGATGCCCTTATTTAATCACAGAACATGGGAAGCAATTACAATCATCTTTCCCACATTGTCCAAAATATTGCACTTATATCCTGGTGCTTAGGATCAAAGACTATCTCAGTTCCTTGCCCTCATATCCTCATTCAGTCTTTGGCTTTGTAGATGGGTGTGCCAGAAAGGGCCCCTCATATTCCCAGTCACAGGGATTATTTTTGTCATATCAACTTCTGTCCAGAAGATACTAAAATAAGAATGCTTATTTATTCCATGCACACAAGTTAGGCATCACCCTCACCCTCCCCTCATCTGATTTTTCAAATCATCTTCAGTAAATAAATTATGGAGAGCTTTGCAATAAGATTAACTTGGGAACAGCACTTAAAAGGGAATAGATCTTTTCCCGCTAACCCTTATCTTGCTGAACAATCATAATGGTTTGGGAAGTGAAAAGATAGGATTACCAATGCTGAAGAGTAAGAAAGTGCCTGTCGTACTAATCTGAAAGTATTTGGATTGTTATGTGGATTACTTCTGCAAACTTGTGTACACTGAGCTGGCAACGGTGCTGCGGATTTGTACCCAAGGCAAATGAATAAAATCCCAGGCATAGCCGAGCGTGCACGCACTGCTGCAGGAATCTCAGGGTGAATTGCTTCCCTAGGAATCAGAGAGGTGCCACTGAATGATGGAATAAAAGAGACTCTTAGCTGCCTAACAACCTTAAACACAAAAAAAGAGATAAAAGGGCGAGTACATCTCCATGCTGAAGACCCCAGACATGAGATGGATTTTCCTCTGTCTTGTGCTGATGGTATTTACGAGCAGATACTGCAGGACTGAAAAATTTTGGAATCTTACAGCAAAGCTGAGGTCTCAACATAGAAACAGTGTGGAAAGTTATCTTTGAGCAGGGCTTGAACTGCAATATTCAGGGGGAAAAAAAAAGTAGATTCAAATTTTCTTTTATATCCTTTAGGAATAAAAGGTGCTTTCATCACAACCTATGGATAGTGCACATATGATTGTCCTGAAATTATGAGCCTGACCTAGGCTTTGACCATACAAAAGTTATGTTTCCAGTTGTCTTTTTTATTTTATCAATGTATCCTAATTTCTTACTTTTTCCCAACTCTATCTTTGTTACTCTCATGCTCTATTTTCCTCTTTCCTCACTGTCTTCCTCCTATGGGAAGAGATCTGGGATGACATCTCCAGCCACTCTTTCTTTCTTCTGCTGCAGGATAAACTTCTCACTCCCACTGGAAAGAACTGGCACATGGGATGCTGATGTCCCATGGTTGTTCTGCTGTTTTTTTCCAGTAACCCTCAGTGACTTCCCTGCTCCACCTGTGTATTTTAAATCCTTCCACAAACACATTCCCAATCATGCTTATTAATATCCTCCTATTCCCTACAGTTTTTCACAGCTGTCCTCAGGAAAAAACTAAACAAAAAACAAAAAAAAATAAAAGGAAAGCAAATTTCCAGACAGATTTGACTTTGCCCCTAGGATATTCCAAACTTCCTAATCTCAGAAAAGACATTCAAACACATTTCACCTACTTTTTGTTGCCTACATCGCACTTCCAAATTTCTTCCTGCACATTCCCTTTCCTTTCAATGGGAAAAAAAAACAGTTTAAAAGGTGTGATTACCTTACTCAGTTTCTAAGGGTGAATACACTCCCACACCAGAGTGGTCTCTTCCCTGCTTCCATTATAGGCGTTCTAAACAAATCCAACAGAGACACCTGCATTACAGACATATGAATTGTAGGCATCTACACTCAGCTGAATATCACATTAAACCTGATCAACATCAGCCATTGACCTGTTCAAATGTCCTAAGCAACTAACAGGGCACATTCTCCCTTGGTTTACACCCCTAGGTAAATTCATGGCTCCTGGCAAGACAAAATTCATCTTATTTTCAAAGACTAACATCATGCTATAAAATCAAAGGCCAAGTTTTACTGAGAGATTGTTAGAAACTTGGTATTTTGTTCTGTATTTTAACCTGAATGTTTTGACTCCATCCAAACTGAATAGATTATGAACCACTGCAGCTGAAGAGAAGTGCTATCACATCATTTACCTGCAGGTTAACATGGTAATATAAAGATATAAAGTCAAAACTCTACTTTCCTTCATCTAATTTTTACTGGAGAAGCTCAAACATTCACAGTGCAACCTCAGGACGTTATTGGGCTGCAGAAGAAAACTCTGAGCCAGCTGTGAGAGGGATCTCCACTGAGCAAAGCCAGCCCAAATGTATTTGTATTCATCTCTCTCTTCTTTACATTTCAGTTTTGACTATTTTTAACTTTCCTGAAAATAGTCTGAAGTTCTAGCAATGTCCTTAGAGAAATACCTTGCCTGAAAGAAACATTTGGTTAAAATTACAGTGGAAAACAAACAATGCTAGCTGCTGCCATGTTTCCCTGAATCCCTCTTCTGCTGTTAAGCAAGAGTCTCAGTTCAGCAAAGAAAGGGAAGATTGGGATTTCTGCTGGTTATGTGAGGGGGTGGGTGGGGTGTTGTTTATCGTTGTCATTTAAATTAGTTTTATAGCTGTAGAAGTAGCCAGACTAATAGTTTCACTGTCTTGCCACTTTGTGGAGCAGGGATGGAATACAAAAGAGCCAATCTGCTTTGCTCAACCAGTCTGTCCCTGCCTGGACAGGATTTTATGTGTTGGTGCTTTACATGGCTTATTTTCCCCTAAACTACTGAAATTCTGACAAGCAATTGCTTCTCTTGCCTGTTCCATTGTCTCTATTACTTTCTTTCTTGGATCCCATTTTCAAGTTTAACACCTTTCCTGATTTTAACCTTCTCATTATTTCTCTCTACAACTCCCTGAAAGGAGTTTGTAGCCAGGCAGGTGTCATGCTCTTCTCCCAGGCAACAAGGACAGGACAAGAGGAAATGGCCTCAAGCTGCAGGAGGGAAGGTTCAGGCCGGACATCAGGAGGAATTTCTTTGTGGAAAGGGTGGTCAGGTATTGGAAGGGGCTGCCCAGGGTGGTGGCAGAGTCCCCATCCCTGGAGGTGTCCAGGGAAGGCCTGGACATGGCACTCAGTGCCCTGGGCTGGTGACAAAGTGAGGATTGGTCACAGGTTGGACACAATGATCTTGGAGGTCTTTTTCAACCATGATGATTCTACGATTCAAAGATAAACCATCACTCCATGATGAAACTTCTGTCCTGAGGGGCTAAAATCTTTCTCTTTCATAAACAAATGAGAGGATCAAGCCCAAACATCCCAACTCACTCAAATATCCTGACTCAGCCACAAGGTGTACAGTGAACTAAACCATTTCAGGTGCTGCTCTCTGGCCAACTGCATGAGCTGGTCACTTCCATACCATGAGACCCTCAAAACTTCACATCAAGGTGGCTGCATGGAAACCTGCCTGTTAGGAATACTGTCAGGCCTAGCCCAGAACATGAACTGTGTCCAGGAATTGCTTAAACTGTTATGATTTTCCATGAAAAAAAAAAAACAGTGGGGCCCATAATTAGTTCTGTTGCTTGAATCTGAGCTTGAGGACTGTTTAATTTGCTATCACAGATACACTCAAAGAAATGAGCCACTGCTTTTATTTAAAGATTTTCAACCTGATACTTAATTTTTAATTTAGTCCAAATTTTTTTTTCTTTCTGTGGCTTAGTCAAACCCCCCTTTTGCCTGCAGTCAGTCAGAAAAGAAAGGAAAAAATAAAAGTCAGCTTGGCTTAACCACATTAATGAGCATGATTTGAAGAAAGCAAACATAACCAGGGAACACAGGAGGGTTTCAGCTGCCTTTTAAATTGTTTTATGCTAAGACCATCATATTGCAATCAGTGAGTAACATAATTCAAACAATGCTTCCTATTTTATCCTTAGTTATTTCTTCTTTTCCCTGATCTGACTGAAATAAAACCTGGAACAATTGGCTTCAGCAGGGCAAAGTCTGGTAGGAAGAGTGCACTATAAATACAGTGTAGAAAGATAAAGCTATTGCCTTTATTTGACAAGCTAACTGTTCCCCAAGCACTCATCCACCAGCCTTATAAAAGGAAATGTAGTTACTGAGGTCCAAATTCACCGTTGGCTTAAGTGTGTGCGATTCCACTGAAGCCAACACAATTGTATCCGTTTACTTTCGTGGTGAATTGGGACCCAGACCTTTACTGAAGTAATAAAAGGGTCAGTCAAACATAGAGGCAAGAGACCAAAGCTGTGGCTTTGCTGTGGCTTTTCTTGGCATAGGTGATAGTGTCAGTTAGCAAAATAGCTGACCAGTAAGTGAAAGAATAATCACTGGGGTATATCAGCAAGTCACAGAGGTTTAGGTGCACATTATCTCAGCAGAGTTGGGATAAATAATTACATATTTTCACCTTCTGTAAATGCAGAGAAATATTTTTAGTTTGTATTATGCTGGGACAGAAATAAGGTGAAAACGAGGCTGAATACCTTTAAGATATATTATCTTTAAGATAACATGGAGTATTTGCATTAAAAGGCAAAATTAGTCTGATACTAATGAGTCTCTGGTACCATTACATATAATTCATTCTTAAAGGCATTAGGTTCTGTTAGTAGAACTGAAAGCCTCCATTGGCTCATGAGAGCAGCACAATTCATCTCACAGCTGCTGTTGAATTTGGGAAGCTCAGGCAGTATCCACAGCTTGGCCTCACCAGTCACCTATAAAGGAGCAGGAGTCATAGCACATAGACAGAAAATAAGGATGAGTCCCACCAGCTGGATATAACTTGATCTCATGGTCCCAGGATCTCATTTACTCATATTGTTACACTGCATAGGAGCACAACAGGGCATCAACCAGGATTCACATTGTCTAAGTTGAGTGTGTAGTTAGGAGACTAGTTTAAACAGCTTGTTTAAACTAAGGCTCTCTCTTTAGTCAATGGAGACTGTGTAATTAGTAAAAGCAATTACCATCCTGATAGCAATTCTCCACAGCAAAGAGATTTGTGTGTTGCCTGTAGCACAAATGGAAGATGAGGAGGACTTTGGAGGGAATGCAGGGGGTGACCCACAGAGTCAAGAGAAAGTCACCAATGACCAATAACAACAATGTAAATACATTATAAAGCAATCTTACAGCAGTGAACCTGCATCATTATTCCATTATTCACTATCTCACCCACATTTCTGATTCACAGCCTAAGATACCAGAAAGGGCAACATGAAGCAAACGACAATTGTGCAACAAGAAAGCAACAAGGAAACAAAAAAAGTTACAATGATAAGGAAACTTTCAGAATATACCAAACTTATATTTACAGAGAAACTGAAAATGTTTTGTCAAGACTGAATAAAGTGGATTGAGTAAACTCAAAAGTGAGATGGCTGGGGATACTAGTTTATAGTAGGCAGTAAGTTTACAATGGGCAGTAAGCCTATTAATCTCAGTTACCATGATCACTGAGGATTAAGGATGACAGATTTTATATAATGTTGAGAATCTCTCAACCCGTGTCCTCAGGCTCTCTGACCTCAGTGAAGGCTGGGAACATGATCTGAGAGCTCACCTCTACAGCAGAGAAGGAAGTTAATCACAAATCAGAGAACTATCAAAAGGCTGGAGCACTTCTATGGAGACAGATTGGGAGTGGGAATGGGTTTAAAACTATGATCACTCCTGAAAGATGAGAGATTTACATTAGATGTTAGGAAAAAGTATTCTACTCAAAGGTTGGTAAGGCACTGGAACAGGTTGTCTATATCCCATCCCTGGAAGTGTCCAAGGCCAGGTTGGACAGGGCTGGGAGCAGCCTGGGATAGTGGAAAGTGTCCTGCCCATGGCAGGGGGTGTAACAAGATGAACTTTAGGGTCTCTTTCAACACAAACCATTCTGTGAGTCTTTGTTTGTTTAATCTACTCTTAAAACCTTTTACTGATGCAGATTCCACCACCTGCCCAGGCAGAGTTAGTCTACACTTAGAAAGTTTACCTAATGACTAACCTCAATCTTCCTTGCTACAGTTTAAGCCCATTGCTTCCCATTCTGTCCTCAGTGGACATAGAGAGCTTTTCCTTCATTTTTGCAACAAACTTTTCCTTGACTGCAGCCTGTTTTCCTCTCTCATCTCTATTTTCTTTGCTCATAAAATTAAAAACAATCCTAAAATATGAGTATAAGATATTTAATATATACGCTTATTCCACAGGCATTATAATAAGCAGCATATTTGCAAGGGTAAAAATTGCACATGTGAAATTCTGAAGCCATGCGCTTGCTTTAAATGTATATTCTTAATTTTCATTTGGGATTGTTTGAGTTATGAGGTTTGCTTTTCAAGTATTCAGGTCAACCTATCTTTTCCTCCAACTCTCAAAGGGTTAAGCCCCTGGCTGACAATTCCCTTTGCAACTCAGATCCCTCACTACAAGCAGAATCCTTAGAAGAGGACATATTTCATTTTTTAACTGGAGCATACCTAATGGTCCGGGGGAAGGCCCCATCTCATAACATTCACTGTAGCCTCAGACAAGAGGAGCAAGGTGGCATCAGCCTCTTCCCATTTAGTCACGAGCCAAGGAGCTGCACCAGTGTGCAAGTGACACGCACAACACATGCATCAAAGTAGCAGCTCAATCTGTACGGCAAATAACCCTCTTTGGTGGCTCAGCATGGTTGCTGGCCCTGAGCTGTACTCTCAGTAATTGACATAGTTGCCCAATGCTAGAAAACAAACTCGGGAACTATTCTCATTAGACGTCCCCCTGGCTTGCTGCTCCGTTATTGTAAAACCCAAACACTGAGCTTCCTACCAGCGTGGCTCTGCTTTTAATTAGTTCTGATGGCACTGGGCGACGCGCCAAGGAAAAAAATGAACTTCCTGTGATTGAGGCTTGTTGCTCAGTATGTTGCTTCCTCCACACAGAGATTGTTTTCACAACATTTTCTGAAAAGGAGCTACTGACAGAAATAAGTTTTTACTGCTTTTGATTTTTCTTTTTTTTTTCTTTTATTCTGCCTTCCATGCTTATAAAAGGCGGCTCAAAGTCAAGGTTCCCTAAAGTTACTGTGTCATTATTTTGCCTTTGTGTGGCTCGGCTGATTAAAGACATACTAACAGATTGATTTTTTTAATAGAATAAGTGCAGGATCCTGTTAAAAAAAATTTAAGACCAAGGACTTTTTAGTGGCTTAAATAAATTAATTTGGATATGTACAGGCATGGGGTGGGGAGGAGCTAGAGGCTCATATTCAACAGCATAAGTTGTCACAGTGTAAGTAGGGGTGAGGGAAATGGCAGATAAATGTTATTCAAAAGCAGAATTAGTGTCTCCACGTGGGAATGTGATGAGTCTTAGCAGTCTCCTTCATTCCTTCTTACAAGGCTCCTCAAGTTAATTTCATATGAAAGGCTCAAACACGATCACTTTGTTCCAGTGAACTGTAGGTGGGATTCACAGCCAGACACCAGTGAAGGGTCTCAGAAGGGCAAGTCTGTGTTTGTGCTGTCCCTGATTTGAGTCAGAGAAGATGAGGATCCAGTTGATACCATCACTGGAGTCCAGAGAGCAGCTGACCTGACCAAATGCAGGTAGGTATTTCTTGTGTGAGCTGAGTTGCTTTCCAGGCTCCATTGACTTGTCTGGGCAGGATCTCCACTAATCATGATGGGTCAGACAACAAGAGCAGATGAACACATCCAAATTTCAGATTCCTGACTGCAGACCTACATAAGAGCAGGCGTCTGCCTTCAGGTGTGTGTAACTGCTCTCCAGACTCCCATTGACAACACTGATAAGTGCTTGATTAACCACCGACACACAGGTATCCAGTGCTGTCTGAGATGCCCCCAAGCCTCATCCTGCATCCAACTGTCTCTCTAGAAGAGTGTGGCTCTCCTGTAAGACCAGGGTTAAATCTAGCAGTCCCATATGGGTGTCCCACAGGCCCCTGAATGTCTCAGGTGGGCACCAAAATCTATGTCAAGTCAGATCTGAGCTCTCAATTTTCAGTGATAGCAGTGAGAGCCTGGGCACCAAGTACCCATACAAATTCCCATGCTACAATTATTAAAATTAGACAGCTGCAGCAGGGGAGGAATCTCACCTGCCATGCAACTTTCTCTGGATTGATGTTACTTTAGTTGATAAACTGGTAGTTCTTTCATGACTAATTCTGTGCTTTAAAAATTTCATATTACAGGATGGTTTAGGAGAGAAGAGATAAACTCATCCTGAAAGCTTCTTGAACCTGGTTTGTACAGTTGGATGTCAGCTATGACAGCCTGCTTGCCACTGCTCAACTGCTTTGTGGCAGCCTCCTTTCTACAGGTATATAAAGAGATAAAAGAAGCAATCTGGGGAATTCAATTATAATGTCAGTCAAGTCAGAATGAAAACAGAAACAGTGTTTTTCTTTGCCTTTGTACTTCTGGAATTACTTGTACTTTTAAAAAAAGGAGTGTGAGTTGCATCAAAGCACATTAATGTATAAGGATTGCTCTGAAAGCATTTGGGAGCACAACATACCAAATTTCAGAAATGACCACTGCTACAGTGGGTATAAAATGGCATCTGCAGACCATGCAAATAATTGGAGCACAGGATAACTGATCTTAATACTATTTTTAGTTCTGCTTATATTTATTTAATTAATTAATTTTTAAGTAGGAGACAGTCTCTCTGAAACACAGCTGTAAATATAGAATATAATCACGACTTCAAGCAAATTTTCTTCTCTGTTAAAAATAAATATAAAAGGATATTGAGACAGATAGAAAACAGTAGAAAATTCTACCAAAAGCTATTAAGTAGAAAGACTCCAGAGATTCCTGAGCCATGGATCACCAGAAGCAGGAAGAGCTACCTAGGAATGAGTAACATACTTGGCACATTATACAAGTCCTTATTTACCCTTTATTGAGCTCAAACACCAGACACTTGACCAGCAGACCCCCTTTGCATTCAGCCCATACTGAGCTGATATTTTCCTCATGTTCCTTGGGAATATTTCCATACCTGATTTTGAGTAATGGCAGCTGTGACTAAGACAACTGATGCTTCCCTGTTGCCTTTGGTTGTCCTGAAAAGACTGCCAGTCAGGATGAAATGGAAAATTAAATTAAAGTCCTTCATCTCAGAGCACTGATTTTGGATTTCTGGAGAAGTTTAAGAAGACAGAGAGTCTTGAGAGAAATTTCTATGAGGAGATTTTTATGTGCTTCAATATTCCAGAGTCTACAAACACCAATACAATTGGTCTATCAGCTAATTCAAAATATGGTTCCACCTTCTATCCTTATATAAAAACATGAACTTGGCTTCTAGCCCATCTTACAGAAGAAAATTTGAGGATACAAAATCACAGAATTGTTGGGATTGGAGCACCTGGAGATCATCTTGTTCCATACCTCTGTTCAGACAGTCACCTACAGCAGGCTGCATATTACCAAACACCACACAAAAAAAATCTAGGTGACTCTGGCTGAGAGCAGTAAAGGCACACATTGGCATTCCACATCCCAGGCAAGACTTAGAGTGCAGAACTCATGAGTCACACATGAAGCTGCTTCTGGACTGAACACCAGCATGTTGGCTTGTCTTGGCACAGGCACTGAGATGTAACTCAAACCAGATGCAAAGCCAGCTGTTCTTTTCATAGTTTCATTCATTTATGGGCAAAAGTAAGGAATCTCTCTGGGGCTGGAAAATATAACCTACGTCCTACCTGGAAAAGCAAATGCAAACTGGGCAGGATACTGATACCTTATTTATCTCAAAAGCTGCTGGCCCTGTGTCTGGGCAACTGAACTGAGCCCAGAGGGTTCCCAAAATCACAGAACAGCAGAGTTAGGAAGGGATGGCTCAAGATCATCTAACCCAGCCCCCCTACACAGAGCATGGTCACCTCAAACAGGTTGCTCAGTGCTGTGTCCAGTCAGCTTCTAAGGATCTGCTTCTGTCTTGTTTTCCCTCACGCAGGATCCTTCTCTTCTCCAACCCGAAAAATCCCTGTTCTTTTCCTCTGTGTGAGAAGTTCAAGAGAAGTTTATGAGTTCATATCTTATTATGTTCCATAACTACATCCTGAGCTTGGTCTAAACCTGAAGTCCAGACAGTGATGAATGGGACACATCAAGGTCCTGCTGTGCAGAACTCACCCAAGAGCCTGATTTTCTCTCCCAGTATCACCCTGGCCATTATTTATCATTCCTTAATGTTGTGAAATGGCTCCTCAGTTCCACTTGAACTGTAGCTCCAGTCAGGAATCAGACATAATGGAATTTCAAGAGCAGAAGGCTCCAGGGAGGCCTTAGAACTCCTTCTAATCACTGAAGGAGCTCCAAGTGATCTGGAGAGGATCTTTGGACAAGGGCTTGGGCTGACGGAAGGGGAATGGCTTTAAACTGAAAGAAGGCAGATTTAGATTAGATATTGGGAAGAAATTCTTCACCATGAAGATGGTGAGAAACAGGAACAGATTCCTCAGAGAAGCTTTGGATTCCCCATCCCTGGAAGTGCTCAAGGCCAGGATGGACAGGGCTTGGAGCAACCTGGCCTGGTGGGAGACGTCCCTGCCCATGGCAGGAAGTACAAGGTGAGCTTTAATGTCCCTTCCAAACCAAACAATTCTATGATTTTTTACAGTATTCTTTAAAGAAAACACTTCTCAGCAAAAGCAATCTGGCCATAAAACCTTTATGATTTTTTTATTAAAATCTCGTGCCTTTGTTCTGATATTTTTCATTTTCCTACCCAAGTCTTGGCTCCTTTTCCTACAAGAATTACACAGAAAGGCCCTTTCAAATCATGCTTTTTCTTAGTCCTCCCAGGACTTTACTGAAAAGTGGTGTTTTGTCCTCCTGATGGCATTTTAGATGCCTAACCCCAAAAAGCATCTAATTCTATCAGCCTCAGTTATAAATCTCAGCTTTCAAATGGTTTTGTAGGAGCTATACAGGTTGGCTTAATTTATAATGTTCCCCCCTGACTGAACAGGGTATCAGAACCTAGTCCTTTAAACCTGTGCATTCAGATTTAGCTCACACAGAGGAAGTCACAATCCTCAGTGCTGAAATTCCAAAGCAGGCACTGGAGTTGCACGAAGGATTAATTTGATTCTGTATTTAGATTAACAGTACTTGTATAAATACTGAGTGAGAGCTGATGTCAATCTTTTAAGCTAATTGCTAGTTAGACCCATACAAAGACAAGCTTTGCTTGGACCACTTTTGTAAGATTGCTATCTATCTACTGTGGAGAGATTTACATTTGCTTTCCATTAACATTAATAGGAGCTGTCCACATAAATCACTCATCGCCCGTAAGAAAAGATAAAGTCCTACCAAGTTCAGAGAACACAGGCTTTGCCAATTGAAAAATCTATTAATAATAAAACCCCTACCATGTAAATATCTGACATCTGAACTGTATAGTAAATAAAGTGGTCCATGAAGTGATTGCTTCAAGGGGAAGCAATGCTTGGCTAGCTCCAAAGCATTTTTAAAAACTCATATAAATCCTCTGGTATTGGTAAAAACATAAATAAAGCAAATAGCTGCAGAGAAAGGAGGAGGAGCAGGAGCATAATAATTTCAATTGTTATTTTTATTGGCCTTTATTTTGTTCTACGAGGTAGTGACAGCTCCAATAAAACACCTTGTTTTACACACAGAGAGGAAAAAAGATTACTAGAAATGATACAAAAACCTCTCAGCTAATCCAGCTGTAACTGGGCATGAGCTCATTTAGGTTGAGAAGTTAAAGGTGACCAGATGCAATGCTTGCTGCTTTGCTCCTTGTTGCTGCTCCTTACAAAATTGATGCAATTTATCTCACTAGGCCAGGAAAACACAGAGATCACTGGCCAGGACTCCCTGGTACTTGGCACTCGGCCAGCCTTGATTATGATCTGTGCAAATCTGCACTGTGATGACACACAAAAAAACAAAAGCAGAATTGTTTTCCCCTTTCTGGTGATGTAAACTTGGATTGATTCTAGCAGAGTTACAGTAAAGTATCAGTGCATAATCAGAAGAACCAAGTTTTATCCATCATTTTGCCATCATTTAATCCTCTCTGTACCACTGAGTGCTGTTTTTGCGAGGGATTCTATAAATTGGTTGCCAAAAACTTTTATCTGGGTCTTAAAACATATTCACACACCTATTATTTTGTCTTTCCTTCTATACTTAAAAAAGCAATATTGAGCATTAATTACAAGTCATTGGTACAGCACTGTGCCATTAAAAGTCACCTATTAGAAGGCAAACTGGATGCAATGTTACATTTTGCAATTAATGCCTAATCACCTGACACTGATGAAATGAGCAAAGTGAACATTGTGGGCATACCTGGTGTGTGAGAGAGGGGAAGAGTTTCTCTTCAGAAAACACCTTATTGTCTGAACTAAAATACCTCATGGGAATAAAACTTATTTAAAATATATTTCTTGAGTTTCACAGGTGATTTTCTAACAAAATTATTCTGGTTTTCTATAATTAATTTCTTACAGAGAACACATAATAATGTCCCTTTAACATCACAATGCTCTGTGCCAATGATCATATTTTATTTATCTTCAAGACAACCCAAATAAACTCCTGCCATGACCCCAAGATGAGCCCAAATAACTTCTTAAAACAGCTAAACAACCCTAAAGAAATAAAATCTTCAGAAACAACTGCTTCCCTTGGAAAGTTACCCTGATGGATCCAGTGAGCTTTTGGCTTTAAAACTGAGATTTCAATTCATTCAACCACAAGATCTCTGGATCTAATGTCTCTGTCTCTTCTTTACAATAAAGAGCTTTCCCGTGTGGCATGAAACCCCCCTGGAGAGGCAATTGGGGTTGTGCTGATACAGTTCATGAACTGATTTACTTCATTTGGGATCTGGCCAAGGTTTCACCACTGGCCTTGGTTATCAGGTGGAGAGGAACAATTCCTGTCTCTTAAGGAACACTGTGGCAGCCAAAGGTTAGACTGATTTTGGCTGCCATGCAGCAACATCTTTCCACTTTATCAAATGCCTGATAAGCTTGGGTTCATGCTTGGTACTCAGTCCAAACATCCATTGGATTTATGTAGGAAGTTGGTTGGAAGGAAACAACCATAAGTGTGATAACAGAAAAACTTTGACACCTGCAGGAATGGATGGGCAGGGTGGGCATGAAGTGTTGCGCTTGGCAAGGAAATGAGAGGGGAAAAAAAGAGAGAATAAAAATAAAAGTCGGTAGATTCCTACATATTGTCACTTGCAACATCATATTCTGAATAAGCTGCTGAATTGTACTCATCATATTTTTTGAGATCCTCACAGAAGAGGCGTTGCTTGGTTTTTTGTCTGTTCAGGACCCACCATAAGGAAATAAAGATAGGCAGGCAAACAGACAGGTAGATACTGAGAATATCTTTGTGGTCTCCCTTTTAACACAGTGCCACAATGGGATTTACAGCACAGTGACAGAGTGCAGAGCCCTAAATGGTATTTACACAGATAAAATATAAATGTAAAGAAATCATGGTGTAAATGCAAAAAACATGGAACTATTTCTCATCTAAGCAGAAGTAGATGAATGCATTTCTGGTGATAATAATTTAATTAGGAAGCTTTATTTGTTACAGACACAGGTCATTCTTATGGAGCACAAAAGGATTCAACAGACCAAAAATAATAAAAATAATTTTTAGAATAAACCTTCCAAAACAGAAGAGGCTGACAGTGGGGAAAAAAAGCTTTATCCTGTGGGTGATAAGAATAACAATAGACAGCACCTTCAGTAAAATGTAGCATTGATATTTTACATCTAAACACTTTCAACCAACAATGTTGAGACCTTCCATAAAAAATAAACAAAATCCTCCCAAAAAAATACAGCGATTGCACGTCTATGCAGACAGACAGGTGTGTTGAAAGAAGAGATGCTGTGATAGAAGGAGAAAATCAAAAAAAGAATTGAAATGGCTGATTCTTTCTTTGTGACATATTTTCTCTCTCATCCTTGCATATTTGCATTAAAGTGATTGTGAATAATGTACATTTGACCAGTGCTGTCTGCGGAACTAATGCCTATTAAAGTGATGGGAAGTAGCATATGTTGTGCCTTGGGCAGAGAAAGTCCAATCACCCCCACTGTGTGCAAGTCTCCAACTAAAATGCAGGACAGCCTGGGTTTTATCCTAAATGAACCCAGCGGGGAGAAACAGGACAGAGTCTCTCATTCCACATTTAAGCTTCTAAACTAAGGCTTAAAGAGTTAGATTTGGGAAAAGGGAACTGTAACATCCATCATTTAATTTACTCGTGGAGCCAATGTTATTTTATCTTTTCCTGGTGCTAGGAATACAAAGGGAAGTGGTGAGGCAGGGGAAGTGGGTATGTATGCAGGTTGTTTCAAGAACTGAGATGCATTTGCTTTATTTGTAGCAAGAGAAAGAAAAAAGGAAGGGGGGAAAAAGGACAAAAAAAGAAAGAAATAGAAGGGAAAAAAAAAACCTTCTGCACTCCTGTTATGCTTTCACATTTTCTGCCAGTGCACGATTTTGTCAGTAATTGCAAAATGGTTTGGGTTTGTTTGGTTTCACTTTTATGTTCCTGCACTGTACTAGAAATGTTCTGCTATTTGAACAGTTTGTAAAGCTTTTTTGAGTTGTATTACATAATCTTCCCAACGACCTCCAGCATCAAGTTCAGATCTAAAGCAGTCTTTCTTCTACCTGCGTGAACTTGATAGCTGGGGAAAAAAAAAAGGCAATTACAGAGATGTACGAGAATAACAAATTCAGCTGAACTAAGGAAATAAAAATTGCCGAATTGTCATGTTTAGATCTGTAGCAACAAATTTTGCTTCATTACCTTTAGCATTACAAAAAGGAGAGGGGGCAGGGGGTAGAAGGGAAAGGAGGCAAAGCTTTTTTTTTAGTTTTTTTTTTAACACATAGTATTCATAGGAGGACTTCATTTCCCTCTCCCATGAAAAAAATCTGTATTAAATAGAAGTGTATCTCTTAGTGATGTGGAAAAACATTTGCTGCCAGTGTAAATCAGGAGCAGTGGCAGTGAAATGAATGGATTGGCATGGGATCCCAATTACAGCAGTGCAAGGTCTGTCTGTCCCACCCAATCCAGATCAACGTACAGAAGAAAGACGAAAAATTCTTTGTTTCAGCATAAAGGTAAACTGAAAAACTATTCAATTTATTTTCTATTCTTGACAGCAGATCATTAGCATGTCTTAAACATTAATTATTCACTGGGTAAGAGTTTTGGAGTTGATATTTTTCACTGTCTCTTCATAGGGTCTAAATTAAAACTTTTGACACCAGCTAGAGTCAAACCCTGTCTTAGACCTACCACTGAAATTCAGGTGCAGATTTTTAGTCTGAAATTCAGTTATATCCCAGCTTCAAAATACAAATTGAGCTGCTTATTTGCACTTCTGCTCAGTTAGTGACTGTAGATAGAAAATATCTCCATTTTTTTCCTGTTTATTGCTGATGCTGTTTAACATTAAAAGGTAATGGGTAAATAGAAAAACAAAAAAGAGAGAGGGAGAGAATGTATTGCTGAAATAATTACAAGAAGAGGCTATTCCCATTAACAGAGCTTAAATTATATGATTAGACTCCTATTATTTTCCTCAGAAAACCTCAGAATTTCTCAGGTTACCGAGGAAATCCAATTCTGGCTTTGGAAGAATTATTTTAGATTTTATTTCCTCCTTTTTCTTATCCTCCCTGAATAATTCCTTAATACCAGCAATAATAAAAGCCCTTTTGAATACTCAGACTCAGCTGTATTCCATCACAGTGAGCACCCTGCACCCACACTCTGGGGCTCAGCATTGCTGTGAGCCACTCCAAGCCCATTTGCCCACAAATATTGGCCATGTCACCCAGGGCTCCTCTGCCCTTCCCTTGCTGTTATCATTTGGGACTTCAGAATTCCACCCTGAGCTGGATCCCCAAGCTATGGAACCTCACTCTGAGCTGGATCCCCAAACTGATCTTGCTAAGCAGGATGAAGAGAGGGAGAAAATGAAAGTTCAGGCAAATCATTCAGATGATTGCTCAGTGAAAAACAACAATCACAACAAAAGAACACAAACCCAGACAAAAAAACAAGCAAACAACATGAAAGAGAGCAGGGAGATGTGTGGCTTCAGGTGGAGGGCCTTCACACTGCAATACAGAAAGCAGTTTAATCAGTTAAGAGCAGCTCTGAGATCACAGCTCTGACAAACAAATATCTTACTCAAACATCTGCCAGACTGAACAGGTCAATAAAAGTGCTGTTTTACCCTTGAAAGGAGCTGAAGCACCTGCAGACCTGAGCTTGGCCCTGCTTGGCTCTGTCTAATCCTGGTTACATTCACCAGACCTGATCCTGACCTAGAGTCCAATTCATGTGCTCACATCCCCATCCCCACAGAGGTGCTGACACCCTGGGCTGCAGGCTGTCCCCATCCTTCTCCAGAGGGGGAATTCAGATTCAAGATTAAGAGACTCAACTTTGAGGTCTGCATGCAGTCAAGAGTTGCTCTGCTCCCAACATCTGTAGTGATATAAACTGTACAATCAATAAAGTCGTGCCAGGGTCATTTTGCCAACAGATACAGTTTAGCCAGAGTGTGATTTAATTTCTCCCAGCCTCCAAAATGAGATGGGCAGATTCAAACTCTGCTTGGAAGACTTCTTTGTCTCTGCTAATTTGGCCAAAACCATTTCCAGCCCTGGGTCCTGGCAGTGTTTTATTTCTTAGAATACCTGTTGCTTAGATGTCTGCCTTAAAAGAAGATTTATTGTTCTCCAGCTCCACTGACTGCTTTAACCAAGAGTTGGATCCAAGCACTCAGCCATAGGTGTCTAGTGCTATTAGTGATAATGGAGGATATTTAATCAAAAGAGTTCAGGTCTCTTATATATCCTGGGTCAGATCATGAGATCACAGAATGGTTTGGGTTGGAAGGGACCTTAAAGAACACCTAATTCCAATCCCCCTGCCATGGACAGGGGCACCTTCCACTAGAGCAGGTTGCTCAGTATCTAATAGCCTGAGTGGGATGTAGCCAGCAAATCAGCAGCATCATGGACTCAGATGACTCAGTAAAGCTTGTTTTGGGATTTAGTTATCTAGAATAAATTTATACATATTATTCAAAAAGGGAATCCCACACTAGAAGTCCTGAGTTCATCATTCCCTCCACCACCTAAAGAGGATGGCAATGAAGGAACAGCAGCTCCTGATGAAGTTGGTGAGAGTAAACTTGCAGTGGAGGCTTTGTTAGAGTGAGAAATTCAACACTGTAAAAATTTCTGTCCTTGTACTACATTGTGAGTAGAGCTTGATCCTTCAGAGCTGCTAACAATCCAAATCAACCAATCATTATTTTGATATGTAGTCATAGTCAGCTTAGGGACACACAAGTGGCCATTTGAATACATCCATCTCTTTCTCTTGCTTATTCCCACACATAACAAAATCTAAACATGTTCCTATTCATCTTGTACATCTGAAACTAGTAGAGAACAAGGAGCAAAGTCCAGAACCAAAGGTTGATGAAATCTGTATAATTCTAAGCATTAACTTTGACCCCACTTAGAGAGCAGCCATCCTTCCCTTGCAGCAGTGGCTGCTCATGTTGGATATAGACTGTGGCTACTTCAAACCCATGATATAATGATAAGGCATTTTACATATAAACTTGATTCAGGTATTTAAAACTTAGCATTGAAGACTCTTCACACTGCAAAATCCCAGAGGGAGAAGATTTTAAGGGTCCTGAGCAGTGGGAACAAAAGCTCAGTTGTCCCTCACAAAGTTACATCCCTTCCTAGGGGCCATTTCTGCCTTTGAGTTTAGCCCTGATGCTTTAAGTGGCCTCATTCCCTGGTTTGACTTTCTCTTCCCAGTCTTTGATTTTATGTAGTTACCCATTATTAGTTCACTTCTCATAATTCTGGCTCCACTTTGGGTGGTACATTTTAACTGATCCCCTGACACCAGAGTTCAAGCATGAAATAGTCTCTGGGCACCCTCTTTGGTGTATGTCCTCCTTAAATAATTTTTTCCCAGCTCTGAGATGTGCTCACTGCTGCTTGCCTTATGTTTCTGTCATGTTTGTGTCTTTTCCTCATTCTGCAGACTTTTTAGTTCACATTTAAGAAACTGGGACAGGAAGAAAAAAAAAAAAAAAAAACCAGGAGGATGGGTGTGAATTACAACCAAAAACAAAGAGGTGGCTAAGACAATAAAAAATCCTTACACTTATCCAGTCTGACTTTACTCATACATCTGAAAGTTATGTAACATGATCGTTTATGATACCCTTCCCCAGACCTATTAAGCAATTCAACGATGAAAACAAAATGATTAAATCAAGATGAAGGGTTGGGAACCAAAACTGGCTCAAAATTTCAACTCATGCTCCACCCGAAGGTAATTTTAGGTGCTTCAAGCTCATTCACTATTGCAAAAACTGTTTACAAAGACGTCCCAAAATTGGGGACAACCTCAGAGCTATGTTCAGTGCATGAACTTTGAAGTCAAAGCGACTTTCAACATTACCTTCAGCTGTCCCACAACTTCTTTCCTGGTGCTTTTTTCACAAACACTGCTACAGTTTTGAGAAGAGGCAACTACTCTGTGACAAACTGAGCTCATAGCTTGGTAGTTCTTTTGCCCCATGGGAATATTGTACCTCACTGCTAAAAAGCTTCATAATAAAATGTAGGAGATGGTATAAATAGACTCAGTGATGCCACTAGGTCAGTAAAAAACAACTAATTCCTTCAAAGATGGCTGGACAGTACCACATCTTGCTTGGTTTTTAGGTCTTATTTATTGCTAATTTCAAAATGCATCTATTTGTCCTGTGAGTGGATGTGTTTGGCAAAGAAATTACCAGCAGCTACCACCGAGCACAGATGTTCATTGTCATCACTGATAGCAGCAAATATCATCAGTCCAAAGCAAGATCACTCCTCTAAGGGGAAAGTATATATAGCTATCATTCAAAAACCTCAGCCTCAGATCCTTGATAGTTCAGTAACTCACAGTTTTGCCAGTGGGGCTGATAGAAGTTTCTTTGTTGTGATGGATGCATTTGCCATTACTCACCATACCGGTTCTCCCCTCCCCTCCAGCTGTTTTACTGTGGTACAATATCCAAAACCCATGAATCTTGCAGTATCCTAGCAGCCTGCTCTGTAACATTCCAGCCTGACAAAATTAGAGCTAATAATTCAAGCAAGCTAAAACATCAAATGGGAAAGAATCACAGGAGACTTTTCATTAAAGGCATTGACTATTGGGGAACTGGGAGATAAATGATGATCCAGTAACCATCCTTGTCAAATCAGAAAGTGTCAATGTATTGATTGCCTCATTATCACTGAATTAATTACAGCTGTATCTCTCTAGAAATTTAACTTACAGTTTGATATTAGGACTTGCTTTTCTTGACAAAACTATGAGGTTTTGTTTCAAGACTCTCTGAAGTTTTAGGTTTGTATCTTTTTTCTTTGTTTTTTTTTTCTTTTCGACATGAATTGTATGTTTTGCAAAAGGATGGTGACCTGGAAAATTAATCTCTGCTTATCCATGCAAACAGGCACAATATCTCTGCAAATTTCCAGTCTGCCAGCTCCTTCTGAGATATTTCTGTGAACCTACAGCTAGAAGAAAAAGGGCTTTGCATCTATTTCACAGGAATCAGTATGACTCTATGTTCTCAATGTGAAGGAGTCCAATGACTGTGTCTGTGATGTGCCTGTTGGTAGCCAAGGGACTGCATTGGAAAAGCCGATTTAGTCCATGTGATAGAACAGGTGGTCACAGCTCCATCAAAAAATGAATTTCAATGATCTCAAAACCAAGCACCAACTTCCTGTTTATGTGTCTATCCTGTAATTACAGGATCATCTTCCTTTCCAGTTTGGGGTTCTACCTGAGATCATTCTCTCTGAATGGTTCCCACCTAAAGCCAAAAGCAGCAGGAAAACTGTTCAAGGTCTAGAATAGTCTGTCCAGGGCAGTGGTGGAGTCACCATCCCTGGAAGGGCTTAAAGGATGTGTAGATGTGGCACCTGGGGACATGTGGTGAATTTGGCAGTGCTGAGGGAAGGCTTGAACTCAATGACCTTAGAAGTCTTTCCCAGCTTTAACAATTCTATGTTTCTACGAGCTAATAATGCACTGCATTAAATGTAGCAATTCAGAACAGGAACGTGAAATAAAGGTTTGGGAGTTTTTACTTCTGCTCTTTTAGCAATTTTTAAATTTATTTACTTGGTTAGAATCGTTGTATTTGATAGAAATGATCTGATGTATCATCTCATCATTCATTTATTTCCAAGTGCCCACTTAGACAGATATGGAAATATCTTCTATCATGGGAAGATTAGGCATCTTTTCTAAGTTCTTTCAGGAAAATAACCATAAGTGGAAAACCAACTTTGGTGTCTAGGCAGACAGGACAGCTTGTTTTCAGTAAGCTCTTTTCTCATTCTGTGATATTATCAAACATCACTTAGGTACCTTATTTATGTTGTTATTGTAAAATGATTAATTTTCTCCTTTGATCTTTGAAGGTGTTGTAATGAATCTGGAGTAAATAGGGTGAAATCTAATATTGGATCATATCTGCAGGTACATCAGAGCAATCGTTAAGAAATCCAATGCTGTTAGACTTTGCAGGCTAATTTATCTTTGTTTTAATGATGTAAAAAAACACTTGGAGAAGAAAACAAAAACACAGTATTTTCTAATGTGGGAAGGTGCAGGACTTTCATGGATGCTTATGATTTTGACTGTTTTTACACAAGGGGTACAATAAAAAAAGTGATTCGTTCTTTTTTTATTGTTTGGTGGCTTTTTAAGGTAAAATTGTTTTCATTGTTTGATTTCAGGTCCAGAGTGAAAGACAAAAAGATCAAGAGAACACACAACTTTACTTGCCATGTTCAGCTATGGAGAACATGCTGCTGAGGCAGAACCAAAGAGGATCACAATGGGCAAACTGTCTCAAATCACTCCTTAACTACACACTCCCTCATCTGGTTTTCATCCACAACTTCTTCCACCCCAAGCATATTTACAGCTTTTGGAGGCAGAATCCTGTTCAATTGCACCATTGGTAGCTCCTCCACACGCAGAAACCATACTTGATCTTAGCTGTGTGCTGTAAGAGTGCAGAAACCACAACACCTAAACTGAAAAACACCCCTTTCCTCCCAGTTTAAAAATGCTGGACAAGCCTGATCACT
This sequence comes from Drymodes brunneopygia, assembly GCA_013400955.1. Lineage (NCBI taxonomy): Eukaryota > Metazoa > Chordata > Aves > Passeriformes > Petroicidae > Drymodes > Drymodes brunneopygia. The sequence goes on along the minus strand of VZTZ01005657.1, from coordinate 301,775 downwards.
GGCAGAGGAAGAGAGGGATTATTATCCTTTGAAGGAAGCAGCCTAAGAAACCATGGCCATGCAGTCTGAGAGCAGACAGACACTTGTTGGCTGTGTTGAATTTTTATCTACAACTTGCATTAGGCATTGTCTGTTCAGGAGCAATAGTCAGGGAGACACTTCTGAATCCAAATCTTTACAATAACACCTCCCATCACTTTCATCCATCGCTTAATATCTGTGGGGTTTCCTTTTCTTTTTCATAATAAAGTACAACTTGTAAAATAATAATAATTACCTCACAAGACAGATATGAAGCTTAATTAAATAAAGGCTGATTATCAGAAACTTGCAGCATGTGCAGAGCCTGTTTGCTATAGCTTTTGTGTTGCTAAGCTTTTCTGCAGATCAAGCCTGGGCTGTACAAGAAGTGATATGAATCATCTGTATCAAAAGAAATATGACTCATTCAAGGCAGAGCCATCCAAGACCACAAATGAGACATTATTTGGATAATGAGAGATTTATAGAGGAGACACAGAGAGAAGGATCTCCTGGTTCTTTTAACCCAGCCCCTATTCTAGGCCCCTAAACAATCTCCTTAAAAATGTAATAATCTTCACTTGAACATCTTGACTGAGAAGGACTAGCCAGCAATTCATGCAAGATAGAAAGCAGATGAGCCTCTGTCATTTTTACACCTAAACTCAAACCAGACTTCATCAAGTTCCTCTGTTCTTTTACTGCTGGTTGCAAGCTGAGACTGGAGGTGGAAATGCCAAAGCATCCCAAAGATGGGCAGCATTTGTGATGGGATGAGAAGCAGATGTTGAAGAAATCTCTGAGGAGATGATCTTCCCACAGAAATATCGATGGTTTTTGTGTAATTGAAGCCCAAGACTTCAACAAACAGGTGTATGCAGCCTCCACTCCAAAAGAGCTCTGTCTAAAATATCTTTTGTGGCACATACAACAGCTCCATAGTCACTGGAAATATCCTGGAGCATCTCAAAGGGATGAAGACCAACACATAAATCACTAACCAAGTCATCAGTACCTTGATTTTAACTGCCTAACTGAAGATAAGTTAAGCCCAGTCTAGTGAAGGTGCCCTGCCCACATCAGGGGCCTGGAACAAGATGGTCTTTAAGGTCTCTTCAAACTCAAAGTCCCATCCAACCTGGCCTTGAACACTTTCAGGGATGGGAATGTGTGTGGAATTAAGAACAGACAAAAATCGATTCCTCTCCTATAACAATGTCTCTTTTTATGATATAAAATCGGATGCTGGGCCAGAATTCTTAATAACCTTTAATCTCCATGGAATTTAATTGCATTGTTGGTCTCATCCAGTTGTGAAGTTAACTACACTAAAGACAGTTTAGCTGCTGTGGAGAGAAGATTTAAATATTTTGAATCAAATATGGTCAAATATAGAAATCCATTGTGTTATCTCATTTTAAAAAATGGAAGCCATGGGTGAGATTCATCTTACCTGAGTGTGTTTAAAGTCCTGATGACTTTAGTCATGCTATCACACTTAAAGGTATAGTGATCACCTGCAATTAAAACTGTAAGTTTCCCAGCTAAGAAAAATAGACTCTTTCAGCAAGTCTTTCATCTCAGCTATGTTAAATTCATATTTTAGGCCTATTGATCTCAGAATTACCTGTCTTCCCCACTGCATACAAAGGGAATCCATAAAAACCTCCTTAAAGTTAGACTTTTAAACTATAAACACCTACATTCCATCTGAAAAAAGCACTGAGGCATAATTTAACACCTTAACTCTAACCAGAAACCTGGCTGCAAGCATCTTCTGACAGAATATTTACAATAAGATATTTGTTCATGGAAAACTACTTTTTTAAAGAAAAAAAATAAATTTAAGAATGAATGAGTTATATTGAAAGTTTTAAGGGTCTACAAGGAGCTAACAGAACATAAGATTTTGACTCAAGAGGGTTTTTTTAAGGGTGATCAAACCAAATGGGTATTAAGTGAGGATACTGTAAACACATTCATAAAATATTATTTCTTTTTACATGTGCATTAGCTTTATAGTTGCCATATACCTGAGTATTAGTACTTTTACTTTGAATTTTTGCAAAATCTCAGAGTGCCTTATAGTGATTAACTAATTAATTATAGCTCAAACTCATTCCCTTGGATAGAAAATTACCAGAGGGTTCCCTGAGGTACAGAGTCCCTTATGGTTACTGAACAAGTGGGGGAGAAAAAGGAAATCTTTTTGCCTCCTGCTTTGCCCCCAAGAAGACAATTCCATACTGCACCACGGGGCTCAGGCTACCATTTTTCATCCCAAACCCTTTTGACCACTTACCTGTGGATATCTGAAAATGCTGATGGAAGGGTTCATGACATGAAGAGCAGCTTCACACTCCACCAAGTGCACTGTTTTAAAATAAATAGATACTTCAGTCCCATTTACTAAAGCCAAAAGAAAGTTGGAAACAACTTTCTTTTCCTAAACAGCTGGAGATTTCTCAAAAGATTGAGGTGTTTCTATCTCTGAGGGACACATGAAGCTCATCCCACTAATTCCTATTAAAGGTGGCACTAAAGCCAGCATTAAGCACTTGGACCAAGTCAGTCTTCCAGCTTCTGTATGGACTCAATACACAAGAAGTAGGAACCTCCAGACAGCGTTTCACTCCATCCTGAGGCAGGTTGCTTGTTGATTAAACAGGACTAGGAGTCTAATCTATACACAACCAGCATGAAGTGAGCTTAATCCCTTCAAAAACAATCAGCTACTGCTATAATGCAAGTCTTACCCAAATTAAATCAGGCTCTTTTAGTACCAAGTCGACCAGACCACTTGTTTCAAGCCCAAATAAACATCTCCAGTAACAACCAAAACCAAATGTGAGAATTAGCAACATAAACGTTCATTTCAATGAAAAAATAAATCCCTGTATTCTAAGGCTATTTGGCTTAAATCAAACAACCACCTAACCTTTGAACCAGCACTGGGAAGTTTCCATTCCAATGAGAGATTTAGGAATCCATGCCAACAACCTACACTCCATCCCCAGTTGGCAGGAGGTTGGCAGGGATACAAAAAAACATGTTAACAATGCTGCTTTTTTTCTATATATACAGTAAACCTTATGTGTATCAACACACTTGTTTAAACAGCTTTTTGAATCTGACTCACAATCTTCATGAATACATAAAAAGTTCCAGATGTTAAAATGTCCCAGGACGTGCATTTTAACCAACTTTGTTCTGCATTTGTAGCCTGACATGCAAAGTGGGCATATTGATTAGAATTACTGGCATAGTTACTGCTGCAGCTTTCCTGCTTCCTACTGAGTGGTATTTGCCATGGAATGACTTGTCTTTGTGCTATTTATTCCTAGCACACTGCTCTTGGGATCCTGGATGCTTTGGAAATTCCCTTTTCAGAAGCAGCTGGAGACTTGAAAAGGGAAAAAAGAAAAAAGAAAGGGGGAAAGCAGCCTGAGATTTCACAGGTGCAACGAGGGTGGGATTGAGGGGAGGAAGAGAAGAGGGTGAGGAGAAAATGTGTTTTCCCTTCTCTGCCTTTACAGGAACTGACCATGAAATGCCCAGGTCTGTGCTCAGCTCAGCTCATCATTGGCATGTTCATGGCAGAGACTTTGCAAAGTCTCTGTTTACTTTAACTCTTACTCATTATTAAATTTAAGACTTGGAATCCCCTGTAGCCATTTGCTTTCATTAACAGTGAGCATGTGTGCACAGCCAGAAAATCCAGGGCCGGGGAGGAACACACTGCAGAATGTTACAGCTTCAGCAAAAGCCTGATAGAAGCGAGGTATCCTGGATGATTTGCATGGGAATTATCATAAAGGCTCAGTGGAGCTTAAAATCAGATTTTGTGGCTCTTTCTGACCTTGCTTGCATTGGTGTCACACCAGTGCCACATTTCTGATTTTGGTTTAACTACTTCTGAAGGTGAATAAATAAAGTTTAGGTGGATATTTTTGAAGTGTCCTAATTATTCTGTTATTAGAAAGGGTGAAGCACTCAACTCAAGGTCTGTAAAGGGCTGATGTAGCCTGTGCTCCTCTGTACTTGGAATGACATCTTAGAATGTTATCCAGTTCATTTATTGCAAACACCCAAAAGAGGCACCACAGAAAACAGCAGGTGCTCACTCGATGGAGTAACCCAAATGATGACATTTCAGCTCCCTGATGAGGCAGTAGGCACCATCAGGGCTGACAAAGAGCTCTCCAGGGACTGTGTGCATGTTTTACTCTGTGACTTTTCAGTTAACAGTGCATACATGATGACAGGAGCAGGAGTCTTCCATCCCAGCACACAAGCCAGCTGCAAAGCAATTTTGCCTCTTTTTCCCCTGGTCCCATAAAATTTGCATTCCTCCCCACAGAACAGCCTGTGCCTGGTGTTAGGAATGAAGGATAAGTCCCTATTTCCTTCATTTTCCTCCTTTGCCCCAAATCTCCTGCTACAGAAAAGATTCTGATGTGGAAGATGCCTTCTGGGCAAGGCAAACCATGTGTTCTTCAGAACCACAATGCTTTAGCTGAACTCACTCTGGCATAGTTAGGAACAGCCTGTGCAAGCCTGGCTTGGGCACCTGACACTGGATCAGGCACAAGGACAGCTGACTCAGCAGGGACACACGCAGCTCCAGGTACCATTCAGGGATAAAAGAGAAGTGGGCAGGAGCTTCACAAACTTGTCTACAGCTGTGAGTAAAGGGTCAGGGGTGGGACAAAATAACCTACATTTGGCCTCTCAACTTGAATTTCTGGGGTTTCTGATTAAAATTAAATATAATGTGAGCTGGTACCCTCTCTCTTCTCCATTGACAGAGTTGATTACTTCCCACAGTAGGATGTTTAATATTTGGAGAGTCATAGGTACCTGTGTGTTGAACACTGAAGTGCCTTTACCTCTAACAGAATCCCTCCTCCCTTTATCTCTGAATGATGCTTTATGTATTTGCATGTTTGGCTTCATCTGGCACTGGCAGTGCCAAAATACAGGCAAAGGATTTTGGTGTTATCCACGTGGTGGGAATGTGGCCTCCTGCCCCATGATTTTGCCCAAGAGTGGCAGCAAAAGGACAGATGAAGGACAGATGATGGAGGACACTGTAGCAATATAATTAATGCTTGAAAACTGCAGGTGTACCAAAGCTTGAGTAGGTTGAAGCCTTTCTCTTCTTAATATTTAGATCAGCAATCTAAAGTAATGCATCTCAAACATTGCAGAAATTTATTCGGATTGGAGGCGTTAACCACAGGAAGAGTGAATTCACCTCACCTAGCTTTAACCATCAGAAAGCCAGACATTCATCTGCACTGTTTAATCAGGTCCTCTTACAGCCAGTGGAGAGAGACACAAACCTCTAGAAATCCATCCCAGTATAAGTGACATGAGCTGCTCTCTGGAGGATCCTGTCTGCTTCCATTGACTACTGAGAGATGATCAACGGCTTAGACAACCAGCTTGGATTAGGAACCTGCCATCTAGGCATGTTACATTCAATGAGACTCATCTTCCCCTCCCCAGGTATTCAGGATCCCTTTAAAAATCTCATCATGAGTGTTGTTGCAGTAACAAACCCTGCTTTTTCATATTAATGCTTCCCAGAAGCAAGTTTTGATTTCAAGTGTATCTCTTTTTCCCCAACAATGATTCATTGTCGTTCTCCCCTTCCCTTGTTTAAACACCTATGTATGTGCATGCATGTGCATTTACATTCTATATAGATGAACTAACTGTATCTGCATGCATTTTATGGTATTTGATTTCCTATGAACAGGAAAATCTGACAAAGTCGCCAAATTTCTGTACTGAATTCCAGGCATGGAAATACTTTTTGTATTAACTATTCAGGGAACCATGGAATGGTTTTAGGTGGAAGGGACATTAAATCTCATCCAGTTCCAAATCCCCTGCCATGGGCAGCAACACCTTCCACTTGTACAGGTTGCTCAGACTAGGGGAAACTGCTGGAAATTAAAAGCCTTCCCAAATTATTATTAATTTTATATACCTGAGTGTTCTTTTTAAACCACCTTCTCCCAGGTGCTGTAGTTGGCTTTTTCTGGGGTACTTAAGTCATATAAAACCTTGAACCTGTCTCATCTCTTCTTCCAAATTGAACTCAGCTGAAGATTTAAAGTACACTTAAAATGACCTTCTTATCTGTTGAGTCTTACAAATGCTCTAATCCATAGCTTGTGCTTCTGACCTATGGACAGTGGCTGTCAGATGCACATTTAAAACAATCAGCTTTTTTCAGCATTTGAAACCAGAAAGAAAAACAAACAAAACCAAAACAACTACAACAACAAAACCCACAGAAAACCAAAACAAAAATACAAAAAAAAAAAAGACAATACATACACAATCTGTTTATATCCTAATAATGTCAGATGGACTTTTTTTTGTTTGCAGGAAAATAAATTACCAGATAAATAACTTACTTGGATACTAAACAGATTAGCCCTTCATGCCATTTAAAGAGAGAAAACTACTTTGTAACAGGAAAATTATTTTTATATCTCCTATCTCACCTGGTGCATTTCCCTTCCATTCTACTGATAATCCCAACATACTTTTTATTAAGAGCAATTCCAGACCCCATTATTGTTCCAAGTTCTGACATTCACATAGGAAATGAAAAACTGCCCTAACCTTCCTTCCTGCTTATAAAGTCCTGGAAGAGGTGGATAAGACCACAGAATCTTTTGACTTAGGGTAGATTTTTTTTTTTTCTGCATTTGCATAAAACCCCCAGGCAGGCAGGAAGAGACAATATTTCAAACCAAATCCCAAATATTTCATTCGGAGCGGTTATCTCATAATTACAGAGCTGCAGCCAATTAGCAAAAATAGAAACTTGTGGAATAATTCCGTGCTGTTAGAGATGGAGGAAGGGATGGGGCTGATAGGCTTTAACATGTATTATATGCAGCTTTACAGTCCTGGACTAAACCAGGCAGTCCCACAGAGTGACCAGCAATTCCTTTGCCTCGAGGGTACACACTCCCTGGACACATTGATCCAAATACCTTTTCCTTGTGGAGAAGTTTTCTGTAGTGGAACAACCATTGCTGCCATGGTGATTTAATAAAACAATGAAATATGGGCAGTCTGAGGCACAGGCTTTATTTGCCCACCAAAATTGCACTGAGAATTTGGAGAGAATATAATTATCTTTGGCCGGGGATTAGTGTCCACATGCAGAACTTCCCTGGAAGCCTGATTACAGCAAGGGGAAAAAAGCCTTTTATTTAACATCACCTGACCCACAGAATCTGCAATAACAAGAAAACCCAGTGTTGTGTGGGCCCAGAATACAGGGAGGTGAAGATGGACCTCTGAGTATCTGCAACTCCTGCTGGGAAACTTCCTTTGAAAACCCCTCAGACTCCCCATCTTTCACCAGCAGATTGGACTTGGTGATTCAAGGTTATTCCTGCCTCATGTCTTATTCTTGAAGGTTTCCAACCCACTAATTCACTGCTCTGCCACGTGCTGCTTCTGTTTGTAGGACACAGAGTGCTCAAGTGTTTTACAGGTGAACACTGGAGGCCTTGGTGAGGAGGGGATGGGGCAGAACCTTCTCACCTTCATGATGTATTTACCATTTATGAACCATGTATGTCCTGTGGTAACTCTCTAAATAAACAAACCTTAGGAGCTGAACTTGATAATCCTTGTGAGTCCCTTCCAACTCAGGATATTCTATGATTCGAACCCCAGCGCATTTTTTGCAAGTGAAAATTTGAGTATGTTTTTCCTTGCCGTAAGATCAGACCCTGTCCCTGAGTATAACAACAATCCCTGTGATGACCAGCCTTTTAGCCAAACAAAAGTGTGAAGGATTGTCTGAAACAATATGAAAGGTCCCCTCACCACTTCCCAGGCTCAGGAATGAGGAGCAGAGACTCAAAGCATGGCTGTGTCTACAGCAGGTTACGAGCAGAGCTGCCACAAGCACAGGATGTTTTCTATTCTCTGTGCCACACAAACAGCTCCAGTGCAAACTTCTTGTTGACCACTTATAAGGTCTCTGGGAGAACTTAGAGCCCCTTCCAGTGCCTAGATGGCCTCCAAGAGAGCTGGAGAAGGACTTTGGATGAGTGGGTGGAGTGACAAGACGAGGGAGTGGCTTCCCACTGACAGAGGGCAAAGTTAGATTAAATACAGGAAGAAATTCTTGGCTGTGAGGGTGGAGAGGCCCTGGCACATTTGCCCAGAGAAGCTGTGGCTGCCCCATCCCTGGAAGTGGTCAAAACTAGGTTGGATCAGGCTTGGAGCAACCTGGGCTAGTAGAAGGTGTCCCTGCCCATGGCAGGGGGCTGGAATGAGATGATCTTTTAAGATCCCTTCCACCCAAACCACCCTAATGATGCCATAACTATATATTCCTAAATCACATGTATGAAAGTACAGGCATATTCCTAAATCACATGTAGGAAAGTACAGGCATCCCATCTTTACAAGGAGATTCAGTGTCAAAAGATGAGCAAATTTACTCTCCTCTGTCAGCTCAAGGACAGCTGGAAGGAACAATCCAAATTATCCACTGTTTCTGGATGAGATCCCTGATGTAGAAGAAGTGCCATATCACCACTGCTGGCAGGAAATCACTTTATGTCCCAGACCCCTTGAAATAAGCTGGATTTCCGGATGAGAGGTAGGAAAAGTCTGCAGATTTTGGATACTTCACAGTGTAGTACCAAGTAGGTTTGTTCCTGAAATGGGTGAGGATGCTGAAGGTCATGTCCAGTTCAAAGATGTCCAAGCAGGGAGGATGAAATGCTCCTGCCCATCACCTTTCCTTAACTGCAGGAAGTCACCTGTGGGTGTTTCCAGCCCTGCCTACACTGATGGTGTTTCTGCCTACTCATAAATTGGCCCTGTGTTGTTTTCAGCAGATTTTAACTTGGATACTTCCAAAATTTGCTTTTTTTCCCCCATATATGTACTACAAGGAAAGTTATTTACACAAGACTAATAAAATCTCATCTTTGAAGGAGATCCTGTGTCACACTGGTTCTAGCCCACCTCAAATGGCAGGAGTGGATGTTTTGCTATGAAAATTTAAGGAATATTCTCTGTTGCATCCAAAGGCAAAAAATGTGAATCAGTTACTCTACACTGGACAGCACTGAAAAAATTAAGGCTAGGCCCTCTTTCTACTGAATCAATTATAATTTTGTTCCTGATGGAAATGAAAGCTGAATCAGACTTCATAACTACTTTCCTGAGTACTTTAATAGCCAACCCTGTCTTTATAATGCCTGTTTTTATATGGCTTATTCATTTTACTACATCCTTTCCCTTTCATTTATGTTACAAATAAACAGAAATTGTTGAGCCAATGCCTAAAAAAAAAAATGTAAATATTTGCTACAGTAACAACTAAAAAATAGGATTCTCCTCTGGCCCTGCATTTATTAAGGATAAATTGGGTCCAGTAATTTTTATTGTACTCATTATGAAACAGACCACACACTAGTTTATTTTAGAAATGTTTAATCGGGGCTTTAAAATTATTAGTATGGCTCCTAGGACCTGTAGCACTTTGGGATGTACACGGGGTATCTACTGGAGAGTCTCACCACTTCCCCTCATGATTTGTTCCAAAAAAATCCATTTACTGCTGTGATTGCAAAGAGGTGGATATGGAAGCCTTGCCTGCTGCAGCCTGACACCAGAAGGTGTGATATTGTCTATTTTTGCATCAAAGTCACCCAAATGAAGAATAATCTGCCCCATATGGATACTGATATGACTCGATTGTGCCATTTGGGCCAGATGCCAAGGAAGTGGGGTCTGATAGCTCCAAGCTGTCTGCTGTGGAGGATGGACTTGTAACTCCTTATGTTACAAATATTTGAGTTTCCCACTGTTTGAATCTTTTTTTTTTTCTTCTTTTTCTGAGGTCCAGAAAGGCTCACCAGAATGGACAAAACCTGGCATATTTTTCATCTATCTTTTGTAGCTTTTCTGATGTTCTTTCCACATCTTCAAGCAAAATGACAGTTGGCTAAATGCCACCCTGCTTTTTTTAAAGAAATAGAATGTGATAGCAAATAAAAAATGAAGTGGATTTAAAAAAAAGAAAAAGAAGAAGGAAGAACAATGAAAATTAGGAAAATTAAGATCTAGAATAGCATAATTAGCAAACAGTGAGAAGATTAGGAAATTACTAGAACAGCCTGCAATTTTTTCACATTTCATTTTAAGTTAGTAGAAAGAAAGAGGAATCAAGACAGAAAGGCCAAAGAATTCTTACAGCTGACCTTACTGGTGCTTTTCCTCAAATCCAGGTCACACTTCAACTTCTCCTTGTGCACTGCATTGTGTTATTCTGCTGCCTGGCAGAGCAATGAGTGAGTTGATGTTGAAAAGCAAGCCAAAAAGGTGTTGTTCTATAGAAATGCTGAATGTTGCTGTTATCGCATGAAATCTGCTGCTCCACTGATCTCACAAGGTGAAAAGGGAGCCTGGTGTGGCTCTGACTGGGGACACAGCCAGATCAGGCTGAAGTCACACACAAACTGCTGTGTAGGTGCTTCAGGACCCTGCCAAGATGGGGTCTGCCAATGCAATACTTGGTTTCAAACCATGGATCGTGGCCAGCCCATGGAAAACTTGCTCACGTTTCAACCTGCAGGTTAACCAGGGAGACTTGAGAGGAGAGATTCCTATCCCTGATTCTAGTGTGGCTGCCAGAGACCCCTGCTGCACTTTACCCCTCCAGGGACCTTGGGGAAGGGAAAAAACACCTCACAGATTTTCAGCTGGTGAGTGCATCAGGAAAGCCTCTCCCTCTCTCACTGCCACCATTCACACCCAAAATTAGGGTCTCTAATAACCTTTCACATGGCCTGAGAAAGGCCTGGCCAGTTCCTCTCTTTTCCCCATAATAAGAAAGAGCAGAAGAAACTTTGCAGTTTATGGACACAATAATCTCATTAAAGCTTCACCGTGGCTTCCAGGAGTTTTAATAAACCAGCTGGTTAATCACAATAATCTCCCTCCCCCCCTCCACTTTATGGAAAGATCCTGCGGTCAGGAAATATAAAACTCTCAACACGTTGACCACAGCAAGGATTACAGCCCCATGCAGTGACACTTTTCCAACTGGAGATCTTGTGTGCTGCACAAACCTCAAATAACCCCATAAACAAGTTTGAAGCAGACCTAATGCCAGGCTTTGCCAAGGAGAACATCAAGAGTGATTCTGTTAATGAGGTCTGGCTGGAGCTGAAACACCTCTCTTAAGTGTGTTATTTTTAATCAAGTCATTTCCAAAAGGAACCTTTATGGGAGTGTGCACTGATTCATTCCTTAAAATTTACACTTGAAGGGCCCAGTCTTGGGCCACTGATGTCACCAAAGGCTGTGGCAGTGAGGGGTGGGTGTTGAAGCAGACACCAGGCTCAATGACTCAATGCCCACAGCTCAGACCTGAATCCATGTGCTCAGACCTGAATCCATGTGCTCAGACCTGAATCCATGTCCTCAGACTCTCACACCTCAGAGAAGGCTGGGAACATGATCTGAGAGCTTGCCTTCAACAAGAAGTTGATCACAAATCAGAGAACCATCCAAGGGCTGGAGTACTTCTGTGGAGACAGACTGGGAGGGCTGGGGCTGTTCAGCTTGGAGAAGGGAAAGTTTTGGGATGACCTTATTTCAGCTTTCCACTACTTGAACGGGGCTTATAAAAGGGGGAGAGTGACTTTTCACATGGGCAGGTAGTGACAGGACAAGAGGAAATGGGCTACTAAAACTATAATCTCTCCTAAAAGATGAGAGATGGCATCACCTCCAGTCCATAACCACTTCTATTCAAAGTGTAGCTAAGTAAGAGTTGTTTTTTTTACCAGAAAAAGGAGATTTAAGGCTAGTGTCCTGCTCCACTTGAAAGATTTCAGGCCCCTTGTTTCCAAACAAAGCCCATTAAACCACCAGGACACTTTAGGGAAAAAAGACTCTCAGCCCCTCATGCTGCAATTAAGTGACTGTGAAACCAGGAGTGAGGAAACAGGAGGAAGTCTGATTTCCCTTTGGACATCTACTTTACCCACTAGACCTGTCTGTGTTACAAACAGTGGCAAGAGTTAAATGTGGGGACCACATCCAAAGACCCTCTGCTGCTGGCAGACCCCGTGTGCTCCTCCTGTGGCAGCAGAGCAAGGCCAAGCACCTGCAGTGATGTCAGAACAAAGTGGGACTCTAAAGGTGCTGTGAAACTCAAGCTCATGTCTTACCTGTGAGGCCTCAAAAGCTGAATCCTCCTGAGTCAAACCAATTAAATACACTTGCACAAAAAAATCACAGCACAAGGAAGAAGGAAACTCCACAGTAGCAATGAGACTGCTGGGAAGTGCACTTCTTCATGTCTGAGGACCTCAAAATTCCTCTCAGCATAAATTAAGCAGCAAAAATCATCTTTTTGCCACTTATCTCTGCCTAATTTAGCAACTTATCAGATAGGGCCTCTTAATTCATTATGGACAGCACTAAGCATAAAAGGCAATCCATAACATCTTTTTTTGATCCTCCTTTGGGTGTCTGCAAAGTCCACTGAGAAACAAAGATGTAGAGATTTTGTTCTTCCAGCCAGTCTAGGTACTGAGGTCATGTTGATACAAGGCACCCACTGAAGTTCTCTCTCTCCACAATTTTTACAGGTGTCTCCTTATGGTCAAGTAAAATCTAGTGAGATTAACTTCAGTCCTTATCAAACAACCAGAATAGGGCTCTTTATCCCCATTTATGAACATTAAAAATGAGGGTTAAAGCAGCTATTCCAGTGGAGCTGAGAAAAATAGGGCATTTTTCCTCATTCCCATGCCATGTCTCTCACTCAGCCACATTGTTTCTAAACGTTTTCTACTCCTAGAAATTTATTATTTCTGGATAATGGTTCCCAAGTAGTTGCTTAATTAAAGCCCCCATGTAGCCAGTTTTATTCCAGAATTCTGGAACAGCTATTCTGGTAAATTCTGAAGTGTCAAGAAGCCCTAAGGCACATGAAGAGAAGTGTGTGCCTGTCTCAATGAGAAGCTGTTAAAAGGAAGGTGAAAATAATAGGAAACTTTGGTATATTGGTAAAAGGCAACCAGTGTGTTGCTGGTAGCATCACTTTAAATCATTCTGGCACACAAACAACTGGAGCTGCACAACTAGTTTGGAGGGGAAAAGAAGGATTGAATTAATGCACCTTCTTTTTTGATTCACACATGGTCTTCAAGGTTACAGTTCAGTCATTATTTAAATTAACATTCCAAATAATTTCTTGGAGGCATCTCAGTCTCAAGTCTATGAGCTGTTGATTGTACTTTTTTGATACATGAAAATCAAGCTGTGCTAATTAGTTTTGATTTTACATATAGTTTATGATGTGTTAGCTCTTTGCCTTGATTGGATTAAATCAGCTCTTAGGAACACGTGTTACACATGAAAAAAAGGATTTTCAAGTACCTCTGACACAAATATCCTCTAACAGTCATTGGAAATTCCTTGTTTGTGCAAATTTTCCTGCAGTAAACTTACAGGTTAAGCTGTAAAGTAAAAAAAAATATGCACTGGGAGCATGAACAGGGAAAAAAAAGTACGTGCAGTATTTTGTTTGAGCAAGAAGCCAATGTTTTGTAGATCAGTCCAGCACTGTTCACTACTGGGTTCATTAATTGCATCCAGTAATTTGCAGCCCCTGTTCCTGGCCCTGAGAGTCCCATGTTCACACACCAGCCCCATCTCACACACACACACACACTGACCTTCAGCTTCAATCATGCCCTCCTGCCTGCACTAACATCTACTCACTCAGACACTTTCACATTGGGTTACGTGCCCAACTCCTGGTACTCACATTCAGTTATGTCCAGGGCATTACACCCACGCTTAATTACAATCACACCCTCACACTCCCCATTCAGTCACACCACCAGCGCTGCCCACCTCCCCCCACGGTCAATTATCATCAGATGTGATTAAACCTGCAGTTCTGCACCTCTAATCCTCCACTGGCATCGCATCCACTTATGCTCAGCAGCCTTCCCTGGGATGCGCGTCTGCTCGTCGCGTTCGTGCACGCATGGAAACACCAGATTCCTTCTTTCATTCTGACACTGGAGTGGGGTGTTTTTCATTTTCCTTTCAGTGGCACAAAGAGCACCCACTTCCTGCTGAGGAACAGACAGACCTGCTGTACCTGCCCTCCCTGGGATGCGTATCTGCTCGTCGCGTTCGTGCACGCATGGAAACACCAGATTCCTTCTTTCATTCTGACACTGGAGTGGGGTGTTTTTCATTTTCCTTTCAGTGGCACAAAGAGCACCCACTTCCTGCTGAGGAACAGACAGACCTGCTGTACCTGGGAGCTGTTGCCTTCCCAGAAAATCACCTTGAACCCTTATTTAATACCTCCTGAAGAACGTACACTGTGGTGGTTTTAATTTTAGTTGCTGGAGGGACTTTAAATCAAGGCACCTTTTCACAAAATGCTGTGTACTTGAAACAAAAGGCAGTACCAGTGCTGTAGATTTAGGCTGTGTCTTTCATCTGTAGAGAGTGATGGAGCTGCTTATGGAGGAATAGAGTCACCTCTTCAGTCCCCTGTTGCATCCATGGGAATGTTATGAGAGCAAATTCCTGATGTTCCCTGACACATGGACAAGCACCCACCTCTGCAGTGGCAAACTCTCCAAGCAGTGTGCAGGCCCCTGAGGTGATCCATACAAATAATCCCCTCTGCATGGCTGCACGGCCTTCCTGAGCAGCTGGTGATGAGCAGGTGAAATCGTTCTTCTCCCAAAGTCAGCAAAAAGGGTTTATTTCAGTGACCACAGACCTGCAGGTATCCAAGGCCAGGACTGGGCTCCCAGTAACGTGATGTGGTGGAAGGTTCCCTGTTCATGGCAGGGGAATTGGAATGACATAACCTTCAAGGCTGCTCCCAACCCAAACCATTCCATGATTCCTTGCTTCTATGACCTTGCCCTTAAGCCCATTATGAAGATAAGGCCCAGCTCAGAGATGTGTGAAGCCCACACCAATGTTAGCAAGGAATCTGGGAGGCAATGGGACTGGTTTCACCAGGGGCATTCAGTTCCAGGAGCACTAACCACAGCCATGGATATTCGTAAAAGGTCAGTAAGAAAGAGGATAGAAAAAAATGTGTATGCAGACACTTTAGAGGCATAAACACAGAAGGTTCACCTGTACCAACCCATGTGCACACACATGTACAGACATCACATTATTTTTTTCAGTATTTAAAACCCACAATTGGTCTGAACCAGACTTAAAAGGAAGCTCTGAGAGTCTGAAGTAATTTCTAACAGGTTTTTGATTTAGGAAGATAAGGAAAAGCTTTCACTAAAAAGCCAGATTTCCAATTGCATATTCCTGACAGAGACTTTCACCTGAGTTTTTATTAATCAAGACAAGATCCCTGTCGCTGCTCGTGCTCAACTTGGAATGCCTGCCCGGATGTAAGGCAATCCAGAGCCGGCGCGACCCCAGTGCCCCTGACTGCTTCGAGGGGTGGTGACACCAGGGGGGTTCAGGTATGACCCCGCCAGTGGATAGCTGGGTATTAGGCTTAGGGTAAAGGGTAGATTGGAGCAAGCAGGACGCCAAAGGAAGGAAAGAGAGGGGCTCAAGGTATGAGTATTCAGTGAGGTTTATCGGTGCCTGCACTGAAGGAACTCAGGGACCAAGAGCCCAGAACAGCCCTCGACAGAAGCTTATAACATAACCGGATAGCCAATAACGTGAGGGTCCAGGGGAGGAATTAGGGAGGGTCCAGGGTTAATAGACCACTAGGGAAGGGGAGAGGGAGGAGTGAGGATGAATGACATGGGGGTAAACCAACAATACACTGAATACAACAGAACCTTCTAGCACAGGGAGGAGAGCGGAGGGAGAGTGACAGGTGGTAGGACAAATAGGGGAAGGGGAGCCAGCCCCCCTAGAAGCTCAGCCCTTCTGGGGCAAGCCATCAGAGACTCCACCCCAGGGGTCCCTGCCCTTGGGCTCCTTCCAAGGCTTCCTAAGAGGGTAGGGGTTTTAGGGAAAAGGGTTTTAGGGACACAAACCACCGCAACAGATCCCAACAAAACTCACTCCTAGAAGTAATGGCAAGTGGTGGGGGAAAGGAAAAAGAAGAATAAAAAAAGAAAAATAACAAAACCAAAACCATCCAAACCTAAAACAAGCCTGCAGGACGAGACAGAGTCTGTGGATAAGTGCCTGCCACCACAATAGGATACACATGGCCTGTTCAAAAATGCCTTTACAGGAAGCCAGGCCACAAATAAAGCAAGACATGTGGTGTGAGGTTGAATTGGCCACTTTTTTATTAAATAAACAATTGATCGGCTTCAAGTAACTCTAAATCATTTAGGAGGTCTTTGTTGATCCTGACCAGAACTAATATGTGCAGATCACCTGCACTTGGCATTAGGATTATCATTCCCTGCACATCCACCATCCATCAGAAATCCCAGTTCTGGGTGTCTCAGAGGGGCAGGAGAGCAGAGGAGAGAGAAGATAGGGAGGGACACAAACAGGGGCAACGATCTCTTTTCTTCATTCAGACATCTTCAGGACTGTCCAAGTCTGCAGAGATGCAAATCACTGAGGGGGGACACACACCAGTGTCAGTGTCATGGGAATGGCACCCCCATTCCATGCCCAGCACTGGGTATTCTGCCCAGGACTCCATGGAGGGAGGACTAAAATACCATGACTGCTCCTGCCATAATTCTTGGCAAAGTCAACAGTAGGAGCTTAGAAAAATACAAAAGGCTAAATGCATCCTGCCACCTCCTTGTGGAAAGATTAAAAGCCAGATTTTTGCCTCAACCTGATGACTTTAAAGATACAACAGAAATTGTAACATAGAAAAGTTAGGAAATATTTCACTACAGCATTGCCATAATCAACAAAGATCACAATGGCAACACAGAATTAATATTTTGACCAAATATGTTGCAAAACTCTTGTATTTGAAGAGGGTGAGATTCAGGTTTGGCTGCTGTGAATACCCCAGGTTCACTCCTGTGGTTATTGTGGCCTCAGATAAGTTATCTTGCTCCAATGTTCTTGTATGGCTTTTATAAGCCAGAGATATTTTGGTCAACATTTTTCCAAGCTGCTGTTGACGGTCTGCTCCTCATTCTTTTTCAGGACCACCATTTTTTTAAAAGCCATGCTCTGTGCACCACTCCATAGCCACCCCTCTTACATGTCCTACAAAAACAAAAGAGTTTTGGAAAATCCAGTTTGACCCTGATCTGAGATAACACCTGTAAGCTTCTGCCATACTTAAGGCAAGGTTAGGGCCAAGGGACAAAGATCTGGGTTCAGAAGAGTGAAAAGCTTTATGGTGACAGTAAGGATTACAATTCAATCATTTGCTAGGAATATGAAAAAAATTTAAATGTTGTCACTCTCTAGGAGGTGTATTCTGCTTTTCAACTGATGATCTGCCACTGCCCATTTTGATTTTTCATCAAAATATGAAAAATGCCTTCAGAGTAGTATTTTTCTGGAGGCTTGATCCTGAAATACTAGACCCAGCCCTGAGGGTCCACTGGGATCTCAGCAGAGTTTCTGTGGCTCCACTGGCATCCCAGTGCTAAGTTAACCTTCTGTTGAGAGGGTTTTTGTGGACTTACACCCAAAATGATCCAGATCTGATGTTTGTGGTGGGCTCATTTTCCTATGGAGTAAAGGAAAGGAGAAAAATCATGCAACACAACATATGCCATTATTAGAACCAAAATGATGATCGGGATAGAGCAGGGAGAGTAACTTCACAACAAAAAAGACCCCAATCCACATTTTGGGTTCACACCTCTCAAACAGCTTGTGGGAAAACAGTAACAGCGACAACAATAAACACAGGAGCAAGAAAAATGTGGAATCCCAATGCCTGTGCCCACAGTGAGAATAAAAAAATGCAAAGCCTGGGCCACCTCGCCTTTAATTTCCTAACTGCTGTTTTGTAAGGCTGTGTCATGCTTCTCAGTTCAAACACGCTTTGGCTCTTTATTATTCATGGGCCTTTTTCTCAGTCAGTGGTGTTGAATAATAAAACAGCCCAGGATCAAATGGGCCAATTCTCCACGCCTGACACCAACTGCTACTGTTCGCTGGGCTCTGCCAAGCGTTGCCTCTGATAATGAGTGGGATTTGGTTAAACAGTAAATTAATGAATAATGAAATATCCAGGTTGATCAGTTAGAGAGCACGCTTGCTTTGCCCCCGGCCAAGTGCTCGGGGCAGAAATTACTCTCAAACGGCACTTGCCTGTGTGCTGGGCTGGATAACTATTTTACAGCCTATTGCTTGACAGGATGTTGGGAAGGGGGCGAAGGGAAGGGGGGAAGTCGGGGAAGCAGAGCGGGCAGGGCAATCTCCTTATCACCCTGCATGGAGGGGAGAAGGGGCCGCTTTGGGGTTCTGCAGACCCCCCCCAACAAGGGGAGAGGGTTGAAGGGTTGAAGGAGATGATGATGAGGCTGGAAAAAGGATGAGCTCACTCTTAGGTCTTCCTCTCTCTTCTCCAGACTTTATTATTATTATTATTATATCGGTGGTGGCATCATTATTTATTATTATTATTAGTAGTAGTAGTAGTATTACTACTTCCTAGTCAAAATTACCGCTATCACTGGGGCTAACCCAAACTTCCCCCCCTTCCCCATCACAGTCAATTCTCGCCTTCCATCAGCCCTGTCCGTGCTTGTTTCACAGCGGGGCCATCCCTCCTGGCAGGGCTTGGAGCCCAGACTGCAGAAAGAGCCTCCCGGAGCCGTGTGTCAGGTGTTTTGGGCAAATAAAAGAGCCTGTGAAAGGCTCTGCCTGAACGGGATGGGGCACAGAAAGAGCGAGATGGGGAAAGCAAGTGCGGAAAGGAGAAAACAACCCTGAACCCTTCATTTAAATCACCCCGTACCCTTCATTTTCTGCATCGGGAGGAAATATTTCCCGCAGGTCAGTAACACAAGCACGTGTATGTACGAAAAACACACAGGCACGGTTTTTACCGCTGGAGAAGGGGGAAAAGCCCAAATTGACTCGCACACCCGGAACTGTACCCTAGCTCAGGGTGTTTATTTGGAGTGCTGGTATTCCTCCACACCAGCGAGGCAACCGCTACAATTATCACCTTTTATCCAGTAGGGAAACTCTCTGTCACCAGCTTACCCTTTTTTTTAAATGGTTTTTCTTTCCAAACTTTTCAAACAAGCCCAGACTTCTAGCCAGAGCAAGGAGTGTAAGGAAAAAACAATATATACATATTAAAATATTTAAAAGGGAGTAGAAAACCCATCTCTTTCCAAAATGCTTTCAGGTCGGGGCTCAGCTACTTTCCCTCGTCTCATGTCACTCCTAAGTTAAAGTTTAAAGAAACCTGTGAAGCGTAAGGAAAAGGAGGTCCCTGCTCTGCCTCGGCCATCGCCCCCGTCCTCCCCCGGCAGCTGCCGGGCGCAAGGAAAAGCCTCCAGGCTCCGGCTGCGATGGCAAAGTCCCGAGAAATCAGGATTGGAGGGGTTTAACGAGAGCCTCCTTCACTCTCTCAGCCTTCATTCGTCCGGCTGCACGGCGTTGTGTGAGTGTAGGGATGGACAGACGGCTCTAGGGCAGGTTGGAGCCGCTGTTTACTTCATTTCTCGAGCGGAACCACCTCTCACATTCACCGTCTCATGTTAATATCAAAATCCAGAACTTTTCGTTTTCAAGTATTTCGCTTCGTTCCTTCCTGCTCGCCAGTTTAAAATGCATTTTTTTTTTTACTCCAGACTATTTGCGAGAAAACCATTTACCCAAAGAAATGTTTTCTAGCCCCATTTGCAGTTCTTCCACCATCACCCGCACCCTCTTCCCATCATTACCAGTTATTACACCCTGATTTTCTATACAGAGCTGGAAACGGGCTCCCTTTTCCCCAGCTAAAACATGTTCCCCTCTGCACTGGAATAAAGCGGAGTTTAGGGATGACCTGAATCTCATCCCCATCGTTGCTCACATATTTTTGAGAAAACTGCAGCTTTCAGTTAAGTTACCGGGAGTTTCACAGGAGCAAAAAAACCTGCCAGGTGATACTTTGTGCATGGAGATAAACTATTGTCGGTGCTGATTTAATGAGGCAAAAGATCTTCCCTGGTACTTTGACGGATTTTTACAAGGAAAATAAATGGCCACACGCATTTCAATCACATTGGTGTTTTAAACGAGTAAAACTATGGATATAATTGCAGTTGCAGAGAATGCTCTTAGTAAATCTCAACACGCACTGATTCATCACCTGAAAGGAACCAAAAGCTTTTGTTTTAAAGGAAGAGTTCCTCTGGACCTGAGGAAAGCATCCTCCTCTCATGCTGTCAGGAGATGCAGACGATTTCGCTGTCCTTAACAGGACTGATAATCATCGCCACAGCACTTCCCCACGCCGGGAAACCGTGCAGGTCCAGTGTTTGCCTTGGTATTAAAAACACCTTGCAAATATTAGATTTGGGTGGTTTGGGGGTTATTTTGGTTGTGGAATTTTTTATACATTTACCCCATTCAGGGCCGGAGGGGGTAAAAAGATTCCGAGAACTCGAGTGAGAAATACATTCACAAACACACACACACCCCACACACTTTTTTTTTTTTTTTTTATTCTGATGTTGTTTGGAGGAAGCTCCGAAGTAATTGCGGTCAACTCATAAATCGGGTTTTTTTCGTCTTCATATAAAGCATAGAGTATAGAGACACTCTTAACTCGTAAACCCCCAGAGATTTATCCCTTCCTGCCCCAGGAAGTGTTCACAGAGGGAGGATTTTGCTGGAAGGGTAATCGGGACAGCCCTTCCTCCGCTGGGACCCCGGGAGGTGCGGGAAGCAGCAGAGCCCAGCCCCGAGGGGAGAGCTCCGGGAAGGACCGGCCCCTTGCACCGGCTGGACTCTCCTGCAAGGGTTAAATTCCGAAGGCAAAGACAAGGAGCGTTTTTGTTTTTCTCTTAACTCCTAAAAGCCGGTGGTGGAACCCACTCCGGAGCTACGCACGGCTGTGACACGACATGTAACACAATGTCCTGGTACAGCTGTGCACAGGCACAGACACACTCCCAGCTACACGGGAAAAATAGTGTGGATGCCTATTTACGAGACAGACGGAGAAAATGAAGGAATTCGGTGAATATATTGGTCCTGGGGATAATTTTAGACATTTGACTAGTTCCATCATAGGGACACCAGATGTTATTTATGAGGTCTCGTATAAATGTGGGCCATACCGTGCAGGTGGGGAGGGAAAAGGCAGGTAAAAAAAAGCCAAAGGAAGGAAAGAAAAGAGTTCACCCCAAAGGGATGAAAGACGAAAATGATGTTTATAACTATATAAATCACGCTGAAGTTTTGTAATGGAAACTAGAACTACCTGGAGTTTAAAGGAAGAGAAAGGGGCAAGGCAGGAGAGGCGGAGGGAGGGAGGGAAGGTCCCTGCTGGTCATGGCTGGGAAAGCAGATGCGAAACCCGCGGGGAGGGGAGGTGGGGCCGGGCTGGGGTACGGCTGGGCTGGCTGGGGGTACTGCGGCCACTCGTTGGGTTTGTCCTTAGCTGGGGAAAATGCTAGGAGGAAAACCAGGACATAGATAGGTAGGTCGGAAAGAGGAGAGAAAAAGAGAGAGAAAGAGGAAGAGAGAGAGAGAAAGAGACAAAAAGAGAACGAGAGAGAAAGAGAGAGAGAAAGAGGGAAAGAGAGAGAGAAAGAAAGAAAAAGAAAAAGAAAGAAAGAAAGAAAGAAAGAAAGAAAGAAAGAAAGAAAGAAAGAAAGAAAGAAAGAAAGAAAGAA
>VZTZ01005657.1:237079-247157 GCA_013400955.1 Drymodes brunneopygia | reverse complement strand
GCTCCGGCCGCTTCCCGATCCGCAGCCCTGCCCGGTTCCTGCCCGTCCCCTTCCCCTACACGTCCGCTGCCCGACCCTGCCCGGTAACCAACCCCTCGCCCGGTACTCTCTCGCCTCGGTACCCAGTCCCTGCCCGGTCCTTGCCCGGTCCCCGGTGACCGCCCAGTCCCACCCCGGCTCCTGTCCGGTTCCCAGCCCCTGTCCGGTCCCAGGTCCTTGCTCAGTGCCCGGTCCCTTCCCGGCCTCTGTTCATTCCCTGGTTCCTGCCCTGTCCCTGGTTCCTCCTCGATCCCCAGCCGCTTCCCAGCCCCTGCCAGGTTCCTGCCCAGCCCCTGCTCGGTCCCCGGTCCCTGCTCAGCCCCCAGTCCATCCCCGGCCCCTGTCCTGTCCTGTCCCCAGTCCCTCCCCGGTTCCCTGTCCCTGCCCGGCCGCCTCCCCACGGAGCAGCTCCCGCGCTGGAGGTGGCGGATTGCGCCCTTCTGAAAATCTCCCCCCATGATCGCCTTGCAAACACCTCCCACTCAATTAAAAAATAAAAACAGTAGAACAAAAATTAAAATACGATTTTGTGGAGCGCCATTCCTCACTCATCTNCCCCTTCCCCCCTCATCTTTTTCTTTTTTTTTTTTTTTTCTTTTTTTGCCCCCCGTTTCTGAGCAAATCCCGCACGCTGGTTTAACTTACAAGGAACACATTCGCGGAGCCCGCTTGGGAGAGATCCGGCTCAGGAAACCGTGCAAAATTAAGAAAGGTTTCGCAGTGTTTGAGCTGTGATTTTTTTTCTCTCCCCTTGGTTTGCTTTTTGACCTCGAAAATAAGGTCTGGATAAAGCTCACAACTTTTTGTGTCCGCGGACTACGCGGAGCTGCCTTTGGCTGTATCGGTTCGGGTGTGTGAACTCACACACGCACAAGAACGTATGTGCCGCTTAATTAATGCCAGTGTATGTACACATGCACATCTTATCTGTTGGTGTAGAGGTATAAAAAGTCGTAAAAAACAGTATCCGATTGTGAAAACACGAAAAAAGAATAATGAAAAAAAAAAATCCATATTCAGGTTGAGCTGAGCTTGGAATTGCAAAATAAAAAATAAAAGAAAGAAATGCATCCAGTCCCTGAATACCGGATTGTGTTTCTCTTCTATTTTCTCTCTCTTTTTAAAAAATTTCCTCAATATTTGTCCATATTTAATCAAATTATATCTAATTGGAGGTCTAAACAATCAAACTCTTGCCTTTAAGTTGCCTCATTCCAATCCCCAGATCATTTCTTTGATGTTTTAAATCGCATCAAACAGCTTTTCCATGAAAAAAAAAATAAAAAGTTTAGGACTTGGCATGCTGAATACAAATATGCAAATAAATAAGCATTTAGGCATTTACTCTCGGTTTCCCGTCTCTACATTCGTGTGTGCTGCTGTATATCTCTATTTCTGCCTGGATGTATATGTAGAGCTATATATGTATTATATAGCCATGCCTGTATCTATATGCTAGATGTATATTTAAATATACATATACTCTCTTACTCATATGCATATTATATACTCACCTCATAGATATCTTCATACTTGACATTTTCAACCAGTTTCCAGAGCATGATGGCAGGCTGTTCTCTAGGAGGTGAGTGCATTCATGTGAAGAGCAGATGTCTGGATTCTCAGTACTTCTCTGTCTGTAATGATCCATCTATAATTGGAAATGGGGGACAGACACCAAATCCGACGTTCCTCTTCCATCGCAACTTATATCTGTTGTCTGAAACAATAGGCTGCAGAAGCCTACCTCAATCGGATAGTAAAAAACATTATCTGTTACATAGTTACATATAGCTACAGACATATATGTGACTAGATATAGACATATACACACATATAGACACTTATATGCAGGCATATAAAATATACACACACACACACAGCTGCACGTACACAGATTTACACACACAGGCACCTCTACACACATTTATCTCCGAGCAGGGAAGTTTTCCCCATGTATAGGGCATATTAGTTGCCACATTTAGATATGTAAATTATATATATTCTTCCACATGGAGGCTGCATGTTACATATGCACGTGTGCTCGCGAACCTGGTCAGTTTATACAGGAGTGTATTTAAATGCATATTTGTGAACCTGGTTATACATTTACACATATAGATGTTGATCTAGAGGGATTAAATATACGAATTATGCAGTGCATATATCTGCTATCTTAGCAGATAGACGGATGCATGGATAAAGAGATAGATAGATAGATAGATAGATAGATGGAATTAAATGAATATTTTTTCGATCCTCCCTATGATAAAATAAAGGATAAGTTGCCCCTGCACTGAGTGATTCATCATTTGCAACGAGATATGATGCTTTTCCCCACATGCACTATGCTTTTATTTACATGTCCAGAAATTATCCTCTCATATGCAGTTAAACAGCAAAACAGCGTCTCATCAAAGCACATTCAAGCAAATCTAAAAGGAGTAAATTTAGATCAATGATTTCCACTGGAAAGCCTTAGACTTCAGGCTTGGACTGTATATTTTATAACTTAGAAACACTTTATATGGGGAAAAAATAAAGGGAAAAAAAAGGAGTTTAGCAAACCCTTCTCTGCACAGATTTGATTAGCTTTTACTACTTTCAGAAAATGGTTAAATATAGAGTTGGATTTGTGTATTTCCCGGGTAGCCCTCGGTTTGGAAGGGGAGAGGAGGAGTTAGACCAGTTTTAACCTTTATTTTTTTTTCCCCCAGGCAAACCTTCCTTCGCATTGTCCGATTTTTTTAACACGTTGCACGGCAAAGAGCCGGCGCAGGCAGCAGAACCCATCTCTGCCTTTGAAAGGAAACAATCGAGCTTTGCAGTGCACCAGGAGGGGAAAAAATGGGAAATAAAATGAGACACAGAGGCAGAGACAGAGAGGAAGAAGGTGTTTCTAAATTCAAGGTCCTGTCTCTGGAAATTTCAAGCTCTGCCTATAAGGTTCCCACAAATCTTTGTTATTCTGCACGGGATCCTATGGGAAAGTGCACAGTGTCCTTTGTACTTCCAAAGGTCCTACAGGTAAAGATGCTTTTATATATATATGTAATCTCGGAAATGAGGAGAACTTCATCAGGAGACACATTTGCTGCTGTGTGGTTGGCTGGTGGAAAGGGTGGGCTTTGCTTTTTCTGCTCGCTTTGGCCTCAAATTAAGGCAGAAAGTGTCAATCCATCCCTTTTCCCCTCAGTCTCTACACCACCCCTCCCCATTTCGCAGTGTGCATCTTCTAAAACCTCAACCCACAAAAGGCAAGAGGCAAAGAGCAGTCAGGTATTACAGCAGGAGCTGGACAACGCTCTTGCTGGAAGTTATTAAAGCAGACACGAGATTTTTTTTCTCAGCACAGCCAGTGCTACACTGAGGAGGAGGAGAAAAAGGGCACATCTTTGAGTGGGTTGGACTGATCATTTCAACTGAGGCAATATTGAGGGTAAAAAAAAATGCTGAAAAAGGAGAAAGGATGTGAGCTGTTTGCATGGCGTTGTGCGGAGATACCCATGCAGCCACCCTTACACACCCTTAGATCTGAATGACCCTCTTAGAAAAATACCAAGCTCATAAAGGGACAGTTTGCCATCACTTTTGTGAAAGTCTTTGAGTCATGAAGGCTGGCACGGGGCAGAGTGAATGAGCTTCGTGTCAGCTAATGCTTCACAGTTCCGTGGCACCCTGAATTAAATATGCTCTGCGTGCTGGGGGAGGGGAGAGGAGGGGAGTGAAAAAAGAAGACTCTAAAATAGACTTGATATCCACTGGCTCCTTGCTAACATATTGGTATAGACAGTAAATTCGGACATTTAAACCCCACTATTATTACATTTCTCTTGCATTTGCAAAGCATGACAAACGAACAAGTGTTCATTTGAAAAATTAAGGTTCTTCACATTTTTATTTTTTGCGCTTGTTTTGTACCCCCACCCCCGCGGCTGCCTTCAGTCGAATTCAGCAATTCCCCACAGCAGCACTTGCACCGATTTATCCCTCAAACATGCAACGAACCCCGCGTCCAAAGAGCGACACACGTACCCAAATCTGACAGCTATAACCCATACTTTCAAAACTAAATGAACAAAAGGGGGAAACCAGCCGTTTTCCGGCAGTTTAGGTCGCGCTTTTCCAACCTCTTCCAAAGAAAACACGGGTTTTTTTCAGCGATGAGCTGGGCACTGGCACTGCAGCCTCAGCAGATGCGATGGCAAAGGAATATTTTATAATATTTTTTTAGGGATACCTTTCTGTGTAGCCCTGCCCGTGGCGGAGGAAGCCCCGCTCCCCCTGCACCGCTCCGGCTCCGGCGGTGCGGGCGCTGCCCCGCGGGATGCGGAGCTCGGAGCGCGTTGAGCGGGGCAGCGGCGCCCTCTGATGGGGACTCCGTTCCTGCAGCAGCGCCTTCCAAACCTTCCCCCGGCCCTCGGATCGGGGAATGGCTTGGCTTGGAACGGAGCTGTAGCAGGGACACCTTCCACTACCCCAGGTTGCTCCAAGCCCCGTCCAACCTGGCCGTGGACATTCCACGGATCCAGGGGCAGCCACAGCTTCTCTGGACAACCTGCGCCAGGGCCTCCTCACCCTCACAGGGAAGAATTTCTTCCTAAAATCCGTTTTAATTCTCCTGTCTTTCAGTTTAAAGCCGCTTTCCCTTGTCCTGTCACTCCAGGCCCTTGTCCCAAGTCCCTCTCCAGCTCTCTTGGATCTCCTTTGGGCTCTGGAAGGGGCTGTAAGGTCTCCCCGGAGCCTTCTCTTCTCCAGGTGAACAACCCCAAATCTCTCAGCCTGTCTTCTGCAATCCTCTGAACATCTTTGTGTTCTCCTCCATACTTGTTCCAAGAGGTCCAAGTCCATAACTGGAAGTCACAAATACCCAAATATTTCCTCTGCTAGAAATGATGCTGATATGAATTTTTCCTCCTTTAGGATAAAGTTGCAGGTTCTTATTTACATTGATTTTTAATTTACAGGCCACTTGGTGTTTGACCCTCTACCTTAAAATCAGAATAAATTTTTTATACCCCACTGTTCAATACAGTATTACTCACTGTAGAATAGTAAGAGTACAGACTGGGTTGAATATCCTAATCATCCCAGTGAAATATCTGTTAATAGCCCTCAGAGAGAGGATGTGCAATAATAGCATGGCCACTTCGTTGAGAAGTCGCAAAAAAATTAATTTTAATTCAATAAGTTATGCTGCCTCTATTCCAGATGCTTTTTCCAGAATTATTGTTTGTTGTTTGTGTGGGCTTTTTTTTAACTTTGCCTGCCCCTAGCCAAGGCCCTGTTTCAGAAATGGACTTTAAATCCTGCTCTACCTTTTAAATCTAGCATGGATCTCAATAAATAAAAGTGTCTCTCCCCCAGTATCCTACTCCCGGCAAATCCGTATTGCTGGCTGGAGTTTAAAATAAATCCGTTCCTCCCAGCGCCCTCTGCTGCTCGCTGAGCTCATGGAAAGGCAGATTTCCGAGTGCTGGCAAAATTCAGCTTTTTCAAACCTGTTTGGTACCTTTTCCTCCAAACTAGCTCTTTCTTTTTTTCTCCTGACATTTTTCTTCATATGTTCTCACAAATATTTCAGAAATCAGTATTTTTTTTTATTAAAAAGCTTACTTTTAATTATAAAGCTTTTAATTCACATGGCAAAAATCACAATGCCAGTATCTCAAAATTTACTGCCGGCCTATTAATGGATTTACAAAATCATTGCTTTAGTGAGCACTTTATACCTTTTCTTTGTGAATAATACCAAGACTCTTCTCTTAAAAATCCATCTTTCCACAATGCTTGCTGGTAATTCTACATTTCCTGCTACATCTCCAGACATTACCAGGGTTTTTCAAAGAATCATACAATTGTAGGATGATAAAATAATTTGGATTGGAGAGGGACTTAGAGGGGCATCCAGTCCAATCCCCTGCCATGAGCAGAGACATCTTCAACTAGGTCAGATTGCTCCAAGCCCTGTCCCACAAGACCTTGAATGTTTCCAGAAATGAGGCACCCACCACCTCTCTGGGTAACCTGTGCCAGTGTTTCACCATCCTCACTGTATAATTCCTTCCTTATTTCTAGTCTGAATCTTTCTTTTTCCAGTTTAAAACCCTTGCTCTGTCGTTTCAGGCCCTGCTAAAAATCCTGTCCCCATTATTTTACTTTTTCCCCGATCCCATTTTACATTTTCCTGAACCCACCAGTGCTCATTCTTCATTTGGTCTCATTCACCAAACCCAGCAGCAGGAAGGGTGCCAGGAGCAGCTTTCAACAAGGCAGGAAAGCTCAGCCACTTGTGTTGAACCCTTATGGACAGGTCCAAATCATTTGCCACATTTAACAGCCCCAACTCCCTCAGTCATTCCTCACAGGAGAGGTTCTCTGCATCCTTCACCAGCTTCATTTCCCTTCTCTGGACACACTCCAGCACCTTTTTTAGTGAGGGGCCAAAAACTGAGCACACTGATTTTGTCTAATTGTGATAAAAAATAAGCTCAATTTTCACTTATGTTTGGTACCCACTTAGTGACCAATTTTTGATAGCAGGAGCCCCAGCTGTTGAACACTCACATTACTGGATCATGTCCAGTTTTTCCCAGACCAAACCTCACACAGCCTGTGGGCTCTTTGGAAAATGGAGCCCCTCCAAGTGTTTTCTGTGTTGCTGTACTGAGGAGAACTCTTGTATCCAAGATTAATTTTATTAATTTTGTTTGCAATCCGTGTGTTTTATCTCCCTGCGATTTTTCCCACGAGAAATCCAGGTTCATGATGCCAACAAGGACCTTGACCTTGAGGAAACGTGGGGTGGGATGCAACTTTGGCATCCCCTCTTCAGAACTGTTCTACAGACCCCAAACTCTCTGGAGCTGAAAAGACAAACAGATCTCTCAGGTTAAGAATGAAGAATGCTTCAGGCCTTTTTTTCTCATTCCACTATCCTTTAATCTTTATTTTGAACTGATGTGGGTAGTCAGCTTAGGTTGAGTGAACTTCAGAAGTGCTTGGCTCCCTAAGACAGAGAACACAAAGCCTTGCCCAAGTCACACTGCCCCTCCAGATGAGCTTGGACTGCCCATGTTCTTGGCTTGTGTTTCCTTGTCTTAGGACCAAAACCTCTCTGAACAGGAATACTGAGTGTCAGATTCACAACACTTCATAACTAATAGGAAAAGTAGGAGTTAGGTGATACAGCATTAAACAGAAGACTTTATGCACATTCTACCACTGGATGGTTTATCCCTTGGAGCACAAAGAGGAGGCTGGGAAGACTCAAAAGCTGCTGTCACTGCTGCACGGTTATCCTTCATCTCCACATCCACCTCTGGAAAGTGAACCAATCCTAAACCTTCTTCCTCACAGAAGCCAAATAAGACACACGGAAAAGTTGCTGAACTTGTTTCCTTCAAAACTTGAAATCAGTCATATGAGGTTATCTTTCATTTTTCTCAGCTATGGACCATCACTGAAATCAGCTTGTGTATCTGAATAAAGCATATCCTTTTTATTTCTCTATTTTCCCCATTCCCAAACAACTCCACCATATCCAAACAGAGTCACATAATGAAGAATGGTCAAACTGCACCCAATCAAGGGAGGTCTAAAGTTTAGTAAATATTTAAAATGACTGGAAGTTAGGAGATTCAATTTTTATTAGTTTAATTTAGTTCAGCTATACTTATGTGGACACAAAGTGTTTGCATGTGACTTAGGAAAAAAACCATAATTTAAATTACATTTATTTGAGGAAATACACTTTTTCCATTTTAGGATGTAGGCAATAGAGCAAATCATATATTTAAATTTCATGGCAGGAGAGTGTTAATCAGTTTAAAGGGGAGAGAAGAAAAATGAAAACCTGGCCCATTATCTGTTTTGAGAAGATACTTTTTTCCCCTCCACTATAGCCCCCCTTCCTNATTTACTGCTGGCCTATTAATGGATTTACAAAATCATTGCTTTAGTGAGCACTTTATACCTTTTCTTTGTGAATAATACCAAGACTCTTCTCTTAAAAATCCATCTTTCCACAATGCTTGCTGGTAATTCTACATTTCCTGCTACATCTCCAGACATTACCAGGGTTTTTCAAAGAATCATACAATTGTAGGATGATAAAATAATTTGGATTGGAGAGGGACTTAGAGGGGCATCCAGTCCAATCCCCTGCCATGAGCAGAGACATCTTCAACTAGGTCAGATTGCTCCAAGCCCTGTCCCACAAGACCTTGAATGTTTCCAGAAATGAGGCACCCACCACCTCTCTGGGTAACCTGTGCCAGTGTTTCACCATCCTCACTGTATAATTCCTTCCTTATTTCTAGTCTGAATCTTTCTTTTTCCAGTTTAAAACCCTTGCTCTGTCGTTTCAGGCCCTGCTAAAAATCCTGTCCCCATTATTTTACTTTTTCCCCGATCCCATTTTACATTTTCCTGAACCCACCAGTGCTCATTCTTCATTTGGTCTCATTCACCAAACCCAGCAGCAGGAAGGGTGCCAGGAGCAGCTTTCAACAAGGCAGGAAAGCTCAGCCACTTGTGTTGAACCCTTATGGACAGGTCCAAATCATTTGCCACATTTAACAGCCCCAACTCCCTCAGTCATTCCTCACAGGAGAGGTTCTCTGCATCCTTCACCAGCTTCATTTCCCTTCTCTGGACACACTCCAGCACCTTTTTTAGTGAGGGGCCAAAAACTGAGCACACTGATTTTGTCTAATTGTGATAAAAAATAAGCTCAATTTTCACTTATGTTTGGTACCCACTTAGTGACCAATTTTTGATAGCAGGAGCCCCAGCTGTTGAACACTCACATTACTGGATCATGTCCAGTTTTTCCCAGACCAAACCTCACACAGCCTGTGGGCTCTTTGGAAAATGGAGCCCCTCCAAGTGTTTTCTGTGTTACTGTACTGAGGAGAACTCTTGTATCCAAGATTAATTTTATTAATTTTGTTTGCAATCCGTGTGTTTTATCTCCCTGCGATTTTTCCCACGAGAAATCCAGGTTCATGATGCCAACAAGGACCTTGACCTTGAGGAAACGTGGGGTGGGATGCAACTTTGGCATCCCCTCTTCAGAACTGTTCTACAGACCCCAAACTCTCTGGAGCTGAAAAGACAAACAGATCTCTCAGGTTAAGAATGNACGGTTATCCTTCGTCTCCACATCCACCTCTGGAAAGTGAACCAATCCTAAACCTTCTTCCTCACAGAAGCCAAACAAGACACACAGAAAAGTTGCTGAACTTGTTTCCTTCAAAACTTGAAATCAGTCATATGAGGTTATCTTTCATTTTTCTCAGCTATGGACCATCACTGAAATCAGCTTGTGTATCTGAATAAAGCATATCCTTTTTATTTCTCTATTTTCCCCATTCCCAAACAACTCCACCATATCCAAACAGAGTCACATAATGAAGAATGGTCAAACTGCACCCAATCAAGGGAGGTCTAAAGTTTAGTAAATATTTAAAATGACTGGAAGTTAGGAGATTCAATTTTTATTAGTTTAATTTAGTTCAGCTATACTTATGTGGACACAAAGTGTTTGCATGTGACTTAGGAAAAAAACCATAATTTAAATTACATTTATTTGAGGAAATACACTTTTTCCATTTTAGGATGTAGGCAATAGAGCAAATCATATATTTAAATTTCATGGCAGGAGAGTGTTAATCAGTTTAAAGGGGAGAGAAGAAAAATGAAAACCTGGCCCATTATCTGTTTTGAGAAGATACTTTTTTCCCCTCCACTATAGCCCCCCTTCCTTAGTTTTTAATTTCTTCACACTCTTAACCTGCTTTCTGGCAGTAGGCACTCAGATAATATGACCACAGGCAATGCTTTAGGGAGAGAAAAAGTTCTGGGTACATGAAAGAAGACATAGCAAAGTCAGCAGACTGCATCTATAGGGAAAATGCATTTCAGGCTCCCAAAATTGCTCATCATGTATCTGGAGTTACACCATTCCCTGGATTCTCCCTTCAGGTTGTTAATACACTGCACTGCAGCCTTCCCCTTCCCCTTCCCCTTACCCTTC
>VZTZ01005657.1:163519-237033 GCA_013400955.1 Drymodes brunneopygia | reverse complement strand
TTCCCCTTCCCCTTCCCCTTCCCCTTCTCTGAAATATCTGACAAGGAACATTTCTAGCTGCTCAATTTTCCTATTCCTCAGAAGTCCCAGGACCCTGACATGGTTTTGGCTCATATCAGAAATTCCAGGCAGCTTCTAGGCACAGTCTGGGAGTCTGGAAAGACCATACACGATTCCCAAGAGTGTGAATCAACATGACCACCTTGATTTAGAGTCCCTTCAGTCCCTTAAAGTTTAGTAATATGGATATAAACTACTCTGTGCTAGTTAAGTCATGGCAAATAATTCAGATATAGCCTAAAAAGTTAGGCACACGCGTGTTTGATTTAGGTTAACTGCACCCTCACTGCTTTCCATGCAATATTCATTCTGGTGATAGAACATGATATTAATATTAATATAAACATGCAACTTAGAGTTGTAATCCTAAGGTAATTGTATATCATTGCTTTCATATTATAAATGCAGAAGCACAATAAAAGTCAATGTTTCCTACCTAACAGGCATAAGATGAGCGAGTATAAACAAATAATTTTTAACAGTTTTGAAATTAAATATTTTGTGCTCCACTATCAAAATGAGAAATTCGAAAATTCAAATTTTTCTCCCACTTCTAGTTTTAAAGTGAACATCTAATGATTTGATTTGGCTACCAGAAGAGAACTTACAATGTGAAAAATATGAAAATCTGCACTTTGATAAACAGATTTGTTCATGGAGTTTCAGAATACTTTCCTAAAGATGTAATGACAGCGCTCCTTAAAAAACTGGCTCTCAGATTTCCTGCTCCATTTTGACAGCATTGCTCTTTGTTATTAAGGTTCATCATGATCAGTCTTTTTTCCAACAAGTTAATCACAAGATTTTTCAGGGCCCATTTTTTTCCCAGGGGTTTTAAACTGAGTTTTCTCACATGCTGGAATCACAAGAGCTGTGTCAGAGTTCCTTGAATGACCAACCTTATTTCAGTCTTTTGATTTTTTTAATAAAATTGCTCTTGTAGCTAGAGTTGTTTCTTAATTAATGATGAATCTGTCAAACTTCAGTGAAAACATAAACCAGAAATACTCTTAAAAGCACGTGGGGTATAAACAAAGGGACCTTAATGAGTGTAGTGAAGAAGGGGTCTGGAATTCAGGAGAATTCTTCCCTTTCCCAGCCCTACTTGGATTGCTCCTGTGTGCATGATCTTGTCCACACCAATTTCTCTACTGAAGTTCCATTTTGACTTACCTTGTTCCTTGTTAATCATCATCCATAGAATCCCAGAATCCCAGAATTGTTTGGGTTGGGAGGGAGCTTAAAAACCATCTCATTGCATGGCATGGGCAGGGGCACCTTCCATCAGAGCAGGTGCTCCAAACCCTGTCCAACCTGGCCTTGAACACAAATAATCAAAAAGAATCTGGTCACACTCCAGAGGCAGGAATATCAGGAATATACCTGGCTGACAAAAAATAAAAGGGATCAATGTTGCAGCAGCAAGAGCAACATTCAGCAAAGTTCCCTATTATGTCAAAATTCCTTATGCCGTGTAGGATCTCTTGTGCAAATGAAGGGTGCTGCTGTTTGGTCAGCTTCTCTCATTCCCTAGGGGTTTCCATTTGTGCATCCTCTGAATATGGAATTAGCCTAAAGTAGAGCAGCAAATCTATTTTGTGCAAGTCATGAAAATAGCCACAAGATAGACCAGGAGCCGTGGGACGATCGCAGCTTTGTGGAAACAAAAGCCGCAATTGCTCAGTTGATGTAACTCATGCAGAACACGGGCCAGAAAATCTGCATGGAACAAGAGCTGGATGAGCCTGCAGAAGCACTAATAATAGCACTTGTCTTGGTTTTACTTTTTAAGGCCATGGACATGAAATCTTTGCCTAACTTAATAAATTGTTCCTTTCTTAATCACCACATCTGATAAAGATATAAATCTGTTTTCCATTCAGGGTTTGATTGAAGCGGAATCCCTGAACAGTAAAATCTTTTGATGGGGTGTGTCTGTTAACTCTTGCAGTTCCCTGTATCACCTTGCTGTTAAGATGAATAAATTAAACTTTTGTCTTTCATTATATGATAAATTATCTTGTATTTCAAGGAATCACAGAATGGTTGAAGTTGGAAGGGACCTCTGGGGGTCACCTGGTCCATCCCCCTGCTCCAGCAGGGCCAGCCAGGCCTGGTACCCAGGACCATGTCCAGGCAATAGCTCCAAGGAGGAAAGTCCACAACCTTCCTGGGCAACCTGTGCCAGTGCTTGGCATTAGAGGTGCTGCAGACTCTCATTCCCCTCAAGAGTCCTTTACTGGACTCTGTGAAGTCTGTCCATGTTCCTCTGGCACTGAGAAGCCTTGACCTGGACACTGCAGTGAGCTCAGCAGTGCTGAGCAGAGGGGAATGATCCCCTTCCACCTGCTTCCAACAGCCCCAGTGCACCCCAGGACACCATTTCATCACTTTGGGGTGAAGGACACATTGCTGGCTCACGTCCAACTGGGCACCCATCAGGAGCCCAGGTACTTTCTGTAAGGGTTCAGACAATGTTTTGGTGACTCCAGGGATGCCATATCCCTTTATTCAGCTCACCAACAACTTTGTGAATGGGATGTGTCAGAAATAAGCTTCATATTCCACGTGCTGTTGGCTTCATACCTGTGACAGATGCAACATGACCTTTATGATTAAGTACATTATATCCTTTTGTTTAGTCAGACACAAGACACTCTTCTGCCCTCAAGTTCAAGTTCATGCTTGGTGGATCATCCCCTACAACCAAAAATTCCTTTTCAGAGCTGCTGCCTTCCAGACCAGACTCCACTTTCTCCTGGAGAAAAAAATAATTATTTTCTTCTTGGATTTACAAACTCATTTTTCATCTGTTAATAAGCTGTTTGCTGACATCCAGCTTGTTGAACAATCCAGACCATGGTACATCTTTTCCCTTTAACCAGTTTTTCTGCAATCTCTCAGTCAAATTACAAACATTATCATCAATTATATTATTTATTCTCATCAATGAGAATATAAACTATTGTCAGGACAGGAACTGAAACATGAAACTCTATTAGGAATTTACATGTTTAATCATTATTCTCTCTTCTTCATCCATTTGGATAAAATAGATTTATATAAATTTATGGCATTTAGCATTTTGATGGATTGTTATATTTGCACTCAGCATCCCTATGGTTGCAAGTTAAATGTGCTCTAGAACTTGATCAGATTTCTCATCTTGTTAGAAGGAAGAAAAACAAGTTAATTTGACAGAATTTATTTTCTGTAAACTCATATTGATTAGTGTTAATTACATTATCCTCCTTTAATTTTTTTATTAATTGAGTCCTCAGTCAGATAATTCATTAGTGGGAGCAGAACTGATGCCAGACTGTTAAGTATCTAATTATGTTCAATTTTTCTGTTCATATTTTGGAAATTTTAGCAACAAATTAGCTTCTATGCTTCAACAAGTTATAGAAAAAGAGAAATATTTATTTTCCAAACAGCTGACCTTCTCTTTAAAAGTTCCCCAAGTTGTCATATTGCAAGGTATTGTGAAACCAGAGATGAAATTATTATTTTGTTTTTATCCATAGCACTTGTTTTCTTCTTTTGAGGCACTAGTAAATAATTGCTGTGAAAGGTTACTCTGTTTTGAAACCATTATTGCACTGGAATGATCCCTGCTATTAAAATCTTCCCTCTCCCTTTTTTCTCATTCTTGAAATTTCACAAACCTGGAAATAGTGGCTTTCCATGATTTCATATGGAGCATAGAAAAAATCCCCCTGTGTTAGATGCAAGAAAACCAAAAACCACCTGAAAGATCCTGAAACATTTCCACTCCTTGTGCCACGTTGTCCCCTCATCATGGGTATGAAATCAGAACAACTGCTTATAATGATCTGACAGATTCTCTGCAGAGCAGAAACTGAAATGCAGGGAAAAAAAACCCTTGTGAAAACTCGGTGTGGATAACCCACACTTCTAAAATATACAGATAATACACACTGAAATCAGATCAGTAATTATACATGGGCTCGTGTGTATTCCTCCCAGAAAAAGGCTGAGTGCTGTCCAGCTGTGTTGTGGACACACTCTGTGGTTGTGGGACAGGTTCTTAGTGGGACAGGAGATGTCTGGGAACAGCCACCTGGGTTTCAGGGGCTAAAGAGAATCAGTTTTTTGTCACAGTCATTTTTGAGAATGGGAATTTTGGGGAGTCATGAAGGAATAGTAAAATAGTAAACAGCTTGAGCATTTCTCTGCCATTTCTACTGATCTCCCATTCTCCTCTAATGCTAGAGCAGCTGCTGGAAAAGTTTTGCCTTGGATTAATTAACAGTCTCCCAAGCAGGGGGAAAAAGGGGTAGCACACATCAGAGATCTTTCCTCTTGTGCAGTCTGGATGCAACCACCTCTTCTGAAGAGGAAAAGTCATTCTGTATTGCTTTCCAGGCTTCATATTTGTGAGGAATACAAGAAGTCCCATAGAATAAGGGGAAAAAATATTGCTAATAACCAGAGCTGTCTGGAATTAATCCTGGCCCTATTGAAGTCCATGGGGATTTTATTATTGACTGGAGTAAAGGCTGAACAGGGTCATTAAGATTGCCCCAAGGTACCTGAGTACCAGAAATCAAGGATGTAGTGTGATATTGGAAAATAAAAGAATTATCATCACTCTTTTGGGGTATTCTGTAACAAGGTGAAAGGAGGAAACTAGGAGATTCTCTTTGAACTGGTATTTAGAGGAGATAAAAGTAAGCCCATTGTTCTCCATGATAAATAAGATACACACTTCATATAATAATCTTTAAATATTATTCAGTGAATCAGACTTTTGTTTGTCATCTCAGGAATTATTAGAGTGCTGCTAACATTAGAAGAACCCTTTAGCATTTTGGAATATAAAAAGACTGACATTATTATTACTATTATTATTATTATTATTATTATTATTTTATACAGATCATCTTGATTGACACACATAATTATAATTTGAATAATATAGTTGTTTATTTTGTCTACAAGGTGGGACTTTTGCTTTGATTCTGGGGTCATTCAGCAGCTGCAGTTGATGCATTGGAGGCTGGGAATGTTCACCTCACTGAGGTTTCCTCTGATCCTGACAAGACTCCCTGGAATATGGCGCTGACAGATATGACACAGGAGCTGCAGGAGATCCACATCATATGTCTGTAACACTTATTTTAACATTATGAAATAAAAAATGTACCTTACTCTAAAAGCAAATTTGTGATTGACTGCTTCCGGCTTTGGCTTCATCCATGTCTCTCTCCCCACATGGTCCTTGTTGACAGTTACTGTGACACGTTTTTCTGATCTGAATTATGTGCAGATATTTTATGGAATGTTTTTAATGACCTTCCTGCGGGCAGGCTGTCTTTACTGCACTTTGCACAAAGCTCAAGATGATCTGTGTGTCAGAAGTGACTGATAGGAACATTTTATGTAGTGAAACATAATCAACTACTCCAAAGAAGCAGCTAAGTGGCAAGAAGCTGCTTATGAAATCTGAGCTTACAGACTCCTGAGAAAGGCTACCCAGAAGTTACTAACAGCAGCTGAGACTGAAAAGTCAAAATCCATCTTGTATCATAATCGAATGAGTAATGAATGAGATGCAGCTTCAGTTTTGGCAGGCAATTAACCAAAAAAATGCACAGAACTGAAACATACTAATAAATAAAGACTGAAATATAGTCACTCCCAAATATTGCTTTTGCTGATCGAAATAGCTGAAAAACCACATAGATCATCTGGCCCTGCTGCCTGTGTGTCTTGCAGAACACATCACAATTCAGGGAACTCACCACATCCTTGGTTGTTTGGTGAAACACCTTTACAGCACAGTCTGGGGACAATTCCCATGTCTGGTTTGTGGCTGAAGTTTAATTGTACAGGGGTGGCCATGCTGTGACAGTTGGCATCAGGACCAGAGATCAATCTGTTTAGCAACACTGTTGAAAGAAACCCCAAAACTGCAAATAACCCAACCAACTAATAATGATTCAGAACTTCATCTGTGATTGCTTGGTTTCCCACTGGTGTAGTCTTTTTATGAGCCTGTTGGTTGCCATGAGGAATATTCTCCCTATGCTCATTCTTGCTTGTCTATGCAGTGACCATTTTTGAGGTGCTCTGATTCTTTTGTTTTCCTCAAGACACCAACCTTGGTCAGCTCAACAGGTCAATAACAGTGCAGAATCAGGAGCAGAGGTTGTAACACCAAACTGACTGCAACTGGAAACACTGTCCAGGCTGGTGGATGGATTGAACCTGAAATACTGGAGGACAGGATGGACAACAGACCAGACTGCTGCAACTCTTTCTTCAATGGCACCAATTTGGTTCTGAGCTGAACTGGTGGTGATTTAGAAGTTTCTCTCATTTTATTTTAACTGAAGATGAGTTCGGTGGGGTTGCCTCCTTTCTACCTAAAAGTTAGGTGTTTAATCAAACTAGAGTTGATTAAACTAGAGTTCCTCTAGAGTCAGTGGAGCTGCTCTAACCAACCAGACTAAATTGATACCTGACTTCTATGTCTAAAATTAGAGACTTGTGCAAAGCTGTGCTTTTGTTTGGGGGTTCAGTGAAAGGCAGAGTAATGGAGTTGAAAACTGATTGCATGGTAACAATGAAAAGTAGGCAAAGACCAGTGGTACCTCTCAATTAATTTTGCTACAAAATGCCAAGAGTGGGTCCACAAAACTTCTGCTGCTGCCACAGTGTACTTGGCTTGCTAATCAGGCATGAAGGAATTCTTATTTACTCAAAACAATTGGTGTCACCACAAGCATATTCTCCCAATGCACTTTTCAGAAGTGCTTTTGCCACATGGGATTTGTGGTTTCTGTTTTAATTGATCAGAATAAAGGGAGAGAAACACAAACTCTTAATAGGCTTCAAAAATCATAATTTTTAAGCTGTTTTCCTCATACACCTGCTCCTAACTCATTGTGCAAGATTTTTATCTGTTTGCTTATCTTTCATTTCTATTTTCACATCATACACAATTTTCAAGGAAAAGTCTTCCCACTCATTTCCCAGATCCAAATTTGACAAATAAGGAGATAATATCCAGGCATGCTTCCAGCAGTTTATTCACAGGGAATCCAGTTCCACTAACATGCTCTCTACTGACCATTCCTAATTTTCTGTGCAGTTTTATTACTGGCTTCACACTGCATGTTAATTGGCAAAGGCTCAGTGCTTTGATAACACCTTAATTTATCTGACCATAATGATGGCCCAGAGTGGTTCATTAATAATTGTGTTAAATGCATTAATTAATAAAAAAAGCCCCCACATGTGAAAACTAGATAGCTCTGGGTGATAGCAGCAATGGGATCATCCTCCTGCCATCACATGCCCAGGCTAAGGCTTTGCATCACAGAATCACAGAACTGAGGTTGGAAAAGACCTTTAAGATCATCAAGTCCAACCATCACCACCATGTTCACCTCTAAGCCATGTCCTCAAGTGACACTCCCACATGTTATTTTCCCCATGTCCCTGGGCAGACTGTTACAACATTTTACAACACTTTCCATGATGAAAGTTTTCTAAATACCTAATCTAAGCCTCCCCTGGTGCAACTGAAAGCCATTTCCTCTCTTCCTGTCACCTATTACCTGGGAGAAGAGACTGACACCCTCCTGACTACCACAACTACCTTCTTTCAGGTTGTTGTAGAGGCAAATAACGTCTTTCCTCAGCTTCCTTTTCTCCAGATTAAACAACTCCAGTTCCTACTTGGGAGCTTCTGAACCAAAATATTATTACTGTGCGTGTGGACAGACAACTGCAATGTACCTTTATTCTTGCTGAGAGATGGTTTCCTTGAGAATCCAAAATATAAACCAGGGATTGACAGACAGTGAAGCTGCAAGACCCTGATCCTTCTGGAGAAGCAGTGGGAGTCAGGCAGGGTAGACAGGGCCAGCCTCCAAATCTTGACATTTTGAGTGGCTTCAGGGGCTGCATTTATATATCACTAATTCAAATCTTTCCATTCAAAAACTCCACAGCATAAACTCTGCCCAGAGCAAAATGCCCTTTCCATTAAGGCTTGAATTTCCCATTAATTTCTTAGTCATGTTCTTTTATGGGAAGGTGAACCTGAACAGGAATTAAGAGGTTAGATTTTGCTAGATTAGACTTTTGGTCCCTGCCTAGAAACTAAACTGTACTTTCCAGCAAAATATAAATACTCAGCCTTTATAACAAGTGGGAGCACTGCTGGTGAATCAAAGAATAATATTACCATACATACTTGAGCAACTCTAATGATTCCTGGAGTTCAGGACACTTGGTATTTTACAGATTTGATCCATTTTTTGCCTGGTCACTTTATATGCAAATTTGCCCAAGCTCTCTTTATGCAGTTTGTACATAAAATCTGACAGATATTAATTTTTTTCTATTACTTTTTTTTCCTTTTCATCTTCTTGTATGGTGCACTGTCTACAACTTAGAGGCTACTTTTGCACATTGACTTGTGCTTTGGCACCGCACCTCTGCAAATCTCAGTGGAACTGTCTTCTTTTTGTTTTAATGGAGTGGAAAAATTAACACACCAAAGTGAAGAGGGATAGGAAAGGCAACCTCTCATGTGACTGTGTTTAAAATAGTGATGAATTTGTCACAGTTCCATTTCCTCTGATTTTGGAGAAGAGCACACACAGAATTGATTCGAGGCATTCACCGTGACTCCTGGGGAATTGTATTTCCTAGAAGATTACAGGGCTGATATTAATTACTGAGAGTTCATTTGTTAGGGAACAGAGGTGATAGCTGGATAAAATAAGTTTAAATATGTGGGAACTTCCTCCCAACCCACTTCCTTTTCTACCTGAAACTCTTCTGCAGTTTCTGCCACTGTAGTTTTGTCCTTGGTATGTTGTCTAGAATTGCTCAGAAAGTCAATTCTGCAAGAGGCACTGAAACAACACAGAATGAAGGGTTGTCATCAGGTTCCCAAACAGTTTTGAATATGTATGTCTATAAAATTGCTATTAAAACCACATAATTTTCCTTTTTTTTTTTTTAATTTTTAATGAAAATTTTTAGATCCACGTGTTTTCGGATGTAAAGTTTGGCTAAACCTCTGAGCTACAGTTGCTTTAAGTCATACCTGAAAGAGGATATTGTTTACATCTAAAGGCTTTTCTGTTTGACTATTGTTTCTAACTGGGAAGAGCCAAACTTGGTGCCACAATATTGGAATCAAAATCTCAAGTGGGAGCAGCGGCTGTTAGCTCAGACCCTTGGCTGAAGTAGGACTTGGAAATGAACTGCTGTGAACTTTCAGGGAGAAGATTAAATAATTAATCTGAGACTGTGGAGATGAGGATTTGATTGCCAGCATTGTCACAATCTTTCCACACAATTATGGGAAAAGCACCTCTGAGGGCCTCGAAATGTTAAATACAAAGGTCAGCAAGTTTTCTAGGGTACATCCATTATGAGTTAATAGACAGGAGGACTCCTGCTACTTTTCCTAATCTACCATTTATCTAATAAAAATCATCCCAGCCAGTTTGGATTCCTGCTTTAGGACAATACAAATTCCCTTGCATTAGATCTTTCTCTTTACACTCAAACATTAAATCTTGTTAACAGGTTCTAGACCACATAACTGTTTAACATAGTCACATTTAGGTGGGATAAATTCCAACTTTAATCCCTGTATAAACTGATTTCCTTGCTGTAATTCCAGAATAACATTTTTGCTTTTTCTCTGTTTTGTATGTCTTACCTGTTGAATGAAGATTCTAGGTCTTGTAATGTCATAGATCTGGTTCCTGGCCAAATTTGATAATTTTTATTCAGAGATGGAAATTATTTTGAAGCACCAGACAGATCAGGGTTAAATCAACATAGATTTTATTGCCGTGAAATGTTTGATCAAATGTGGTCATTATCTTCATAGACTCATGTAAAACAGGTAGCTTGTATAGGAAATAGAAATATAAAAGATTATGTTTTTCACCACTGAATTATAAATTAAATTAAGTGGAAGGAAAAGAACCAAACCAAAACTCCAAAGCAATAAATAGGACATTGTTAGTTGGTGACCAAGTGCGCACTCACATTTAAATACAATCACAACAGCTGCTGTACAGAACAGAATTAATTGTACAAAATAAAGAAAAGTAAAGAACAGCAATAAAAAAGATCAGACCTCTCCAAATGACCTTCACCTGGCAAAGGAAAATGACTTTATCTTCCTCCCTCATTCCCCACACAGCTGTATGTGAATTCTTGTAAAACCTGTAATGAGGGCAGAGGCAAAGGATACTTTTATAAATACAGTTCCTGTAAAATTTATTGATTATTCCTTGTATTGCAGACTTATGTCTTCAACTAATGCTGTTTCTTCTTGTCCTTAGAAATAAAGAATCAGAGCAGCAGAACTATTTCTCCAAAGGATAAATGAAAGTCAAATGACCTTGCAATTCACCAGCAGCCCTTTTGGATACCTAAGACATCTAAGACCAAAATTGCTTGTTGGCATTAGGAAACAAACAAACAAACAAACAAAAAGTAGCAGTTAGAGATTGTAAAGTTAAAACTGGCTCTTAGGACAATAAACAGCCCTTCTTGAGCCTGGCTGCAAAATTGTGAGC
The DNA here is from genome assembly GCA_013400955.1 of Drymodes brunneopygia. Classification (NCBI taxonomy): domain Eukaryota; kingdom Metazoa; phylum Chordata; class Aves; order Passeriformes; family Petroicidae; genus Drymodes; species Drymodes brunneopygia. The sequence continues at coordinate 226,387 of VZTZ01005657.1, read as the reverse complement.
TGCGCCTGTGCCACTGAATCACGTCCAAAGGAAGAGATGAACTGGGGAAATATTTACACAGAGGTCCAGGATTTGGAAGGACTATACATTGTGCCTGCTTGGTAGCAGATTTTTCTGGTTTTAGGAAAAGTTAAAGAGAAGCTTCAAAGAGCAGATTCCATGTTGATTTGGAGAGCTGAAGTCTTTTCCCAACAAATGTTGGCGTTTATCTTTTAAAAGGAAGCAAATGAAAGGTCTAAATTCACCCCTTCTGCCAGTTCTCCAAGGCAACAGAATGGCACCTAGAAGGAGTTAGGGTTGAAGATGGCAGCATGGACAAAGTTCTTGACAGTCTTCAGTTGTAGGTGGCAGAGTCCCCACTGCTTGTCTGTGGCTCACTCCCCTGAACAGGCCACGTGAACGCTGTTCCAGTTCTCATCCTCTGCTAAAACTCTCCTTTTACTACGTGTCTGTCATGTAAAGGTACTAAAGGAGGGCTGTGTGAACAGAGAACCAAATCTCGGGGCAGAGATGAGAATGTCATTCCTACTCTGCCAGACTCACCTTCTAAGCTTAGTCAGCACAAGAGCTGCTTGTACTCACAGTGAGCAGCCCCTTGCTCAATAAAAAATTGTTTGTAGTTAGTCAGTGTGTTTGCTCCAGGAGTAATTTGCTAATAAATCCAAGAGTCAGAAGTCGGTCTTTGTGATGTGCCAGAACTTAGGATAAGGAGTAAGTTCAGGGACCTACTTAAAATGTTTTGACATTAGTGGTGGGAAAGGTGTAACTCGTACAGAGCTGAGCAATGGGCTGAAGGACAACTGGGTCCAGCTACTCAGACAGCACTTGGGTTATGAATCAATTTTTGGTGTCCAATAAACATAATGACTCATTGTCCTAGCTGGGAAACTTTGAAGATGTTTCTCTACTCCTTTGATGATTTTGACATTGAATAAATACTTCCATGACCTCTTAAAAGAAGATCTTTTTTTCTTTTTTCTGATCAAATGAATTTCCAAGTCAAAGAGGTATAAATACACCTCAATCAGACCCCAGTGAGCACCCACTAGCTTCAAATCATGAACTTCCTTCAGGCTAATCTAGGTCATGAATGTCTTTTGAGATGGCAATATTTCCACAGAGACAAGGACTAGGAAAATAATAAAAAAACCCAAAATTACAACATGGGAACATGGGCATGTTCCCATGGATAGCACAGGAATGTAAGTGGATGAGAGCCTGGGCTGAGATGAGAAGCTGGGCCAAGAACCAGGAACATCAGTCCTGAATTCAGAATCCATTGCTTAAAACCTCACTGAAAGTTCCAATTTCAAAAACTAAAGACATTTTGACACCAAACTGCTCTGATAGCCAGTTCAGCAGAAAAGGCAGTGATAAATATTGTTCACTTAATAAAATTATTAAGTGCAATTAAAAATAAAAACAGAGAGCCTGTCAATGTCAGCAACTATATTTGAAAAAGAGTTTTACTTTTAAAATGTGCTAATATACTGAGGGAAAAACCAGGAAGTTTGGGATGGAAATAGAAGCAACTTCTTAATGATAAGAACCTATAGCAGTTCAATCAGGTTGAATCAGATCTGTATTGACCATTAACAAAAATATTCAGGGGTCATTAAGTCAAAAACTGGAAGTTCTGGGGCTTGAAGTGTGCTCAGATTTATTAGTATTAATAGATCAAAGGGTAATCCAGGGCAAAAATAATCTGTTGCCTGCAGAGCAGACACTCATAGTGATTATGTAACAGCAAGAGATGCAAGTCTTAAAATAAATTATTGTTGGGACTTTGGACAATATCCTGAATAGGCAAGTATTTTATATAAGGCTGTTTACATAATATTTCCAATGGTAAGCATTTTAATTTGATGGTAATAAAATACTGCTTTCCCAACAGTTTCATGATTTATTTGCCCAACCATTTATTCCTTCTTCTCCAAAAAGTTGATATTTTAGTGGAAAAACATGAAAAGGATTTTAAAAACCTTTTTCTTATGTTTTTACCCCAACAAAATCTAACTTAAATTTATCTACATCTTGAAATAGAGATTCAAATTAAATTGTTTTACAGCACATGTTTTACAGATGTGGCAAATATGCATATCTGACACAGTCAAACTTTTGATTTTTCCCTTTCCCTCAGCTTGGGCAATGGAAAAAGTAGAATGAGTTTCCTTTTCACTTTTAATCATGATTGCCTGCTTTCACACTCAAGTATTTCATGTTCTTGAACAGTTCCACAATGTTTCTGCTGAAGACATTTCAGAGGATTGTTCATTTGATTTTAGCATTTCATTTCTCCAGAAGTACTGGTATAAATTAATTAAATTCATCTAATAAAGTTTAATTTTTTGAGGCACTTAACTGATCTGGAGATGGAGTCCCATGGAGATACACCTGTTTCTCTCAACACAGGATGCTGCCTGGAGTGCACTAAAGCAGATATCAAAGTCATGCACCTACCTTGAGCAAGGACAAATCTGGGCAAAAGCATAGGATTTTTTTTCCACATTTCTTTAAATAAACAATCAGGGACTCTTTATTTTCTAGAATGTTCTCTCATGGTGATGGCAATGTCCTTACTGACCTTGAGAGGAGCAGCATCATGCCATCATCACTCTAATGCCTTCCACAATTTGAAAGGTGAGGGTGATCTTGTTAATTCAGTTAAGTTCCTTGGATCTGGCTCTAAACACCCTCAGCTATTTCTCACAGTGCCCAGGTTTAGTCTAAATTGATCATCCAAGGTGTAATACATGCTAAAAACTTCCAGAAAACTAAAATGTGTCTGAGTGCTTTTATCACCCACAGTTATCTATTGCTGCTCCTGGAATCCTCCACCTTCTCTTCCAGGTGAGTCCTGTTCTCCTAAGGTTTCATGTCAAAACTGTCAAAACTCTGTGGCTGTCTTAGATACCTAAATCATCTCAAATGGCTCTAAATATTCACACATGGACTACTATTTTAGTTCCTACCACAGAAAAAGTTGAATTGTCCCTTGGAAGAAAAGGTTGGGTTCTGCTGATATTAAATAGAGACAACATCAAGCCTACCCAGTAATACCATTCCTGCCTACCTTTCTCCATAAGGTGATGTCAGAGAAAAAAGAAAAATAATGGAATAAAGGCCTTGTTGAAGAAGGAGTTAGAATGTAACTGCAAAATGTCCCTTGGCCCAAAGAGTCTTGACCTCAAACTATGCCTCCCATGTTTTCTGTGTGAGGATGTGTGGTAGGTGGTAAAGTAATATTTCAAAAGTACATTAGCAAGGTTATTACCACTCAGCTGCTGTGGACTAAGTCAATCTGTCTTATTTGTCATTTTGTTTTAATTTGATTTCTGGTGAGTGGATTCTGTTAGACCCCTGCACCTCAGCTGGATTTATAAATACAATAAAGCTGCAGAAACAAGCTGTTGAAGAAAAGAAAGCATCATAAAATCAAGGCAATGCAAAAGGTGACTCCAATTGCCTGCATTGATGGTGCTGAACAGAGACCCAGGTACGGCAGAGTGCTGTGGGACCAGGGGCTGAGAAAATAGAGGACAGAAGCCCATGCTGTCATTTAAACTGAAGTTCACAGAGGGATCAGGGCTCTCACTGAAACTATCAAGGTTTGTTTTCGTTTTACTCTGCCATGCTCTTTTCACAAGAGACACCATGGCTGCTGCTTGAACGGTCAGGACAGATTCCCAACAGGTTCTGGTTTCATTCCAGTGCAGCCTAATTGTACATTCCCATGTACAGGACAGTTCATTTGTCCCATGACCCAAGAATTCCTCTTTTGTCACATTTCCACATTGTTTTCCCAATGGTGAGTAGATCAGGCATTTCTGATGGACCAGAGGAAGCCCTTCTTTCAATCTATCCAGCATGCAAGCAAAGTCAGGATGCTGGAACTGCATGTCCCACAACTGATGCACTGACCCTAACTCTGCTGCCAGAGAAGAAAGTGCTTCAAATTTCATGTGCCACCTCAGCCAAGTCCAGAAGTGCTTATAAAAAACAGTGTTAGTGTATCATTCAGAACAATCAAATACTACGTGCACAAAAAAGCAGTTTAGAGCAACATAAATTTTAAAAAAGTGACAATTTCATCACACAATTACTGTACACTGCTGTTCTTAGGGTTGAATACTTTCCTCTCTCACGCTCTCTCTTTCTCTCTGTTTTAATCGTTCTTTTTAATTTTCTTTTTACTTTTTTTTTCTTTTTGTCCCCCCCCCCCTTTTTTTTTTTCTTTTTGTCCCCCCCCCCCTTTTTTTTTTTCTTTTTGTCCCCCCCCCCCTTTTTTTTTTTCTTTTTTTTGGATTTGGTCCACTGGAGATAAATTGCCCTCAATGATATATATATTTAAAAAAAATATCAGCAGCAAGACTCTCTCGAAATAGATTCTGTTTGATGTAGCTAGTCTGTCTTTTCTGTTTTGCCCTCTTTCACAGCAGCCTCTGAAGTTTTCCGCAGGGGGGCTTTCTCCGAGTTGGCGTGTCCTTGGCCGGATTCCGCCGCTCCTCCGTTTTTGTGCGATGTGTGCTTTTCCAAGTAGTTCAGCATTTCACTGAGAACAGTTTGGAAAGTGCTTAGGGCAGCACATATTGCAGGAGTTCCAAAACCATGAGTGATCAAACTACAAATAGGAAGGAGACAGAAAAAAAAAAAAAAAAAAAAAAAAGGGGAAAAAAAAAAAACAAAAAAAAAAAAAAAAAGGGGAAAGAAATACACACACACACATAAATATCAATGCGCTCACAAACACCGAGGAGTTTATAGTACACTCGTTTTGCTATAGTGAAATTCAAGATTTGCTCCCTAAACTATTTATTACCTATGGGAGAAACAAAAAAGAAAGGAATAGAGCCAAAGAGCAGACTGCATGCAGCTTCAAAGGTTGTTTTTGGTGGAGCCTCAGTTCTGAAACACCAGGGGACAGACCCTCAGCAAGTGCAGGCTGACACAGGGCTGTTGACTTCAGAGAAGCCAAGACAGAATCCATGCCCTCGGCTCTCCAGCACTGCTAATTTTCCAGTGTCATAAAGTCTGGCCCCCCTTCTCAGGTAAATAAAAGGAATTCTGCGTGGTTTATTCACAATTCTAGATCATACTTGATTGACTTGATGATCTTTTCCAACCTTAGTGATTCTATGATTTTATAGGTCATAAACATGTCCTGGTTATTGTGCATGCAGGTATGACTGCATCTGTACTAGGAAATTTGGCAAAACCAAGGATACCATCTCCAACCCTCAGCACAACTGACGTAGTTTGGCCACAAAACTCCTGGACCATGCAACAGGGTGAGATCTGAAGTGACTGGAATAGACCCTGGCCAATACTGTTGGCCAATATCCACACTCAAGAAATGCACAGAAAATGTTTCACATAGGGCTGGTTTAGCCAGGCTGAAGTAATGGACAATCCTAACCAATTATTAGCAAAATAACCCAGTTCCAAAATGTTGTCTTGGTAGTGTTGACTTTACTGGAATAGATTTACCCTGTTGCACCTTTCATCTAAATAAGGGTTTTTTTCAACATCGAATTTTTCTTGTCATTGTTCCTGGCTGCCACCTGCAGATCCAGAAGTGTTCAAGTTTCCCACAGGTGATATCTCTTGGATACCACAGCTGTGAGGATCATAGAATCCCAGAATGGTTTGGGTTGGAAGGGACCTTAATGATCATCTCATTCCATCCCCCTGCCATGGACAGGGACACTTTCCACTATCCCAGGTTACGCCAAGCCTTTTCCAACCTGGCCTTGGACATTTTCAGGGATGGGGCAGCCACAGCTTCTCTGGGCACCCTGTGCCAGAGCCTTACCATCCACACAGGGAAGAATTTCTTCCCAATATCCCACCTAACCCTGCCCTCTGTCAGTGGGAAGCCATTCCTCCTTGTCCTGTCATTCCATGCCCTTATCCAAAGCCCCTCTCCAGTGGGAGAGCCTGTAAGGGCACTGGAAGGAGCTCTCAGACCTCCCCAGAGCCTTTTCTTCTCCAGGCTGAACAATCCCAATCCTCTCAGCCTTTCTTTGTAGCAGAACTGTTCCAGCCCTCTTAACCATCTTCATGGACTCCTCTGGACTCTCTCCAACAGCTCCTTGTCTTTTCTGTGCTGGGGATCCCAGAGCTGGACATAGGACCATAGGAAGTCCCAACCACCATAGGATATGGGATGTACCACTAGAAACCAGTTTTTAGGCAACTGACTTCAGTGTCATTTGCTTAAATATTGTGTGTATGATATAAGATGATCATGAAGGGGCCAAAAAAGCCTAAAGTTATTATGGGCAGCCAAGTTGTTCTGGTTAAAATGATTCATTTTGATAAGTGGCATGGGAAAACAAAGACCCTTGCCCAAATCCTTCAGTTTTTTAGTTTTCATTTAGAAACTAAATGGAATAGATTAAAAATTATTTCAAAGGTTGAAATGTCATTGAATTTTCTAAAGTAATTTCGGTTATTTTAATCCTGCTCAGGGAAGAAAGAAGACAAAAGGAATAGAAGGTAATTTTTGAGTTTGTGGGATTTTTGAGAAATCAATACTTTGTATTGGCTTGGGTGAGGAGAAAAGAAAACCCACATCACAGTGGTTCTGACAAGGAAAAAGAACTGTTTCCCATCCCCTGATAGCTCAGATTTTGCCCTTACAGTTACTGCCTGGGTGTCTTGGGCACCACATCAGTAAATCTTTCGCTGATTCAGAGACCCATGCAAGAGTCAGAAATAGGAACATTTTGTATCAGTGATGTGTCTACTCTGCACTTTGCCTTCTCAGTTTACTCAGGTCTTTGAGAAAAAAGTGAAAATGTGGGGATTAAGGGGAAAAAGGTTTAACAGAACATGGGCAATTGTTAGGATGTTGTAAGTATAAAAAAAAAACCACAGGGAAAAGGCTTCAAGATATTTTTTTGGGTCACCTTTCTGTCTGCTAAACATGGGAAACCTATTTGATAGGAAAGCTGGTATCTTAGGGAAGGCACCAAAAATATGTGAATTCTAATCAAAATGAGTGCTCAATATGGAAATATGTTTTCATTTCAGATTGGGAGTGGCACAGGCTTTCATAAAAGGTCTCCAAAAGGCTATTAACAAATAACTCGCATTTAAAATGTTTATCCATCAGTCTCCAGCCAATTTATGTTTATCCCCAGTTAGTAATGTGAGGAAAATGATAATTAAATATTTACAAGCAATATTTTGCAGACATCAATTAATAATACCACATAAAGTTTGGACACTTGAAGTTTGGACTTGCAGCAATATCTGGATCTTTATAACTTAGCATTAAAAAGAGGTAAACATAGCTCAGTTTAATTTTGTTTTCTTTTTAGGTATGCCTGGAATACCAGAAATATAAAAATCATCATCATCATCATCATCATCATCATTGTAAGCCATTTTTTTTAATAGTTGTTAAAACTAGACCAGCAAGAGCATATTTATGAGACTTTTAAACCCTTTCAAGTCACTTTATGAGTCAGGTGATTTAATGATTTTTATGTCACATTTTGTCATAATTTCTGGTCTTCAGAAGTCCAGAGAAATGCAAATGTGATGGACTTTACAATAACAGTAAGCAAGAAGAAGGAAATTAAAGGTATCATTGCTAGTTATGTTATTGCATGATTTTTACACAGCTTGTGTGATCTTCTGGGTCCTGGTTTGGGGAACTGACTATAGTGAGACACATAAAAATCTTTATGATCTTGCAAGTAAGAGAAACTAGTGTATGTATTTTAGAAGCTGACAATATCTGCATTCATTCATTCATTCATTCATTCATTCATTCATTCATTCATTCATTCATTTCCAGTAGATGTAAATCATAGGATCATGGAATCATTCAGTTTGGAAAGTACCAAGATCATCAAGTCCAAACTGTAACCCATACTGCCAAGCCAACCACTAAATCATGTCCCCAAAAACCACATTCATGTGTTTTTGAACACTTTCAGGGATGGTGAACCCACCACTTCCCTGGGCAGCCTGTCCCAATACCTGACCACCTTTTCAGTTAAGTTTTCCCTAATATCCAATCTAAACCTCTCCTGGCTCAGCCTGAGGCTGTTACCTCTTGTCCTATCACTTGTTACCTGGGAAGAAAGACTGACCCCCACCTGGCTAGCATCTGCTTTCAGGGCATTGTAGAGACTGAGTAGGTCAAGTAAATAGTAAGTTTAATACAAGATTAAATGGAAAGGAAACTTTCTGGCCTACAATTTTTGAAACTTTCAATTTGGGAACAAAAAGAATGATCTTGTGTTCGTCTGACAGTTCAATAGACCCTGAGAAGTAATGTGGGAATACTACGGTCAAAACTTAGAAGAGTTGTCACAGAAATGATCTCTAGGGGTAAGAATGAGCTTTAATGTTCTGAAATGCTGAACAAGACTGTAGAAAATACCAGAATGGGACAAAATCTGATATTAAGGTACATAAGTGTAGGTGCCAACCTGTAGGTGTAAACATCAACAGTGCCAAACTCCCGTTACCATCAAAGGGGCCTCACTATAGTTTCCTGTCTGTAAGAGCCTACAGTGATTTGAGATGTCTCATGACATCTGGAACACCTGCACAGATTTGATAGATGTGATATAGGAGTTAAGTCCAGTCTGCTTCTAGATGTTTTAACACTGGGCAGGTTACTCTTGTGTATCCCAAATTGTGTACACAAATGAATAGAGCCCTGGGGCTTTATTCAATACAGTCAGAGAAGTCTGGAGAATGAATTAGCACATTAAATGGATGTGTCTCCTTTATGGTGAGCTGCACCACTCTCCTGACTACGCTGAGGGCTCTATCCTAAATAAAAATGTGATTTGGATGCTATTTGATGTGTTCTGTGGTACACAGATATCTATGTCATGTGAACAGGTAATAATACAGGGAGATTAGAGGGGAACCCTTTTAAAGCAACAGTGGATTGGTGGAATACATAATAGCACCTAAAAAAGGTTCAGCTATATATTGCTTTTTCGTTGACTGCTTGAGGAGCTCAGACATCCAGCTTACATAAAAACACCAAGATATTGCTACTTTATCCAGAGCAGAATCTGAAACTTCTGGTTTAAAAACTACTGCTCATAGGAAAAGGAATTTTTTGAGTTAGTAAGGGGTCTATCTCCTTTACATTTTAGCCTCTTAGTTACCAGTAATCATTAAATTTGTCAGCTCTCACCAACATAGCCTTGTGTTTCTGATTAAAAAGCCAAGTCTTTTTAGTGAAATTGTGCTGCAGAGTCTCATGGTAACTTGACTTTCAGTTCCTGATTAATATATTCTTCTCCAAAAATGGGGATACACAAGGCCTTTTAATTTTCCCATGAAGCTTATTAAGAGAAACCATTTTATAGAAAATTTCTAACCATCTTTTCTTGCCAAGCTCCTGTGAGGGTGTATTTTATTAGGCTCACTTTAGGTAATGAGCATAAAAAGGCCGAGAGATATTATCTTCTACTTTTTCTTACATTTCTATCAGTAATTCCCCTTGCTCTAATTTTGGTGGTCTTTGCTTCTCTGCAAGTTAAAGTCTTTGAAAAATCCAAGAAAGTTGGATAATTTCCCTTTACTGATGAAAGTGAGTTTCAAGTTTGGGAGAAAATCTGATCTTACATTTAAATCAGACACGACAGACTGAAGATTAATGGCAAAGCATTCCAATGTGTTTCCTGAAACTCAAATTCAGCTGCCTGACTTTCCAGGCTAATTGCGCTCACACTGAAATTGGTTCATTTTTGGTATGCTCCATGCCTATGAAAGGAGTTGCCTTCATTATCATACTTTCATTTGGGTTTATAAGCCTAAAATTAAAAACAGTGGTTTCATAATGGAGTCTTCTGGGTATTCTCAGCTTTGTGGTGCATCCCACTACAGCTCCTATAAACCAACTTTATTGTTCTGAGAGGCAAGGCTGAAATCTCTGATTCTGGAGAGATGGAGAAAGATGCAGAAAGAAGGCAATGAGCATCAGGCCAACACATCACAAATCCTGGTGCTTAAGGACATCCAGACCTGCCTGTAATTCTGCCCAGTGCTATGATGCAATTATGTCTGCTCATGTTTTAATGATGGCCTTGCTTAAAAGGGAAAAGATCCGAGTGTGCCTGAAGGCTTGGAGTCTCGTTTGGCAACCACCTCAAGGACTCCTTCATACCCCAGGCTGGTGAAGCTCTGACATGAAGCAAAAGAAACAGCTTCCCTCTCAGTGGGGGGGGAGAAGAGGCCATCTGCACTGAATGTTTACACCCTCGTTTAAAATAAATAAGCCCTTTAAAACAATAATAATTAAGACAAAGCAAGCTTGGACTTATTGATCAGATTTTCTCAGAACTTTGATTCTAAGAATTCCATGATTATCCAAATTCAGCAGCACATAGCAGATGACAGATGATAAGATCTGATATGATGCTTAATGGCTGTAAAGGAAATGGTAAAATGTTTGTGTGTCTTCACTGACACAAGTTACATCTGAATGTAGAGGTGACAATATTGCCTTTGAGGTGCTTCTGTTGATTTCAAGGTCTCTCCTGTGAAGGTTGCCTAGAAAGTTAAATGGTAATAACTTTACTTCAGAAGCTCAGAAGGTCTAACCATGACAGAAGTTCGACTGATAGTCAAATACCAGAATGTGGGCAGTGTGTATTATAGGAATAAGTAGTCTGTAGGATCAGAGTAGCAAACAGTACAGAAGTTGCCTTCAGAGTGGGCCCTCACGTTTTCCTTCTGTTCATAGCAAACCAAGTGTATCAAGGACGTGTCCTCCTAAGCAGATGGACCTCCTTTTACCATGTGTAAGAGCCACAGAGAAAGTAGGAGGAAAGTGTTAGAGCTGATGCCCCAAATTTAAGATAATCTATTTTGGATCTGTATATTTCAGACTTTGGGACTCATTTTCCACACTAAGAAGAATTGCCCAGACAACAGACCCGAAACTCCCCAAAACTGTGGAATGTTTCTGAGCTGTAGACCAAAGATTAAACCATTTAGTGGTTCATCTTTCCTTTATGGGAAGGCAAAGAAATGGATGAAGTTCATTCAATTTACTATCATCCATAAATTATTTCCAGTGAGGAAATGTAGCTGAGAACCCCCATTGTCCTCCTCAAATGAGAAAGACCAAGAATTAACATTAATAAACATGCTCATGACAAAATGTAGTCAAGTTTGTGGCCTCTTAATTTGGAAATGAGGGGAGGGCATTCCTTTTTATTTTGGGAAACATGAGAGTGCCTTAAATGCTTTAAGAAATCTTAAGTGCTGTGCTGAAGATCTAAACACCCCCCAAGATTTTTTTCCCTTCTTTGATGAATGTATTTTTTTAAACATGATTATGGAATTCAGTTGTTAACGAAGCATATGAAAGAAAAGAAAGGAAAAGAAAAGAAAAGAAAAGAAAAGAAAAGAAAAGAAAAGAAAAGAAAAGAAAAGAAAAGAGAAAAAAGAAAAAAGAAAAGAAAAGAAAGATTTTCATCTGTTTTTTTGACTCCATAAATTGTGACTTTAAGGGAATATGGTATCATACAACCCGTGGTAAAAACCTTGAATAATATTAGAAATTAGAAAGGATTTTGCCCATCAGCAGAGCAGGACAAGGTGATTGAAACCTTACTATGGAAAGATCAAAGAAGGAATCCATTGGAAAGGAGCTGAGGGAAAGATCCCAGAAGGCTGCACTCTAACACTTACAGTAAATAAAGAGAGAAGGAAAAAAAATAAAAATGAAATTTAAATAAAGGAAAAAAGAAGGAAACAATTTATTGCTCCCTAGTGCCTCAGAACTAGGCACCAGTGCTGCCTCTCTCAGTTAACAAATTCCAAAGATTGAGAGAGCTCCTGGAAATCAGGGAACTCTAGAGGGCACCAGAGGTGTTTCACCATAAACTTCATCGTGCACCAGGCTTCTTCCAGTCCCTGCATCCAAAAAAGAGGCTGCTGCTCTGAACTGAGATCACTGGAATTATGACAGAGGCTGCTCTACCTACTGATAAGCAAAGAAATGTGAAAAAAAAAGAGAGAGAACAGTATATAAAAGGGGATGAGCACGTCTTTGAAGGCAACCCACAAGTAAGTCTTTGGGCTTGGCTTCTTGTTACAGTTTAAAAAACACGCTGAGCTTCAAAACCCGTTTCACTGCTCCGTTTTCCCCTTTGGAAGGAAGGATGTTACTTTCTCACTGCTCCCAAAGTCTGAGACTCTGGTTTCTTGTCTGTCACTTTTCGTGTCACCTCGTCAGCGTGATGCCAGGCACTGGCAGGAGGCTGACAGCTCCAGGCTCAGCGAGGAGAGAAGCGACAAAACTCTTGTCTCAAACAGTTTCACGGGAAGGGTTTTCATATCAGCTGGATGGCTCGACAGAACACAGAATAATCCGTGAGGGTGCTGATTGCTTTCATTACCTAACTTTAGTATTCTGAACCTATTATTTTTTTTGTGTGTCTGTTTCTATAAGGTTTCTGCAGTGAAAGAAGTGTCACTTACAAGAAAGTCGTTTTCCCTTTGCCGTTTTGCTGTCTTTATCTTTTATATATAAAATAGAAGATCTGGGTGTGATTTTGCATCTTGATGAAATGTAGCCTTGAAGTTAAAGGATCAAATACAACTGCAGTAATCAGTGGATACTGTTCTTTCTCTATATGATGGATGGCATTAATAAGATATCTGAAATTTCTAAACACCACAGATTTTTAGAGACACAAGTGTCCCAAAAGCAAATGCAGAAGATGTATCTATACCAAATTTTACAAGTGAAGAAAGTGAGGCTTGGAGGGTGGTTGATGAGATCAAGGAGTCTGTATGTATAAACCAAGACACAGACAAAGATCTCATAAGTATAATCTCAGAAAGCTTTCTATTCGAAAGGTTTTTGTGTCATGTTTTTGGTTTTCCAGCACAGAATGTGGGTCATTTTTTATGGTATTTCTGGTAACCATGGTTTACATGAGATTTTGGAGAACCAAAAATTGTTCTGCCAAAAATTAAAAAAACCCCAAAAAAACCAATCAACAAAGATGTTTTGATGCAAGGGCAGAATAAGAAGGCAAAGGCATGAAGACACATCAGTGTGACTTTCGGGTTCCTGGCTGAATCTCAGATACCACAGTGGAATGGAAGAGAGAAGAAGGTATGTGCTCTCTCCACTCAACAGGAAAGAAAAATTATCTAAAGTAATTTTTAAAAGAAATTACTGTTTTACTCTTTTGGATATTTGGTCCAGGAGAGATACCCTAAATGCTGATCTGAGTGGCAGTTGCATATGAAACAGGATGTCCCTTTACACCTAAAATTACCCTAGATCTCTACGTTCACCACACAGGTGAATCACTCTAAGGCTCTTAAACTGAAACTGAGGAATGCTCTTGGTTCACCTTTAGCTGCATTAGCAAAGTGAGAATACACAGATTTTCAGGTCATGAATGATCTGGCACAGCCTGGCCCCATCTCCATCAGTCAAACATTTTTACCTGAAAGTAGTGGCCATGTCTAAGCTTCCAACTGAAATAAGGCTGACCAGTGCCAGGGAAGTGTTTGGGGCAGAAATAGGTTGTCTTGTCCAAATTCATTCAAGGAACCACAGAGGCAGCCAAATATTACAGACAGTTGTGGTTCAGTGCTCAGGTCCAAAGTCACACAGATTATTAGATTAATTTCATGTATCTGTTGGAGCGCCTTAATTTTTGCCTGTCTTCATTCCCTCCCTGAAACATGACAGAAACATTTCTCTACAGCAGGGATCTCTACAACTGAGAATACTTGGTTCATCTGGTCTGGTTCTCTGCTCTGAAGAGGGCTGGATGCACTAAACATGTGGGTAGTGCAAAAATACTACAGAGATGAGTGATGTGGAATTATGGCTATTTCCCATACTGACATGCCTCTGATCTACCTGCACACCACTCACAGGAAAAGGATGGGTTTTGATGGTTGTGTTGGTTAACATTGTTCCAGAACCAGCAGAAGAACCTGTTGGCTGCAATGTCACCATTCAACTTTGTTGATGTAGAGGCAGAATTATGTTGCTGGGAGTCATGCAAGGCTTCACCATCTCCCAGCACAACTACCTGTGCCATAAAAGTTCCAAGTGAGTGTCTCAGAGCACTTGTGTCCCCAGGAAGACTTGTCTTTACCTGTTTCAAGTCATGATTTCCCTGGTTTACTATTTCTGGGCTTTTCTAAAGTGAATTATTCTCAATGTCTTACATATGGTTAGCTTACATCTATCTTTTTGCTATCTCTAAATATTACAATCTCCCTTTTCCTTCTCATCACCTTGGAAAATTGAGAGCTGTCTCTCAGTTCCAAGGCTTTTTTACCTGATCCGAATCCAAACCCAACCAACTTACAATGCTAAAGAGAGATTTATATAGCCTGAAAGGTCCTGAAAAAAATAGAGATGAAGCTTCAGCTCTACTGACATCTGTAGGATTTGACACTGGTTTAAGTTTCATGAGAAATTAACTCCCCAGATTTTCCTTCTTCCCTACACAGGTGCATACATGTGCACAGAGACACCTCACATGATTCTGTGGGATTCTGGGGAAAAACTCTCTGAATTATAAGTAATAGAAGGCATTTTAAAAGAAACTAAGTTTTATCTAAATATTTTCCTTTTCTCTTTAATTTTCTCTTTCTTTTGCTCTTCCTCTTCTCACTCTTTACTCTCCTGATGATCCTTATGGTCTCTCCACTTTGAAAGTAAAGGGTGAGAAAAATATGTTCCTCTCATTAAAGCTGTAGAAAAAATCAGGTTCTTTTCTAGTACTGATATGCTGACTTTGCTCCCTTTTGTAGTAAACTCAAAAATGCTTTGCACAGATCAGCCTTTAGAGGACAATAAAGAGATGCTCTTGTGTCTGGACAAAAAGTCTCAGAACTTAGTAAATTATTTTTTTCCAGGGTTTTCTTTTTTGCTCCATGACTTAATGATGAATTTTTCCTCAGAAACTGGGGGTGGGGTAGCTCAAGTGTTGACTTTCAGGCCAGGAACCACCCATAGGACTGTTTGTGTTCAAGGTCTTCAAGGCCAGGTTGGGTGGGGCTTTGAGCAGCCTGGCCTGGTGGAAGGTGTCCCTGTCCATGGCAGAGAGGTTGGAACAAGATCATCTTTAAGGTGTCTTCCAACCTTTCCAGTTCAAAGAAGATCTGAAGGACAGCTTGGGCAGCCCTACAACGTATCACCTCTTCTTGAGCTCAGATTTACATAATGGTCAGAAATCTGAGCTACCCCAATAGTTAGCCCATGAGGTTTGGGATCCAGCCCTGGCAAGGCAGGACTTCCCTAAATCTGAATTTATAGCACAGGCAAGGCACCTGACTGGGCTGTAACAAGGGCTGGTGCTTCCAGGAATTCTAAACTTACACTTTTATTGGTGATATACATGGACCACTGTGTCCAAGAATAGCTTGGGTTAGTGCTGGTTAGACCAGGCAGAAAAAAATCCCAGAAATTCTGCAGGTGAAGAGAAGCACAGATGGCCAATGACTGTTCTCTGGCACTGCTTTTATCTGCTAATATCTATACACTTGAAGTCATTTGAAGTTATCAATACAACTTCAAGAGCCTACTGATAAGCAAAGTTATCAATGTAATTTCCCTGCAGTAAAATCCTCTAAAATGTACTGAAAAAGGGAAAAATGTTGAATGAAAAAAACATAAAATTGCTCTGGCTCAGGTAGTGCACAATATTTGCTGCTATAGATTTATGGATCTGAATCATCTGTTCATGATCAAACAATATTGGAAAATCATTCCTCGTGGAGCATTGAGTTTTCTGAATTCAGGTGAGATGGACATCTCAGATAGCAGTTGCACAAATGGGGATGTACCAGAGGGGTAGAAGAGCCCCTGTTTTTATGTGTGAAGTTGTGCAAAATTCAGCAGTTTTCAGGCTCACTGGTAGCTCCTTTGAAGATTTCCTGTTTTGTGCTTAGTGTGAACTTTGAGTTTGGAGTTTGAACAAACCCAGCACTTCTGATCCCTTCATGGGGACTATCCTGTACTTCTGGTTGGACACACGTTTACAGATCTCGGTGAATTAGGACTCAGTGGAAAAACTTCAGAGACAAGTGTGAGCTTGAAGATTTAAAACAGAGGAAATGAGAAGAACTGCCTCTATCTGACCTGTGCCAGGCTGTGAATCCTGGTCTTAATTATTAACATAAACCAAATAACATCACAAGCAACTAGAGTACACAACACTCTACTGAGCAGCTGTAGGGAAATTTATTCCTAAAGAAAACTCCCTTTCACCCCAATGCAGTAGAGGCTGGATTCAATTCCATTGTAGATATGTTGTTATAGCTCTTCTAAAAGGCTTTCACTATCTTAGAACTTCTTTAAATAATAGACATTTTTCTGATTTCTCTGATTTTTTATGGTCATAAAAAATCTCTCTGAATTTCTGGCATCTTGTCATAAAATCATGGAATGGTTTGGGTTGGAAGGGAAATTAAAAACTTTCTAGTTCCTCCATGGCAGGGAGTTGGAATAAGATGAGATTCAAGGTCCCTTCAACTCAAACCATTCTATGATTCCATGATATTTAATTTTGAGAAGACAAATAATGGTAGCAGGGGTTGAGATGACCTGGCTGTGAACACTGTAGGGTTTAGGGCATGGTGGTAATGATTTTTTTTGCCTACATTAGATTTAACTGTCCACAGTGTAAATGTCTAGTGTGTACTGGTTGGCTGATCTCCCATCCTGGTGGAGATCTAGACCAGAATGTTCAGCCAATGGGGTTTAGAGAGAAATTCTGTTTCCACTCATGTAAACACCGATGTTAGACCTGTTTAATTCAGATTTCTCAGGCTGTACAGGTGAGATTCCTGGACACCATGGCAGAAGATGCACAGCTGGCTGCAGGGGAGGCTCCTGCAGGCATCTGAACAGAGTTACAAGTGCAAGTCAGAAGCTGATCTGACCCCAGCATCTCTACACTAGCTGGAAAAGCAATATGGTCTCAGCTCCACCTCTGGGTCTGGCAGCTCTCATCATTCCCCAAGCACAATCAGAGAAGACTCTGATTTGAGGCTGGGGAAGCTCCTGTGTAGGACCAAGGCCTGTGCTCCTCCAGGTGCCCATCTTCAGTCCAACACTTAGTGCCTACAGCAGACATGAAAGGAAGCACTGACTGATCCAGGAGCTGCCTGCAGAAGCTTTGCCCTCCAACCTATTGAAGTGCAGCAGAAAAAGAAGGATGGGAGCTGTACCAGTTGACAGTTTTGTAGTTGAAGCCTTCAGCATTTTATCCTGACTGCTATTTCTACTTTAAACACAGGAATCCTTGGGGATTCACCACCTCATATCACATTTCCTCTGTGAGCATGTAATAGGGAATTATCTCTTTTTCCACAAGCTTAGGTGACTCATTAAAATCCCTCTGTGAGCATTCTGCATAAATAAGGATGTTTCCCTTGATGTGCAGGTGTAGTTGGGTGTTTTGGAGTGTGTGTTATGGAAAACACACACACCTGGGTGCTCTGTGTGCACACATGCACAGCACTGCTTGAGAATAGGAGTGGGGCTGTTCACACACACATTTCATGCACACAGATGTGTGCAAGAATAAACAGGAATGTCAGAATTTGGGCATTTGTGGATGGGGGATGACCCTTGCCTCTCCCCATCCCAACAGATGGATGGAAGAAGTGGAATGGTGGGTATTTTTGGGATTCCATTCAGACTCTTAAGAGATTAAACATTAGCTATCACAGCACCTGTCAGAATGTTAATAACTAACAGATGTTGGGACATTGGGACACAGAAGTTGTCTGTCCAGCCAATGAAAGGAGAGTGGCTCAGCTGGTTGTGCTAAAGAATATACAACATCATTCTAAACCTTTATAAGGCTATGGAACTTACTTAATGTTATGGTCTGTAAACAACTCTATGGGACACTTCTTCAAATTTTTTTTCATATGTCAGATAGTAGATGGAGAAAATTAACAATCTGTAGCCTCAGCAAGTCATGTGTTCTCCTCTGTGGCCTGAGCAAAGACAGGAGCACCTCCAGGATGTTTCATCAAACTTATCTTTGATAGATATCATGGACGACCCCACTATTTCAAAGTGGCCCTCTGGAAGTTCCCACCTCACTCTTGGCTGTATCTGACACATGGCCTAAAGCAAAAGCATGAAATTGCACAGCAACTCCTGAGCTAATAAATCCTTTTGACCCCAAAACATCTATTCACTTTTGCACATAATTAGGGTAAAATTTTAATGAAGTTTGGACTTGATGTGCATGTACCATTAGTCTTTGTCTCCAAAACAGCTTCTTAAGCCCATTTAAACCAGTACATTAAATATTACTCAGAAACTGGGCCTAAATATATCATCAGTCTCTGGCTTTTTAGAGTGATTCAGCTTTCATTCTCCCAGATTTTTCCAGAGTGTTTTTCAGAAATTAGTGCAGTAAAATTGTTTTAGTAGGTAATGAGGCCAGTCTGCTTTGGAAACCAAAGATAAATAATAAAATGGTCATGGTAAGATGTTGTTAAATTATCTCAGTATCATAGAGGTACTTCTGGAGCTATTTAGTTAATTGGAAAGGATGCAGCCTTTCCTTCCCGTTATTTCAACTTTGATTAATTTATATTGGTTCAGACCTTGACTTCCTACACTTCTGGACCATCCAGTTGTGAGCTGTGATTTGGCTCACATTTAAAGCAGGACAACTTCCTGGCCAGATGGGGAGATTTGACCAGCAGATGCAGAAAATGTCTTATTGAAACTCAGACTGTGGTCCTAGAAGGAGGTTGAATGCAGCAAACTTGAGCTACATTGTTGGGCAAACCTGCACATTTAATAGGCACAGCTAGGAGGGATTATGGATGTTAATTATTTCTTTGGATGTCTTTTTAGGTAAGGGAAGAAATACCATTAAAACATCATATGCAAGTCTAAGTCATATGCATATCTAAGTCAAAATTATGAATTTTTAGTTTCCTCTTTCAAAATCATACCTGAAATGTGTTAAATGTCTCTGGATGTCAAGGTCTAATATTGGAGTCGGTCGGGAGGATCCGAGGGGTGATCTGTCTTGACTTAGAAGGTCTTGGAATTCTTTACATATTTGTCTAAAAGGAAAATAGAAATCCTTAAATAAAACAGGTCTGAGCCTTCCCATAAAGCTGATTCCCTGAACACTCCCACCTTATCCTGAGTGATCTCATTCATAACAGAATTGCTTGGCAGAAATGTCGTTACAGGAATTAATGGCAAACAAATCCATCTCTGGCTTCCCTGCCCCAACATACAGAGCCAACAACAAACAGAATCTCTTGAACAGGAATAGTTTCCCTCTGGAACAATAATAATGCTGACATTTTAAAATGTGAGTTTTCCCCTGAATAGGACTCAGTTTGGCAATGTTAAGTCTAGTTTAGCTCACTTACATTGGCAGCAAGGCTTGCGGTTAAAGGAAATTATGAACTAGCATTAGAATATGCCTGAGATGTGTAAATTACTCTATTGTTTACTTTGTGTAAATACACCAATACTTGTACATGGGCTTGTGTACATTGTGGGCACTGCTTTATCTACAAGCTGAAGTCCTGGATATTTTGGATTTGCCTTCTTGAACCCCATCCCTTAAGACAAATGGAGCATTAGGGGTTGTGAAGGAAGGACCCCTTGTAGTGAGAATTCAGGGTCTGTCTTCTCTCAGGTTCCCACCAGCATAGTAGTCCATCTTCTTCGTAAAGTATGGATGGTCTTACTGTTTTCCCTTTCCCACACAGTCTTCCCTGAGGCTTCTCAGGATGCCTCAGCACCTGGGAGTTAAATTTATTCCCTGGGATTCCTCTATATGGGACCTAGCACTAGGAAAGACCTGAAAGACTCTTTTCATTCTTGTGTTGTTGTATCGTTGGTTGTGAACTGGCCTAGGAATATTCTACCAATAAACATTTTAAAAAAGAAACCAAATCAGTTCCATTTAGCTCACATCCTCAGAAGAGTGTTATCTGGATTGTTATCATGGATGAAGAGCCATCACTTGCTTTCACTTGGTTTGTGATTCAGTTAATTAAAAAATTGAAAGGGGACCTCTCCAAATTAATATGTAGTTCTCCATTACCTGCATGGGAAGTATAGGCACTAATGAAGGATCATGAAGGCATGATCACCTCCAGATGATCAGGACACTCAGGTGGGGGCCTGATCTTAGCTGGATTTACCTGACACTGGTCCCAGTGACTACAGGTAGCCTGGTACCAGTGCCACCCAGTGAAATGTGGAGTGACAAGGGTCACCCTCACACCCACAGACCATTTGTCACCATCTGATAACATCCATATAGTTATGCTCCTCTGGTCTCCTAAACCCTGTGGCTTCCTGAGAACAGACCCTGTTGTGGGCTGTCTCCCAGGACTTGCCCAGAGGATATTTGGGAGAATTCAATGAGCCATTCTAACATTTTAGCAACGTGGACAAGTGAAATCTCATGACTCAAAGTGCGTGTGGTTTACTTTGTTAGCAGAGATGCAATCACGGTGCTTAGGGGCAACTTTTAATACTAAAGAGCATCTCTGTGGTCCATGATACCTTTTAGAAGACTCATTGCACATCTTATCCTAGATAAAATTTGAGTTCTCCATTATCACCTTGTGTCTCTTGTCTTTTAGGACAGGGGTATAATGGAAAACGTGGGTGAACTCAGCTTGTGGGTCTTCAGAGGGTCCCTCATTGCTGAGCTAGGAGCAAGAAAACTGTGCTAAACTGGTTTTATCCTTCACTTCATCATTGTGATACAAGCTGGGGACAGAGATCTTGGATATTACAGCTCTTTCTTGACTAAAAGGAGATGCAGAAACCTATTTCCTGCTGTGCTGCTGGACCCCATCCAAGCCTGATTTCTCTAAATGCTTATCATCTGCATGGACCTAGACACCAACTGCTTGAAAAGACAGCATCACCCCAGCCTCTCAGGCAAAGAGAGGTATTCAGCAGAAATGTATGTAAATGCAGCATACAGTT
This sequence comes from Drymodes brunneopygia, assembly GCA_013400955.1. Lineage (NCBI taxonomy): Eukaryota > Metazoa > Chordata > Aves > Passeriformes > Petroicidae > Drymodes > Drymodes brunneopygia. The sequence goes on along the minus strand of VZTZ01005657.1, from coordinate 205,416 downwards.
TTAATGAATCAGGTCCTTAGAGGAAAAACAGCTCCTTTCAACAACTGAAAACAGTCAGTCATTTTGGCTTCTAAACAATCCACTATCCCCAGTCGGCCCTGTCAGCACTGCTCTTCTCTCCTTCCTCCAACCTCTACTTTCTACCTGTTGAAAAAGTTCATCTTAAAAGTTCTTTTATTTTAACAAAGGAAAGTGTCAGAACCAAGTGTGCAATTAAGTTCCCTTCTATCTTCACGTGTCAAAAGTCTTTACTGAATGTTGGCAGATTGAAAGAAAAGAAAAAAAAACTTTTTTATTATACATGAAAACCTGCAAAAGGCAGTAACCTACTTTTTTTTTTTTCAGGGGGATTTCTAGGCAAAGTGGTGTCTCAGAGCCTCCACTACCAGTAAAACATCACCTGGGGTAGTGACGGGGAGAGGGGCTGGCAGCTTTTTGCTGAGTTGGGCAGTGACTTTGTAAAAACAAAGGCAGATGGTTGTGCTGTCCTAGGGGGCAGAGATAAACAAAAATAGTCCTGGTCACTCGTGCATGGGAGACATCTAATGATACATGGTCAGATGATCCAGTATTTGACCAGGAAAAGATAAAAAATTCTGTACTGGGTACAGAGCCCATGTAGGGCATGATCCCTCTCAGTGGCCAAAGCAAATGCCTGGTGTTATGGGCTTCTGGCTCTGTCCCACAGTGGACAGCAGCAGCAACACACAGGCAGTGGCACTGCAGCTCTTCCCACAGACAAAGCTTGCCATGAGTGATCTTTCCACCCTGGAATTTCTGTGCTGGTTTTGGTGGCAGCATAACAATCTTCTGCTTTTTCTGGGCTTTTTCTCACAAGCCTGTGAGTGAGGGAAGTTGTGGGATTGCTGAAATTGCAAGCCTAGGGCTTAGGCACGGCTGGTGAGCAGTTGAAACTCCTGATGATTGTCTAGAGCTCTTTGTATCAGACACGTGGAAGCATCTGGGAAATGCCATGCTAATCCTGTGAAGTCATGGACCTGTGTCTCCTGGAACACCTGGGCAGGGCTGGGAATCCCTGTTCTCCTTGCAAGCAGGAGAGGGCAGTAGTAACACACACATTGACCCATCTGTCCCTGTTACCAACACCGACTGCAGTAGGATGTGGCCTTTCTAATTTTGACAGACCTTGCTGAACGATTTCCTGGTGCTTTTAACTGATGGGGGGGATGGAAAGTAATTTTGTTCCTAACAAGTGCTGGATAACAGCCTACAAGCCCAAGTTTGTGGTGGTTAGAGGTGGTGCATGCCCAGGATACCCCATCTCTGAAGGATTGAAAGAAAAGAAAGCAGGTGTGGGGTGCTGAGAAAGGCTGGTGAGACTCTCATGTGCCTCTGAATGTCACAGCCTTTGGGGACAGGACATAACAGTGACCCACCGATTATTACAACCCATGGCTTTGTGATTTCTCACTAGAGCCAGGGAAAGATGGGGAAAATTTGCATCATTATGGTTGAATTATGTTCCATAAATGAGATAAATCCACAGCTAGGTGGCAGGATGTTAATGTGCTACACAGCAAAGGGGAGATACAACTTGCAGAGAGGAATTTCTTCTGGCCAACTGGTTTATTCTCATGCCTCTGACACCCCTTAAAAGGTATGTGGATAGAGGTAAAAATAAGATAATATTCCACTTATACTGTTCCTTTTAATGTACAGGGGAATTAGGAATGTGATGTATGAGGTCTCTCATCACCTTCACAACCAGAAAATTCCCCCTGAGCCACATGGTGATCCTTTAATCACCCCAGGGAAGGATCGCAGGCTGCATTCATGGGATTCACAAGCCTGAGATGTTTCAGTGCATCTCATCTCTGGGTCACTGCCAGGACAAAGTGCGCTGGATACAAGAGGGACACCAAGGCCGGGAATCTTGGCAAAGCAGAAGGACATTGGGATACAAAGGACAATCCTGTTACTCGTCAGCCCTTTCCCCTAGTACAAGATAATTCCTCCCTGCTGGATATGGCACAGCCTGGAAGGGTTTCCAAACACTTGCAGCATGGAGGGGATGATCTGAGAGCTCAGATCTGTGGTCTCAGCTCTGCTGCAGGCTCACGTGTGACCCTGCAGTGAGCACAGCAAGAGTGTGAAAGTGTTCAAGGTTACCCCACACAGTCAGACCACACACCTAGGGCAGCTCTGCCCTGTTCCACACAGACTATTTATTCCTGTTTCCCATGGCTCATGAAGGCTAATTCCTCCCTTATCAAGGCTAATTAACCTAGATGAAATGTTATCCTAACATGATGTTACTGCTCCAGGGAGACGAGTGGCTTGTTTAGAGTGAAGTCTGGTGCCTCTTTGTGTCTTTAATGTCTTTAGCAAAGCTCCCCTGCTGTTGTACATTGTTCCAGTGCCTTTGACTTCAGGGGAACTCTTGCAGTTTGCATCCAGAGAGGATCTGTCCTTCTGCCAAGCAGCTCTCCCTCAGCAGACTAATGATAATTACCCAACAGTAACCAGCACTTCAGTAGAAGCTCAGATCTCCTGCTTGCACACAAACAGGAGACAAAGCCAGTTTCTGTCCCATAGATCTTACCATGTAATAATATCCCCTGTTCTCATCTAGACCAAAGCAGCTGGGAAGATGGACGTGCCCCCTTAACCACAGGCAGTGAGAGCACAGCCACTAAACCTCTCCTGCAATAAATAAGGTCCCTCTTTCAGCACCCCCGACGAGGATGGCTCTCACCCGCAGTCAGTGAGCACTGTTGTGATAGCAGTCACCACAATCCCAGCTCCAGACTCCCACTCCTCCCTCCCCCAGCCCACAGATCCAACATGGAGAAGCGACAGACCGATTTCTTTTTTCGCTTCCCCTCCCTCCTTACTTTGTCGCTAGGATCATCTTTTTCCTCGCTGTCTGCTCTTTCTGTTCCATGTGCTGTCTGGCAATGTGCTCTCCTACTGCCTTGGCAGGGAACTCTGTTTCACAGGTGTAGCCGAAATCTCTGGCCAAATGTAGTGCTTCCCCTGCGGTCAAACAAAATGGGTCAGTCGTTTTTTAGGGTTAGTATTATTATCATCATCATCATCATCATTGTATTGTTGATGCTATTATTACCACAGAATTTATTACACTCTATAAAAATAAACCCCAAACAGTAGCAAATCGCTTCTGTAGACAGTCATTCTCAAGCCAGTTACACATTTCAGCCCAATTGGCATGCTGATATTTAGTCATCAGTTGGTGCCAGGCAGAAGATAGGAAGGATATTCCTCTCATCAGATGGAAGGATGTCCCTCTCACGAGAAAATACTGGCCAAGACACTTGGCCCTGCCTTGCCAGCAGTGAGTACTGGGCAGCTGCCCAGTTTTGCAAGCCCTATTCATCGTCGATATTCAAGGCATGGAAAGGAGCAGGAAGTAGGAATAAATAACTTTGTAGAACTGAGTCAGCATTTGGTGCTTCACTTCCCTGTCTCTAATGGAAGAAGAGCCCTCTACCCCAGGAAAGATCCATGGGTATAATACACATTTCAGGATATTTTCTTAGAGGTTCAGCCAACAGTTCAAGCGCCCCACACCAGAGTAGAGCAGACTCTAAGTAGAGCTCAATAAATAATCCTGTTTCCAAAAAGATTGCAAACAAAATTGGCCAGGCAAAACAAAAAGGGAGGATGATGAAGAAGACAGTTGCTATTTCATAGGTGATTAAATCAAGGTAAGAGAAGTACCTGGCTCGATTAGGCTGTGTGAGAAGTCTGTGACAATGAGCCCCTCTCTACCTCATTGCAGAGACTGAACAGCAGAACCCAACTCTGTGCTGGCTGCCAAATATCTCTGGAAGAACCCAACCCTCTTCAGTAGCTTAAAGAATCCAGAATTTTAGTTTAGGGTTTACTGAACACTCTGACCTGCACTCTGTGACTCTGATAACTTCGGTGTGGGATTTATCTGATCAAAAGCAGCTGCCTGGATTGCAAACATCTGTGCCTGAGTTAGTCTTTCCCTGGTGGGAAATAGGCATTTCCAGGTGACACTTGCTCTCATCTCATTGCAGAAAGAAGAAATAGGTCAGCTACCTGAAGTGTATGTTGAAGCACATCTGCAGGAGTGACTGAGAGAGATGTGCTCCAGAACAGTTTTGGAGTTCAGGGGTTGCGGGTTTTTTGCTTTACTTTTCTTCTTTTTTTCAGATTTGTGTGTTTGATTGTCATCAGCAGAAGTGGCATTGGACCCTGGCTCTTTGAAGTTCAAAAGGCTGATGCTGTCAGGAGGGATACAGGACATGTAACTCCTCCCTTTGAGAACATCTGCAGTGGAATTCATCAGATTAAATGTCAATATTGATGTCTGACTTAATACTTTCAAGTCAATGGAGACAAACTAGTACTTGAAGCATATATCATCCTATACTAGAGTAGAAGGAGAAAAGAATCAGAGGAATTACAGTAAGTCTAGATTAGAACTCAGGAAGTCACCTTCTGCTTAAAGCATTGCCTTAGATGAGATTATTCAAGGCTTTTCCAAACCTAGCCTTGTATAGTTCCAACTGTGGAGATCCCTCAGCTGTCCTGAGCAACATAATAAAATGCTTAATTCTTAATTTAACTTCATTTAATCATTAAATTAAATCATTAAACCCCTAGAATTGCTGATATCTCCCTTTTTACTATGATCTGACATGGAAATACAAATGAAACTGCAATGAAGATGGGGAGATGAATCCCATCCTCAGCAAGACTTAGCTAAGCCAAGGTGGAGGAGAAGTTCCATGGAAACAATGGTTCTGTGCCAGGGACAGTATGAGGAATAAGAAACTTCATGCACAGACCTCTATTCCAACTCCATTCTTCACCTTTTCATCTTTTATTGTCTCCCCTTCTACCACTAGAGTTTTTACGGGAAAAACACCTTTTGATTCCACAGTAAGATACTTTACTCTGTGTATATCTGTCCCAGTTTATTCAGGTACTGACAAAATCCATGCACTACTAACAGACAATCTGTTTGCAGATACCAACCATCTACAACCTCTGCAGCTGTAAACTTTACAGCAAAAATTGAAGATTATAGTCAAAATCACCTGCTTTCTTTGCATCTTTTTAAAAATATGATTTCCAGTATCCCTATAAAGAATGAAGATGTTAACAAGCAATCAGTATCTCTGAATTGAAAGGAGAAATGATTTCCACTTAGTTTGCAGCTTCTAGAAAAATAAAATAATTTTTAGTGAAAACAAAATGGATTTCAGTGAAAACTAAATGGATTTCAGTGATAAGTTAACAGAGAATCAGAATGAACAGGCACGTGGCTGACTGATTGCTCTGTATTTCAATCATCTATCCCAGATTTCTTCATGGGTAAAGGTACAAATTTAAGCCATAGCTTTTACACTTCTGTAGAGCAGTTTCAAAATGTCTATTTCAGATATGATTTCACTCTTCTTAAATAAAGACTTACAGAACAAATCAGTTTCAGAAGAGAACCAGATTTTTCTTTTCAACTAAATTCCGCTAAAATATTTGATAGGTTTGTGTTCATTCCAGCATGGAAAGAAAATAGAAGTCAAACCCTTTGGAGCTGTCATCAGGTGGAATTGCAATTCTCTAGACAGCTTCATCATGATCCCAGTTGGTCCCAGTAACAATTCAAGGAATGTAGAGAGCAAAGAGTTTAAACATTTAGCAATTGGAAAAGTCTTGGTTTCTTCAAGAGAGCAGAGCTTTCTGTGATGAAATGTATGTGTGAAATTTCTGTGATGAAATCTCTGTGATGAAATAACATCAACAACTAAGTGGCTGCAATGTGAATGTTTCCACTCACTGTTAGAAAAAGCAGAATGAAAATGTGGATTATCATTCAAACTTGTATTTAAAAAGATGGATTATAATATTTGCTAGAGCTGAGAAAATTATACCAAACTGTTCTGATGGTCAGAACAGTCCAAAATTATTCAAAAGTATAAAACCCATCTGTGATTGTGATTGAATGTTATCGGTGTATTAAGATACAAAACCATTTGAGCAAAAAGAAACCAAATTACTTATCTCTTCATGGATACAGATTGGTAAAAATGTAGATACAAATTTAATTACTGTTTTTTTAGGAAATAATTAAAATACTTCAAATTAAAATTGAAAATATTTTTTGCTGGAAATGGAAATTTGATGTACACTACAAATGCACATTAGGTCTATGCATATTTATTCATATAAGCATGCATATACTATAAGGAGTAGGCATCCTGAGTTATGACTACAAATTCTAAATAAAAATAAAAATTTGGACTTGAGAACATTCTGTAGAACATAATTTCTCCTATCTCATTGTTGAGCAAAGATATCATTTTAAACCAGGACCAAATGATGATTTGATATTTAGAAGTGGACTGTGATACACTTTTATTTTTGGTGAATAGATGTCCCTTTGATTACTATACAGTAGGATTAAGTCTGCTTGGTGAGGGAGAGTAGTTTACACAGAATGTCATAGAATATGTTCTTTCTTTTTCTACAGAGTAATTAGAACAAACATTTACTTTGGGAGAAAATGAGTAAATGTTGGAAATGTGGATGAACTGAGCTTTTTTATATTACCTTAAATTTACCATCTTCTGCCTAGTTGTTATTTACATCAGGGTAGGAATCATAATAAAGGTAGAAACCACTAAAATCCCTGACTTTTATAGTTAGTTGCCTTGTGTCAATCTAAATTCAATCCAAAAATCAAATTTCCCTGTGTGTGACCTCCCCAGCTCTTTCCTCCTGCCGAGATAAAGGGCAGATGTTGGAAATCTTGGGCTGTCCTTAAACCCAGAGCAGAATTCTGCAGCTCCTGGCAGCGCTGCCTCTTCTCTGCAATTTGACAATTGACCAGAGAGCTTCACATGATGGAAAAGGACAGTTGCTGGAGCAGAATTGGCAGAGACAGCCCTGGAAAGCCTCGGCGGGGAGAGCAGCAGAGTACCTTGAAAGGTTTCTGTGGGCAGGTGCAAGGAGCGGTGCCAGGGTCCCCCGGGGCCAGCGAGAGCGAGAGCTGCTCCTGTGCGGAGCGAAGGCAGGAGCTGTGTCCCCAGGAGAGGGACACTCGGCATCTGAACCCTCCCACTCTCTCCTCGCCTGTGCCTCCTCCGGATGCTCTCCCCAGCAGGAATGTCACTCAGGGGGAGGAGGGACGGGCGGGAGGTGGAAGGAAAGTTTATTCTATTTGTGGGGTGAGAAGGGAGGAGGAACAAGTGGAAGGATGTTTAAACAAAGGCTGGTGGGGGAGAAGTGTGATAGTTGAGAGCACGATGAAAAAAGCAACCAGTGACCTATTTTTCTCAAGAGTTTTGGTCCCCAAATGATGAATGTCATTAATTCTGTTTCTAGGAAATTTAGTGTCTTGATCAGGTTTGACAGGAAAACAAACTCTAGAATTTTTTGTAAGTTTTTCCTTTTTTTATCTGGTGGTTTACAAACCATTCATGCACTTCTTTTACCTGCATCTGCAATCACGTTTGTGTTTTGTCTCTGTCTTATAAGTGACCCATTCAAATAGAAGGGGACATCTCCCCTCTTTTCACATCCTTCCTCACTCCCACTGGAGAGGCTTTTGACTCTTTTAAGCCCACAGTAAAGCTTAATGTTAGAAATAGCTTTATTATCTTTATTTTACAGCTAATATGTAGGAATTTTCCTTTTGGAGCTCGTAAGAAAAATGACCTTTCCCTCCATCTAGTCCAGGCACTAGAGGGCATCCCTCGCCTGCAGGTTACACAGAGATGTGTCCCCAAACTGCTCAGGAGAGTCCTGCAACACCGACTTCATTCTCCCTGTCCGCCTTTCCACTCCTTCTGATGATTTATGTGAATGACAAAAAGAACAGAACTGATCTGTCAAACAATTCCTACTTTGGGCTGCGGACGTCCCTACCAAAGACACTAAAGATGTGACCTGACCAAGCCAACAGTAAACATCCTGCAGCAAAGCTGAACCCCAAAAGAAAGAAATTTGCAGAAAACAGGAGGCCACAGAATAATTTTCTTAAAATCTGGACCTTCCTGTGACAGCCACAGCCTAGAAATAAATTGCAGTTCCTCGCTGAGCTTAACAGACTCCTTAAAGCTCAATGATTTCAGTATGTTTTAGAGAAAGATAGATATTAGTCATGCCAGAGACTTTTGACTTGGTTTTGGTCAGTAAACATAATAATCATGCAACAAATTCTGCTTTATCTTACACAGATATTCAAGAGGTTGGGCACACTCCTACCTTACGAATATTAAAACCTCAATGTATTGAAGATTCTGAGGACCTTTAGTAATAATAAATTTAGAACCATCAAAAGAAGTCAAGACTGACATAATCCTGGGTCCTTATGAGAGGTACACAGAGTGCACCTGATATTTTAGAGATTTAATAAAACTAAAAAAATTATTACTATTTCAATTTCTGCATTGACACCACACAGAAAAAGCTAATGCTGCTTTCTCTCTGGATTCTGTAAACCACAGGATAAGCCTGTGCCCTTCCATTTCTGCCTCCTCCAGCAGCAGGAACCATTGAAGGATAGTTTTCCTTGAAGAAATTGTGGTGTAAGTTAGTTCCACCTGGAAGGAATATCTGCATGTCCAAAGTGAGAACAGCTTATACCACAAAGAATTCAGTAAGCACTGCCAAGTTTGACCCAGGATTGGTTACACAGATAGGAAATGAGCTTCACCTAGTTTTCTGTTAGAATGTTAGCACAGTGGTGACTTTCCCAAAAATTCCAGTAGATAAAATTCATGATTAGCATACCTGTGATGAATAGCAAAAAGGTCTCTGCCAAAGTGAGCTCAGGCACATCAGGATTTATCTTTAGGACTCACAGCAAGGCAGTTCAAGAACAAGAGAAACCCCATAGGCTTGGTACCAGGTTTGCTGCTGGTTTGAATGAAGGGCAGGGAGGTGGGCACAGCTCCATTCCTGGGAAACAGGAATCTGACTTACAGAAAAGGTACTCAGCCATCCATCCCAGGCCAGCTGCCGGCAGAGAACTGCCTCCCTCTCAGTCTCTTCTGATGAATGAATAACTGAGCACGTAGATTCCCAGAATCATGGAGTGGTCTGGGTTGGAAGGAACCTGAAAGATCATCCAGTTCCACCCCCTGCCATGGGCAGGGACACCTTCCACTATCCACTTGGAGTTGCTCCAAGCCCCATCCAACCTGGCCTTGGACACTTCCAGGGATCCAGGGGCAGCCACAGCTTCTCTGGGCACCCTGTGCCAGAACCCCCCTACCCTCACAGGGAAGAATTTCTTCCTAATTTCAGCTTAAAGCCATTGCTCTGTTTATTAATAAAACCCAGCTGTGTTTATTCTTCCCTGATCTGAGGCACCTGAAGGTGGGAACAGCCCTTGCTCCTTCAACCTGGTATCTTTTCTAAGACTGTACCTCCATTAGAGATTTCCCTTGCAAGCAGGTGTGCTACCTGTATTTCAGAGCAGCCCCATCAAACTTCCTTGTGCTCAATGACCCCTGAAAATCTCAGTCCCTTGTCATAGATGCTGAAAACCTCCAGTGCTGAGGATTCAATGCTATTTTTTCCTTGAAGAGTCTCCATCCTTTGAGATAATAAAAACCTCACAAAGTCCTGAGCAAGCTCTTCTAATCAGTCCTGCTTTGAGCAGGAGGATTGGCCTGGGAGATGACCAGAGGTGCCTTCCAGCCTCAATCCTTGTGTAATTCTGTAATTCTGTGGTAATACGTGCTGAGACCTCAGCCTGCTTGCCTAGATGTGTATGGACCTTTCAGGCTATGATTGTGGAAGGTATTGACCTTTAGGATGAGCTGAGTTCTCTCAACATCAAGGAGGAGGGATCTGAAATTCCCAGAGCTGCTACTCGCAGCCAGACAACAAACTGGGTACTTAGTGGATTCACCCAGAATAGAAGAGATGCAGGTAGAGTTTCTTCCCTTTGCCTGAGGGGTTTGAACCTGCATCTCCCAGCTGAAGGTTTGAAGAGCCTGGCAGTATTTGGTGAATGATATTTAAACAACAAATAAAGGCCAAGAAAGTATCTCCTGAGCCTGTCTAGATATTATCTGAAAACAGATTTCATTCATTTGTGTGTGGGGAAAAGGCTTGTCTAAATATTATGCTTTCTTATGGGAGGAAAAAAAAAACCATCACATTTTTGGACCAGCTCCAGGAAATTCACAAGTTTAAAAAAAAGAAAGGAGGATAAACAAACCTACTTATAGAGTTGGTATAAGACATTCATCTCTCTCACAAGAACACACAGATGATCGATTTGTAAGCAGCAGTCAATGCTGAGGAAACTGCAGGACCAAGACACTTGCTGGGGGCCAAGATATCTCAGAGTGAACTTCCATTTTGCCACTCACTCTGTCTGTGGCTTTAGGCAAGCTGGGTCTCTTCATACAAAATACAGATTATGGAATTTGACCCTAGGGTTGCATACAATGAAACATTTTAATTATGGTTTTATTATATGGCAATATTAGAGACCCTACCTTCTACCAGGGAAGTCAAGAGTGTGACATTTGCTGCTTTTCTTCTTCCTGCAGGCAAATTCAGTCCCAGTCTGTCTAATTTTTCTCGCAAGCAGCGTCCTCCGTTCTTGGATTTTGCTCTATCATGAAAAAACAGCAGGAAAGAGAGACACTTGTCATTATTCTGCACCTTCCCCCCATGTTAATGCAAGTCTAGAAATTGCACACACTTTGTTGACGAATGTGTGGGGTAATGTCTACAGGAGTGACATCAATGGGAAATATTTCAGAGCTGAATTCTCACTGTCCTGCTTGCTCTACGTGATTCTTTAACATCGGCTCTTTGGCAGAGTTAAAGATTTTAATGCCTGTCATGGGGGCATCAGATCTTCAGGCAGCTTTCCACGTAGTGGAGCCCAGTGTCCTGATTTGGGCACAGAGCCTGGAATTACAGTGATTAAATATAAATATTGACAGTGCAAACACTTATATCTGATTTAGCCAAGCCAGGCTCTAAAGACAAATTAGAGAGGAACATGACCTTCTAGAATTAGATTAAACAGATATCCACAGTGAGTGAACTTCACTCATCTGCTTCATCTGACTATTAAAGGAAGCCAGATAGCTACTTAAATGTAGATGTCTATGTGGAACCCAGCTCTAACTATCCTTCTATAATTTATCTAGAGACCTGGGTACTCAGAATTGTTATCTACAAAGCCTAAAACCCACAAGGAAGAAGGACAAAGCAATAGGAAAGGCTGAAGCTAAAATCTCAGCCATCATTGGTTATCTGTGCCCCTATGCCAAACACCTACATCCCTTTGTTCTCACTAAATGACTCCTGGTGTGTGTCCCAGTGCTGGTTTTCTGCAGCACCTCAGTGTTTGAAGCATTTGAGACACATCCACTTTTGCAGCAGACGTAGGTTCAAATTCTTCCTCAGCCTGAGGGAATTTTAACCTGTGTCTTTCAGACAGATGCAGCAGCCAGCTGACAGCAAATAACCAATGTTTGCTTAAACAATGAATAAAACAGTGACTGGAACCCAGATACCGCCCATCCCAAATGAATGACCTGTGCATTAATTAGATAGCAGTCTACACCTTTGCTTTTTGTACAAGAAATACATAATTAACCCCAAACAAGACTGAGGGCCCCTCAGCTTAGAAAAGGTAACCACTGAGTAGTAAAAATAATTAACTAAATATTTTGAGGTTCAAGTTCCTTCAGGCAGAGGAAGGGACCAAACATGGAATATCAGGATTTGGATATCTGTTTTTATGCATTAAGAAATACCACAAATTTGGCCACATTGCTTGTCAGGAAATATCTTCTGAGAAGAACTTTCTCTTTATTCAGAACATTTTATTCCCAAGGTAAGCTGTTTGGGAAAATAGGTAACCAGTGACTGCTGACAGGATGCAAAAACAAGCCTTCCAGGTCTCAGGCAAACAATCAATGAGTTTTTGTTTTCCTACATCTTTCCTGGTCAAATAGAGGGTGTTTGAGCTTGTTCTCTAGCTGTGAAAGCCTCAGTTGCAAACTGACCAAATCTGTTCAGTTACTCTCTCTGATTCATAAAACAGAATTAGCACATCCAAACTGCAGGCAGGGAGGAGTCCCTGGCTTTTGCAAGCTCCTGAAACATGCCCAGGGTTAATTTGGGAGAGGAGATATTTAATCTGCATCAAAAAATCTGTGGGGATCACTCAAGCATTTTAACAGAGGAGAGAAGTGAACCCAACATTTGAGTCGATGCCCTTGAATCCATAATAGCTTGCACTGTATTGATGAAATCTGCAGCATGAGTATTTAAAGTGAAAATTAGCTGAGGGCTTCTCCAGGATGAGGCAAATAGAGGGGAAAATTTTGGTGGATGTAGAATTTGGATTTCAGCGCCTATAGAGGCAGTTAAATGGGATTTATGCCTTGAAAACAATTCATGGTCTACAGTCCTTATTCCCCAAGATGGCTCGAGACAGCTCTTGAGCGCCTGCATCTCTCAGGCTGGTTAAAGTGACTTTCAGTATAAGCAGGAGGATCAGTGTGGCCTTCAGTGCCAGCAGTGAAATAGCCCATGACTTTGCAGCTAGTTTTGATCAAAGGGTGTTCAGGCAGCTGATGCCATCTGAGCTGACGCCTCGGGGACACCGTGACTCAGATATGCCTGGCTGAATTACAGTTGCCTCCTGGTTTTCCTCTTGCAAAGTGAGGCACAGCCTGCCCCTTTCCTTCTTTCTGGTCCTGCTCTCTGCAGGTGCCTGCTCTGGTCAGTGAAAGGTCAGAGGCAAAACTTTACCTAATTATTTGCTTCTCCCCCAGTATCTCATAACGAGAGAAGTTAAACCAGCTTATTCTGTATTTTCTGTGCTAGAAAAACATACAAAGAAAGGAAGAAAAAGGCATCCCTACACCTCTATTTTTTTGTTGTGTTGAGTGAGAGCTGTAACTATTGTAAAACAATTTGCTTTGAGATAGTTTCTCAGAAAGAATTTAGATTTGTAGCTCTGGTGATATTTTCCACACACTGAATTTCCTTTTTTTTTTTCCTCAAAACAAGTCAATGCAACATCTATCCATGTCTGATGAGTGACTTAACAGAGGATGTAAAAAAAATCAGATTGATGAAAAATGTAAACTTGCTAATTTCCTGATAATTCCCCAGTGCTCCCTCCTGATCCATCCCCTTCTGTTTACCCCAAGTAAGACCAAGGAGGGAAAAATAATGAAGCCTATCTGTGGAAAATAAAATTTACAGCAAACACAGCATTGCCTGGGAGTTGTTATCCTCACCTTCAACCTACCTTCTCAAAATCCCTCCGAGGAGGGAAGCATTGAGGCATTCTGGGGGTGACAGGCGCCTCTTCACCTCTGCGATGGTCACTTTGTACTTGGACGTGGAGCTGAGCAGAGACAAGCGACCAGGAACGGAGCAGAACAGGTCAGTGGGGTTCACAACACAGGTGCCACCTGCAATAAAAGGAAATATTTGAGTTGGGGAGACCTCCTCTCCTGTGTTTTGACAAACTCAACCATGAAGAACAATTCCACGGTTCTCTTGTGGTTGGTTTTGTTTGGGTTTGGTTTTTTCTTATGGTGTGGATGGTTTGGCTTTCGATAATATTGGTGCTTTGAGAAAAATGAATGAGTTGGAATTTCAGTGTGGGAACAGTGAATTATTAGACCTCATAAGCTTTACAGTCAAAATACATCATTATGGCCATTTGATATCATTTGATTTCATGCTCTGAAAAAATTACCAGCTATCACTAAGGTCTCTTCAGTGTAGTATGATAGAAAAATAAGATTAAACCCTCACTCACATTTAAAAAAAAACATCGCTTGTGAAAAATTGAGGATGTTGATTCTAATGAGAAATGTTAATTCAAACTCTCATAGCAGTATTTAGGATTACAAAGATGCAAGAACACTATGGGCTTGCAGTGATTTGCAGCAAGAACAGCTTTCCACACCTTTGAACTCATAAATTCCTTCCAAAGTTAGGTCAAATCCTCAGCTGATATTAACGATTGAAATCTATTGAGCTACATCAGTTTATCTCAGGTTAGTTCTGCAGTTGTTTATTTCTTGAGAGTGGCAATTACTTGGCCTGGGTGTAAAACTGCTGAATGATCACCAAATCTTTCAGTCAAGACTGTGATCAATAACTCCTCAGGCAAAACCGAGCTTTTAACTTAAAGTTAATATGAGAGAGAAAACTTTCTCTGCAACTGATCCAAGGGAGAAGAACAAACTCCCAGGGAAAAAAGAGAAATAATCTTAAGGACTAACACACATTTTATCACCAAGCACAAAACACTTTTCTTTGACCTGCCTTCTCCAACCTGACTGCAATGAAAAATTCTGTGGAAGAAATAAATCTTACCACTGCATGCACTATTCTTCCCTGGGGGAAAGATGAGGGGAAAAAAATGAGCTGCATATGACAGTGATATAAAATATCACATATTTCAGTGCACTACTAGAAGGAGTTCAGATGATTTATGTGAGGATGATGATATGAAGTCCTTCTTAAAGCAGAATTAATCTGTGCTCATCACTCATACTTAAAGAAAACATACTGTATCTTTTAAGATACCCTGGTAATTTCTTTTTTCCTGTGAACACCTTAATCTTTTTTAACTATGAAAGCTCACCTTGTTAACTTAAAAATTTTAACTTCTAACCTAAATTCTGCAATGAGAATAGAATAGAATAGAATAGAATAGAATAGAATAGAATAGAATAGAATAGAATGGAATGAAAGAAAACTCACTTTAGACAAGATCCTACACCTTTTTCTTTATCACATTACATGTGCAGCCCTCTTAAAATTAAGGTGTCTCTGTTCCACTTCTCACAGAGACAGACTGAAGGATGAACCTTCATTAAATGCAGTCTATTGCTTGCTTACATAAGGCAAACAGAATTTCTTTCCAAATATTTCAGCTCTTGAAGGTATATTTAAACATTTGTGCTGACAGCAACACCAGAAAAGAACATCTCTTGGTATCAATCCCAGATGGGTGAGATCCTGACTCAGTACAGCAGGGTATTTTATGACTTCTAATTATGTTCCAGGGCAGATATTAGTGTCCACTTCTTAGACAGGATATAGAGACAATTCGTGCATCACCAAAATATAGACACATCAAGGGCACTGATGCACATTTTTACACAGCTCAAAGCTACAATTAATGAGCTCGTACACTCAAACACAGAAATCTGGCGCCACGCGCCTGAAATAATTTTGGGTCTGTGTTGTTTTGGTGTGTTTGGGTTTTCTTTGGTGGATTTTATTTTTTTTTTTTTTCCCAGAAACCTGTAAATATTTTCAAGCAACATTTTCAAACTTCTGGTCTGTCAGGTACATTTGTGAAGAGCGTTAACACTGAGTGGATCTGTTTGTTTGGCATCTGCCACACAATGCACATACACACGTGTATATATATATACGTGTCAAGAAAACAGTAGCACTGTGTACATATTTATTTACTTCAGTGAGTCTGTAGATTTTATGACGAGTGAGACTGTACAGAAATCAGTGTCATATTAAAGTTCATCTCCTTGCCAGGTTAAGCCAGTATGTGCACCCTTTATGCCAGATAAATAATTGTTCCTTTAATCCAAAAACCTGTTACCCTGCAGCTGCTCCTACCCTAACCAGAATTTACTGGAACACTTCTCATTACTATTTAGAAGAAAGTTGCTTGCAGTCTGAAATATTTTAAAATACCGTGCCTAAGCAATGTGATCTAAACCAAAGCAATTCCAGGGAAGCCAGATATGGGTTAAAAGTAAAAGAAATCAGCAAATCTAGCTAATTTGCTTTCAAGAAACATGGGAACAAGTAGCAAATTACAAGAAGGTAAAATCCATTGCATATAATTATTTCACTCTATTAATTATTCATTGACACAGCAACAGAGAACAGTGTGGTGCTTTCTGGATAAAGATATGCCTTTGTCACAAACTGTGTGCATTTTTGAAAGCATGAATTTCCTACCACAAACTCCACCTTGGAGAAGAGATGGATGAAGTCCTGGCCTTTACACTATGTGGTAAATAGAAAAAGGCATGGAGGGCTGCTGGAAAGAGAGAGGAAAGGAGAAGGACAGCCACACAGGAAGATGAAGGATTAGGTTTCTAGTCAAAATAATGCTTCAGAGTACTCCTTCCTTCCTTCTGATCATGTGTTAGAGTGGACAAATGATTTTGTGAAGCAGTTTAACATGAAGACCACCACCACAAGATATGTTTTAAATCTAACTAAACAGCAGTGGCAACAGCCAGCTTTTTTTCCCATCAAAACAATGCCATTGTAGGTGCCACTGGAAAAGTCAATCCTCACTTAATTGTTGAGCCAATCATGTCATAACAGACTATTTGAGAGGTAGGATGCTAAGATACAAGCAGAAGAAGCAGAGATGATGCCTAAAAAACAGAGTGGAAATAATACCTTTTGGGGGTCTAGCAATTCAACCTGGAGATCCCTATTCCTCTCAACAGTTTTTATTGGCTTTGGAAATCTTTACAGACTGACTTCTGCTGCCAGGGTATGTAAGATCCCCTCAGCTCCCCAGATGAAGAGCTCCACATGCAGGGACATCAAAGTTATGTGCCCACAAGTGTGCTTGAAGAAAGGAAAGCTGTGGCCCTTGCACCCTGACTCGTTATCTGTGGCGTTCGTACTACAGCAAAGCCAGAAAAAGGGAAAGGAGAGCAGACAGACAGTGAGATAACTGGTAGGATCACCCAGATGAATGTCTCAGCAATCTTGTTCTCTGAGTACCATGTGAAATGGGCCTGTGAATGTTAAGAAGACTCTTTTTAAGACAACTGTTTATTCCCATAGGGATGTGATTACATGGTCTGGTCTGACTTCATCTGTTGCCATAAGATACTATTTTGGAGATGACTGCAAATAGTGATGGTTGAGCTCTTACAGCCACAGAGGTCTGAAAACACAGGCAGGACAAGATTTAGGCAAAGGGAGAGTTGTATTTTATATTGCAACTGGTAGGTTAGGGAAAAAAAAAAGAAGAGAAGATTTCAGGCAGACAATCCCTTCTTTAAGGCTTCTCTTTCATCCAACTCTATTCAATTACTTTTTTATTCATGACAGAGTTTTAGTCTCTGATCTGTCATCTTCACATTGATTTCAATAAACACAATTGGTCACAAGATAAAAATGGGTGGGAAAGAGAGATACTTTGTGCAGCTGACCTCATCTAGGTGAGAGACTAAGGGCCCGAAACTGCTGTATACTGAATCCCCAAATCACCTCAAGAGATTATATATAACCTGATGTAGTTAAAGATGTTCCTTCTCATTGCAAAGGGTTGGACAAGATGACCTTTAAAGGTCTCTTCCAACACAAAATATTCTATGATTCTAATCTACGATTATTTTCAAGTGTCCTGAGGGAGGGGAATGACAAAAGTTAATTTTTATTAGTTTACTTTGGGACCCCTATCCTCTTCCTTCTAACTCACTGGTTCATGCTCTACACAGTGTCCCCCTTCATGAGAACTGTGCTTTTTCTTTGTTTCCCAAGCCTAGAATGAACTAAAGTTAGGCTCTGTGATACTGGAAAAGGTAGTCAGAGCAAACATCGGGAGAGAATGCTCCCTCCCTTATTCCTGTCTCCCCACCAAATAGCACGTGTCAGGACAAAATGCCAACACAAGCTGATGATGGGGGGTGCAGATGACAGCAGGGAGAACAGAGCCATGCTCTAACCCACCCTTCTTGTCAACACAATGAAAATCCCAACAACACACGTGGCAAGGAGAGCTGGGTCTGTTTTGGTTGCAGGTTCCCTTTGTACAGATGAAGAGAACAATAGGGTGGCTGGAGTGTGGTGGTTTGTTCTGATTTGGCTACTCAGGCACCTGCTGCAATGCAAGGCTCCCTTACACCATCAGAGTTAAATGTTTGTGCATCCTTTCATTGATAAAACCAATATTCTGACATATTTTTTTGTACTTTTCATAGGAAAGATTTTTGTTCCATCTATCAGTAATGAGGGAGAGAAATATCCATCAGTGTCACAAGATTGCTTTTGCACTTTAAATACAATCTGTTTTTAACGTGTGTCTATAATTTTGTTCATCCGTACACTCTGCAAGGTCATTTTTTTATCTGTTAATTGTAACACCCACAATAGGATGACTGTTTTACATTCATTCAACACAACATAGTCCCTTTCTCCAAGATATTCACCTGTAAATGTCATGCACCTGTGTAAGGAAACATCATAATACACGGGTGACAACAGTGCAGAAGTGCTGCTTATTTTGTTTTTCAGGATATTCACGTTTGTGTACTTGTGTACATTATTAAGTATGAGCACGACTGAATGTCAACAGATTGATCTTATATAAAATATTAATAGCACGCTATGCTTTTTATTAGTCTATTATTTATATCTACAGGTGCTGTTTGTGGGAGCCTCCAGCTTATAGCTATTTTCTGCCCTGTGCTGAAATTCTGACAAGTTTAAAGTACACTACAAAATGAAGACATTAGAATCTGCCTCTCCTCTGCTTTCTCACCCCTACCACATAGCAAATGTAAGCAAGCATTTATCAGCACGGAGTTTATCAGTATTACTTAATCCCATTTTCAGCTCCAAAAGGTCTAAAAGCGATTTAAAGTGTTCTCCAAATTATCCTCACATGACCCAGTGTCATATCAGCAGCCAAATATCCTAAACTTTAAAACTCATCTACATTTGTCAGGAAAAATAGAAAGTGCTGCTTCTTTTTTTTTTTTTTTTCTGTTTCATTTAAGTTAGCAAACTTTGCATCATGTTAGCAGCCACATAAAACCAACTCATTCCATGAGCAGAAACAATTCTGAGATGTCCCTCACTACAACATTCATGCCAAGAAAACAAAGACATGCCTGCATGCACAAACTATGAGGAGTTTTGGAATATAAACCGAAAGATTCAGTAACAGTGAGGGTATCACCGGCAGTTTTTCAGACCAGCCTCTTAAGTACACCACATTTTCAAGGATTTTAAGAGCTGTAAGAGTTTTAAGTGTAAAAAAGGTAAAAAAATAACTTGGGAGAAGCAAGGTCGAAAACAGAATAATATGAATAAGTGGGTTTGTTACAGAAAAACCAATTTTAAAGGTTGTATGAACATGTAAAAAGATTTCCTGCCCCCAGGACAAGCCCTCCATTATCGAGGTGCATCAGTACTGACACAGGAGAACTTCTGCAGCTCTCAGGCTGAAGGATAAAATGCAAACCAGACCCAAAAGAAAAGAAGTGTGCTTCATTCCTCTTTCCCATACACAAGCCACAGGAACTAACCAGCACTTTCCAAAGCCTCTCCAGGCCCTCTCTGTGCCAGGAGCTTGGGAAAACCTCTGAGTGCTGCTGGAGAGTGCCCGTGACCCTGGGCTGGTTCCTGCAGGACAAAGACTTGGACAAGCTGTGTGTGGTGTGGGTTGTGTGTGTGTGAAGGTGTGGTAAAGGTTTGAGGCTGTGCCCAAAGTGCCCCATGAGTGGGGCAGAGAGAGAGATATTGAAGGGGGAATCTGTCCCAGGAGCCACGGGCTGGCTGTGTGTGTCCTGTGTGTGTTGTGTGTTTGCTGTGTGCCCACTTTTCGTGTGCTCTCACACACTTCACTCCCAGTGTGTGTGCCTGAGTTTATGGGGTTCCAGGGGCAGCTCAGGGGGGTGCACATCCCGTGTGTATCTGGCTCCAAAATCTCCGCCGAGGCAGGCAAAGCTGTGGCTGTGCAGATCATGACATCCCGCAGCTCGAAATGGAGAGAAGTGAGATAGAAAAGATACAGTACACAACTTCAATCCCAGCAGGAGTGGGGAGAAGCACAGAGTCCCAAAACCGGTGAGAACCCAGCACAGGGACTTTCCATGACCCTTCTGTTCGCAGCCAGAAAATACACCTTTTGTAGACCAGCAGGGAAAACAAACAAACAAATAAATTCCCCAAAAACAATCAAACCTCAAACAGACAAACAAAACCTCGCCGAAAGATCAAAACAAAATAAAACAAGCCATCAAGCAAACAAACGAAAAAGCTCTCAAAACCCAGCCTGATCTCTTCGCCAAACTTCTGCCAAAGGTCCGGCCGCGGCCAGGAGCGGAGGATGCTGCGGGCTCCGCTCCCTCCCGGCCCGGCGGAGTGCTTGGTGTCCGGGCAGAGCCCGTCAAACCCCCTGCTCAAACTCCTCCGTCCCCTTCCCCAGCCCCAAACTCCTGGCGAGCTGGAAGTCGCCGAATGATTTGGCTTTAGTCGGCGGGAGATTATCTCAGCTGGAGCCGCGAAAGCCATTAATTAAGCCAGCTATTTAGGATTTTAATGCGATTTAAATTGGCCCTTGGAACAGAAAAGAAAAGAAGAGAAAAGAAGAAGACAACAGCGCTAATGACAGCGCGTTAAGATCTGAACACAATGATGGGCTATTACGGGAGTCCCGAGGCTCTTGTAAGGTTCAGAAGAGCCGGGAAAAGGGAAGGAAGGGCCCAACAAAGGCAAGACAAGGAGGTGCTCTGCCCTACCCTCGGTGGGCTCAAAGCTGGGCGCTGGACAGAGTCCAGCCGCAGGGATGGATCCCAATCCACGCACCGAGCCCCGCTCCAGAGCCTGGAGCTGCCGGGTGGGCTGGGACACCTGGAGGGGACACGGCCGGGCTCTGGGGAGGGGGTCCTGGGGGTCGGGAGCGGTGCTTAGACAACAGTCGGGAAATAGAGGAGGGCAAGACTGGCCAGGGAGCTCCAGGCGGTTTGCCAGAACAAGGTGAAGGGGGATGTCTTGACGGTCTTTTACAACTTAAATTATTCTTTGGTTCTATGATTCCGTGTCCCAAGCACCCATTCCTTCACCCCGGGATGCCTGGGGAGGGGGTGATACCCCAGCACCCTATTTTTTTCCCTTTGGTTTCCACACAGAATAGCACGGGAGAAGATTCTCCTGGGACGAGGTGCAAAGCCCTCCCTCAGCCCCTGCCTTCACCCGCCCCCTCCAACCTCCTGCCCAAAGCCCCATTCCTAATGACTGAGTCGTTGGGTGGTAGTTTGGAGTGTCCAAAATTAAAATTAGAATGGGGGAGAGGATCAAGACTCAGCGAGTGCCTTTCAAATGAGAGGTAATACCACGACTAAGCACATAAAAGGCAGAGGCGAGAAAGGGGAGCGTCTTTCTCCAGATTTTATTGGTAGACTTTATGGTGACTGATGTTTGAGCTTTTAAGAAGAGGGTGGTTATTTTCTTTCTTTCTTTTTTTCTTCGTCTTTTTCTTCCTTTTTTTCTTTCCTTTCCTTTTTTCTTTTTTTTTCTTCTTTTTTTTTTTTTTTTTAATCAAATAGGATCTGAGGGTTGTTCCTAGCCAGGCACTAATGCATTCGGATGTCAGTCACCTCTAAGCGATTTGACAAACTCAAGATCTCTTAAAACGTGCAGAGTTCAGATCATATTAATTCCCCAAAAATGTTTTGATTCAAAGTAGTTTGTATTTTATGTTGCCAAGGGCAATCGAAAAAGAGCTATTGCCGATAGGTTGGCCCTTCTCTCTTCATGGCCCAGAGGCGATAGCAGTATTTAAGCTTCTGAAATTAGCCTGGGGCAGGAACGATGGATGATCACAAAGCGAAACAAGAGCTTTTTTTGGAGNTCACCGTGTTGTCTTTTTAATCCAAATATATGGAGGTGAGGACACCAAGCCTGCATACACTTCATGTCCGAGGGATGGGGAAGGGATGGGTGTGGAAGGGGNCAAAAAGAGAGAAAGAAAGGAAAAGAGAGAGAGAAAAATCAAACAGGAATCAGGTTATTCTGCTTTTAAAATGGCAACCTAGAGACGAATTAAAAGGGAATGGTATGCAATAAAAGCCTGAGACGATTAATAGGAAAGTATAAGAGGGGAGGGATTTTTTTAATGATTAAAAAACACAGACGACTCCTGTAAATAGAAGCTTCATTTCTTCAAGTGATTTCTTTTGAAACGAGCGATCTGAATATTCAACTTTAAGGCAAAGCTCCACTCTGTATGTACAACATTAATATGATCTCTGCAGAATTTGGTACTCAGAAATATTAACATATCAAAGCCGCTGCCTGAGGCTAGAGAAGCTATCGATACACGAGCAGTAGGAAAAGTAAAGATTATTGGTTCTGATGGTTAGAGCAGGGAAGCTCCGGGCTAAATCCTGCACACCATTAACTGAAAGTGATAGCATGGGGATCTCTGCCCTGGAATCGGTGGCAAATATTTTCTCTAGCTAGTAATTAGCTCGCCAGCACCTAAGCCTTGCAAAAATCTTTTACTTTCCGAGCCTCATTAAAAGCAAACACCAAATCACTGCACTAAACAATCTAGAAAGCAGCTGATATGTGCAATGGCAGCCAGAGATGGAAGCAAGGAAGAGCCATGTTTGTGATGTTTGTCATTCCCATCAGTATTAATACCTGGACTGCAAACCATGACACTTTTTTAGGGACTGCTTTTTATAGAGAGGAATGGCGAATGGTTTGTTCCTCTGGGAGAGTGGGAAGNTCCTTCCTTCCTTCCTTCCTTCCAGAATTCCTTCCTTCCGGAATTCCAGAATTCCTTCCAGAATTCCAGAATTCCAGAATTCCTTCCTTCCAGAATTCCTTCCTTCCTTCCCCCCTTTTCCTCCTGCTACTGCATCTAAAACACTGAAAAGCAACCTTGTACAAAATATATGTATGTATTAGTGACAAAAAAGAAAATAAAAAGTCTGACACGAGATGTTTAAAATATTAGGGAAGCCACTCTCGAGTTAATATATTCTTATTCATCTATTGCTAGAAAAGAAGTGTGATTTATTTATACGGGATACTGTATAGCGCTTAGGCGCAGGATGTTTTGATTACTGCTAACACCTATCGCTTTTTTGAAGTCGGACAAAATATTTATTATGTATTTTTAATATACATTTGAAACTTATACTCTTGCCTTTGATATCTCCCCTGAATATGCCAAGAAACAGATAGCAGTGCAGGAGTAGTTCAGCACTTAAATCAGGGTTCAGAAGACCTTGCATTTTCATGCTGGATTTCTTTTAGTATCAATCTTTAAATCCTTGAATAATTTGATCTCTTTAAAAGCAAGAGAGAGGGAGAGAGAGACGCCACTACCATCATCTGCACAGGTAATTGGAGTCTCCTTAAGAGGAGCTGGAGAGCTGAATAAACTGGAGTTGAGCTGAGCTGAGCTTTGAGCCGCCCTTCAACTGGGAAATGAGAACCGCCGTCAAACACGACAGACACAGAGCCCAGCTGACGGGGACTCTGCCTCTCTTTCAGCTAACGATCTCCGCTTCCCGGAGGTCAGCTCTCGGATCAAACCCGAAAGAATTATCCCTCTTCCTGGGGATAATTATCCTTCTTCCTAGGGATAATTAGAATGCGCTGAAATCCGAGAGACAAGGATTTGGGCAGGCGCAGGTGCCGGCAGCGCGAGTGGGGCAGGAGTTTGCCAGCCCCTCTGTACAGCGTCCCGCCAGCGGTGCCCGGGGAGGGGACAGCAGATTTGGAGTCCCTGCCGTGTCCCCGCGTCGCCGTCCCCGAGCGCGGCGGCGAGGCGGGGCCGGGCGGAGCGGGGCGGCCGAGGGGAGCTGTCCCTTCAGCACCACCGCCACATCGCTGTCACCTCCCCGGCCCGCCGCTCCCTCCGCCCGCTCTGCGCAGCACCGGGACCAAGCCCGGCCTGAGCCCGTGTAGGGACAGCGCCCCGCGCAAAGTCCCCTCCCCGGAGAGAGCGGCGTGAGAGCCCGCTCCCCATCCCCGCCCACCGCAGCCGTGCGGGACTGGTGTTCCAGCAATAAACAGTTTTGTTTCAGTGGGACTAAAGTTTGTCTAGGGGAGTGATGGCTGAAAGCAGCTCCCTGACACAATAGTATCACGTCACCCAAAATATCTCCTCGGTATCTGTTTTTCATGTTGGATGTAATGAATAATGGGATAATAGCACGAGAAATGCGCATTGTGAGAGGCTGGGTCGCTAAGTGCCCTCTCCCCAACTGCGTTGCGTGGTTTATATCGGGAATGAAAGGATGCGTTTAAGGTTGTAAGGAAATGTGTTCCTACGTTAGGCCTTTGGACCAGTGCTGTTTCTCTTCAGAGTAAATGACGGTAATAACAAACTCCCGGGGACATTCAGATTTCGCAAATGCTGTAGAGACGCGTATTTAACACGAGCTCCAAACCTCTCCTCTAACTTTGATGTTCGATATTTACATTGACAGATGGTTATCAAATGAAGTGACACTCAAAAGCGAGTTCCACACCGGTCTATAACGCTACTGAAACCACATTTCCAAAAACCTCCTTTTTTTTTTTTTTTTTTTTTTTTCCTCTCAAGAGATCAAACTACCGATTTAACAGCCCGGCGCCAGGGAACACGTTTCTCAAACTATCAGGGATCATCCCGATTAAACGGGGAATGTTACACCGAGTCAGGAAAACTCTGAATTCAGCGGGGGTATCCGAGAGCTACCGAGGAACACGTCGTTTGTAAAGTGCAAATGGACTGTGAAACGTGAAGTGCTCTAAGCGAGTTTGAAAGTACTTCTGACAAACGGCAAATTATCACTTTTTCGTCAGTAAATCCAAACTACGCTAAACAGTGGGGGAGGGATATGCAGGGAGAAATGGAGAGGGATTTGTGTTTACAAAAACTGATAGACGCGCGTATTTGTAACCTCTTACCTCTTCTTATCACACCTCCTTGCCCGTTGAGTACAAGTCCACACTGGGCCTCCACTGAGCTCTTAAGTAATGAGGGGAAAACAAGGAAAGAAAGGAAAGAAAGAAATCAGACAGAGAAACCCACAGAGAGATCACACAGCTTTTGCTTTGTTACATGACTCGCCCAGGAACAATAGTTAAGGTGAACTGGAAAAACACAGTTGCTCTCAGCGAACCCAAGTGAAATCCCCCCTCCATCTTGCCATCTGCCCCTACTCCACCAAACGCAGAATAATTTTCTTTTCATTGCCATTAAAATACGAATTTATCCCGAACTGGCAACTTAGACCGGCAGTTACATGGCAGGACAGACAGACAAACAAGTACTTTTGAGAGAAGTGTATTCCTGCTCTACAGCTGCACGCACAAAGGTAAAAATGTAGGGGTTTTGTGTGCTCAGCTGAATATTTCTATTCGGGCACACAGCTGAAATCACAGATATGTTTTGCGACACGCATCTACCGACTTAGAAAGTGTGCACAGAAGTAGACAAAGAGCACGAACAGCAGATGACCTATCGGGCTTTGCCGGCTCCACGGAGTCGTGAGGGTGCTGTAACAATGCGTGTGTCCGCGCATAGGTGGGGATGAATATGCATCTGTGCGCGCACACACACAGGCACCCATGTGTGAGCGTGGGGTGAGGAACCATCAAAAAACCTGCCTAGGGCTTCTGCTGTACGTCCGAAGAGATCTCACTTCTTTATTCTACTGTTACGAGGCTGATTATTTGGGGATCTTCGCCCTCCTTAATAAATATTTTTATTGGAGTGATAAAAGACTTGAAAGGGTTGGGTTTTCTTTGGGTTTTTCCTTATGTTGGGGTTAAAAAAACACAACAAACCAAACCTAAATCTTTGCCCAGTGGAAATGTGTTAAAGACGCATTTTCCTCTACAAACAAACGAGGTATTGGACATGAAAGAGGCCTTTAAGGGTGTTAACCTATTCAACAGCCCGTGAAGAGTTAAGTAAATGCGGAGAGAGTCGGTGCATAATAAAAACCCCACTTTACAAAACAATCTTTACAGTCCTGGCTCTCTCCCCCACTTTCACCATATTGGCGCTGGCCCTGTAAGACCTTCCTTTTCAAGGCCTTTTTTTATTTTAAGTGTTCTGCCTTAAAGTGATTATGAAATCAATATGAAAAAAACTTGGCGACTGAGCATAAATTAAAGCGGTGATGGGAAAAGGTGTGACAGTTTTCTTTGTTGCCCATGGAAAATCTTTTTAGGGCACTGAAAGATGCCACTCCAGCTCCAAGACTGTTTGCATCTGTTAGGCTGACTTAAACCGCCCTCGAAACTATTGGACATTCACTTAAAATTCTGTGCAGGGAAAAGTATATTTACATTTGTTGCATTTGAAATGAGGCATATGCTGATGAACGTTTTAAAAAGAAAGACTAGGGAGAAAGGGGAAGACTGGTTAGACCACAATTTTGGTTTAAAAGTATTTCTGTGCAGTCCTGTTTCTGCTCGCCACCAAAACGCTTCCCTCAAAACCCGAAGTTATAATCGCGAGAGCCCAACTTTGTTCTGAATCATCTAAGTCCTAACGACAAATATTAATATTTTCAACTTCTCAGCACTCAGGCTTTTTGATACCTCTGCACACTCCCTCTTGTGTTCGGAAAAAGAGGGAGGAGGAAATATAAAGAAGAGATTAAGTACAAAGACCTAAGTATCTGATTTGATAATAAATTTTGATCGAAAAATTAATGTTTTCCAAAAGAAAGCTGTTGATTTCCTTCTTCGTTAAATAAATAAAAGGAGACTGTGTCTCTAGCAGCTTAACTAACCTTTTTTTTTTTTTTTTTTAAAGGGAAACATGTTGTTTGGTCGGATGACATTGCATAAATGACCAGTTGAATGGCACTAAGTCGAAAATTGGATAAACTATGGTGCTTTTTTGCCCGGGACTTAGGCATTGTCTGCTGTCTTGCAAACGTTCCTAATCCCCTCTTTTGAAAAATACAAGGCTTTGTGCCTGCCAAAGAAAAAAAATTTGTACAGATACAAAAAAATCAGCAGCAGACGTGGTTATAAAAAGGAGTAAATAGGTTTTAGTTGGGGTTGAGCAGTGAATGGCAGATTTTTTTTTTTTTTTGAGGGGGATAACATAAGGAGATCCTTGTGAAAAATGTAAACAAAAAAATGGCCAGAGAGGACAAAAATGTATAGTGAATTTTAGTTGAGAAAACTAGGTTTAAATAGCTAGGGTTTCCTCATCTAAGGTATAAAAGATAACATTCTTTGTTGGTGGGTTTATTTTCCTCCAAGAAAAAAAAAAAAATGGGAAAAAATATTTCTTTTCCCTTATATAAATAGATTATTTGGATTATTTCTTTCGTGCTTTGATTTTAAGGGAAGAAAATAAACCTTCTTAATTTTACAAACTTCGGGTTGTTTTTTTTCCTCCCCAAGCCTTTGACCGCTACATTTTTTGGAAAGAGCAGCACAGCCAGCTTTGTATGGCAGGGAGCGAGGTGTGGGGGAAAAGTAAGTACAGTAAATACGGTCCCGTTTGTCTCTCCCTGCTGATGGGGAAGCCCTCAGTTCCTCAGCTCGTCGGGAGAAGGAAGGTTTGCTTTTAATTTAGGGCACATTTCGGAATGGGGGTTAGATACAGGATGGCGTTGTTTGCAGTTTTGGAAACCAATTTCATTTTAGCAACCGACTCAATTTAGTGGAGGTGAATTTTTAGCGCGTGGGAAAGGATTTCTGAGCGGATAAACCTGAGCTTTTGATACATAGAAATAGAATTTTTTAAATGGGGCCAGGTGGTAGCTAGGGTGGAGTAGCTGAATGATTAGATAGACAGATGAATTTAGCTTTATCTGCTTTATCTCTCACCCTATTAACACCTAGATCGGATACCGCGAGCCATTTTTATCATTCTGACTTTTTCTGACGAACTTTTGCCCCCGTTTATCTCTTTCCTCCCTCATATCTCGGAAGGTTTGCCTTTGTACGTCTGTCGGAAAGCAGATTTATTTCCTACCCTACCTTTTTTTTCTCCTTTCCTACTCCATGCCTTCCTTAAATCATTTGCCTACTCTGTGGCTGCAAAGTGCTCCGTGCGCCGAAAGGAAGGAAAAGTTTAGAAAAGCCAGAAGATGGGTTTTGTCTGGTTTGGATTGGTTTTTTCTGTGTGACTGGGTGAGGGCTGGCACACGTACACTCACCCCGAGATCTCCGGGGGACCCCCACGGTCTCAGCCATCACAGAGACACAACCCACGCGGCGAAGGTTGTTTTTGTTTAATTTGGTTTTTTTTATTTGGCCAAAGAAGACCGCTTNGCTATTTACCTGCAAATCGTCTGCTCCCGAGGCTGCAAGCCCGAGGCTTGGTCCTGGCAGGAGTCTTTGATCTGGATGCATCCCATATTGGGATCCATGGCTCATAAGAGACAGGTCGTGGCGGCGGTAAGCATCTAAGCACCCCAGCTCTCTCCTCTGCTCGTCCAAGCAGGAGGACTTGAGTGCCCGCGCATTGTGCAGGTTGATAAAATCAGTGGGTTCTCCATGGTGGATCTGCTGGTAATATTGCTGGGAGTGGTGGAGAGAGTTCAAGGAGTAAGCGTCGGGGTTGACTGCCGGGTGGCTGTGTTGGAACTCGTAGTGGAAGGACTGGTGGTGCAGTGGGGTGTACTGGTGGTTAGTGGAGAAGTACGGGGAGGCGAACTCGGTGCCCGTGGTAGAGTAAGTGAGAGGAGATGAGGAGGAATAGGCGACGGTCGAGTTGGCCACAGACTCCAAGCATCCAAGCTGCATCAAACGGTAACTGTTTGATCCGTCATGACGTATCTGAAAGGAAGAAGTGAAAAGAAGACCCCAAAACTGGAGGTTTGTCATTGAAAACCCCGGGTACGGTTCTTCCAAGCACGCTGTCCTGCATAGCTTCTCCCCCTGCAGAAGCGTCTAAGCCTGCGAGCAGCAACCCCAGCAACAAAAGATCCTTTCCTACCTTGGGCTGGTGCCATAAAGGTCTGTTCAAAAAATCATAAACAGCCCAGCCTGTCCTTAATACTGTCAAGCGAAAGGAATCCACACAGTGAAATAAAAACTATATCTATCTATCTATCTATCTATCTATCTATCTATTCATCCATCTATCCATCCATCTATCCATCCACCTCCTGATCACAGCTGTAATATCTGGGGCTGACACAAAAAAAAAGTCATCAAACAGAGGAAACTACCGAGAATACACACAAGTCCCGTCCCTATGTTACAGCGTTACACATTGAGAAAGCCTTGCCGCCTGCTTGCCTTCCTTTCTTCCTTCCTTCCTTCCCTTCTTTTTTTTTTTTTTGAACCCCTATTTTTCTTTCTTTTTAAAATAACGAATCAGATCCAAAATTCCCCCCCTCTTTCCCCTGCGTTTCGAAAGAAAGGAGAGTCCTGCTTTTTAGCGAGAACTCCCCATTCCTGGCGAGCTGGTGGTGATTTCTCTCCACTTCATTATATTATTAGGGGTATTATTCTGATTTTCGTTCTGGCAACGGTTTTAACGTGGTAATGAGTTGCCCTTGCTGGCGACAGATGTCATAACGAATTTTCTCTCTATACTTCTTTAAGTTATCTCTGAAGCCGGATTATAATTAAATGTAACGGTCCAATATGGATTTTAAAAAAATGGAAACAACCACACAGGCACATCCACACACACACAGATGCACACACACGCACACACACATCCACACACACGCGCGCACACACACACTCACACACTCACACACACAAAATACCTCTGCATCGTGGACGAGACCTGGAAAGGTAGTTGACATTTTTTGGTTCTCCGGGAAAAAAAAAAAAAANCAACCCCCGGGGCGAAGGTTGTTTTTTTTTAATTTGGTTTTTTTTATTTGGCCAAAGAAGACCGCTTGTTTGGTTACTTTTTTTTTTTTTTCTCCTTCCATATTTTTTTCTTGCCGGTACTAATCTGGAGGGGACGGGCTCTGGATAGGGCTTGGAATGAATCTTCCCTCCTTTGTATGAGCTATTCCGAGCAGAGGAAAATNAGCTTCTCCCCCTGCAGAAGCGTCTAAGCCTGCGAGCAGCAACCCCAGCAACAAAAGATCCTTTCCTACCTTGGGCTGGTGCCATAAAGGTCTGTTCAAAAAATCATAAACAGCCCAGCCTGTCCTTAATACTGTCAAGCGAAAGGAATCCACACAGTGAAATAAAAACTATATCTATCTATCTATCTATCTATCTATCTATCTATTCATCCATCTATCCATCCATCTATCCATCCACCTCCTGATCACAGCTGTAATATCTGGGGCTGACACAAAAAAAAAGTCATCAAACAGAGGAAACTACCGAGAATACACACAAGTCCCGTCCCTATGTTACAGCGTTACACATTGAGAAAGCCTTGCCGCCTGCTTGCCTTCCTTTCTTCCTTCCTTCCTTCCCTTCTTTTTTTTTTTTTTGAACCCCTATTTTTCTTTCTTTTTAAAATAACGAATCAGATCCAAAATTCCCCCCCTCTTTCCCCTGCGTTTCGAAAGAAAGGAGAGTCCTGCTTTTTAGCGAGAACTCCCCATTCCTGGCGAGCTGGTGGTGATTTCTCTCCACTTCATTATATTATTAGGGGTATTATTCTGATTTTCGTTCTGGCAACGGTTTTAACGTGGTAATGAGTTGCCCTTGCTGGCGACAGATGTCATAACGAATTTTCTCTCTATACTTCTTTAAGTTATCTCTGAAGCCGGATTATAATTAAATGTAACGGTCCAATATGGATTTTAAAAAAATGGAAACAACCACACAGGCACATCCACACACACACAGATGCACACACACGCACACACACATCCACACACACGCGCGCACACACACACTCACACACTCACACACACAAAATACCTCTGCATCGTGGACGAGACCTGGAAAGGTAGTTGACATTTTTTGGTTCTCCGGGAAAAAAAAAAAAAAAAAAAAAAAAAGAGGAGAAGAAGAGGAAAAAACCCCCAACTCTGGATAAAACTCCCCTCTCCAAATTTAAAAAAAAAAAAAAAAAAANAAACCCCCCCTCCAAAATTAAAAAAAAAAAAAAAAAAAGGAAAAAAATTGAAAAATCCAAAGTTCATGTATTTCCCCAATTTTTTTTAGAAAAAAATCTCTACAGACAGAGAGAATTTGCAATGTATCTGCATAGATCAGATCTCTCGCTTTTCCATGCACCTCCTTAAAAACCTGTAGGAACAAAATTTTCCCTCTGCACAAAAGCTGCTCCCTGGATCAGATTTTGTACTTGCTGGGTATTTCTTTGGCTGATGTCGTAGGTCCCTTGGTAATATAGAAGTTTTGAAAATTAAGCATCAGCACTGAGAACTGGGAGGACAATAGATAGAGGAGCTTCATCCCAGGAGACAAGGAATAAATATTGTATCTTCGCCTAATAAGGAACTGTAGGTTCTTTCAACATTTTTATACATTTTTTCCTCCACTCTTTAGAATGCTTTTTCTTACCCAGACTAATATGGGAACTAATCTGATCGAAGGGGGTATTTTGTGTACATTTTATTGGGAAGACATAAAGCTAATATATATAAATATATATTATTAAACCATCCTTTTCAATAGGTAAGTGCTCCTTCCTGTTGATTATACTGCTTTTAAATACTGACCAGAATCTAAGATTGCACATTTGTATGTGTGTCTGTTTAAGTGTATTTTTTTTTTCCTAAATGAAAACTATGTGGTTTGTTTTGGTTTGGGTTTGGTTTTTTTTTTTTTTTACCCTTTCATTTACATCGAATTTAAGTCCACCCCACACTCCAACCTGCTTTTAAAGCTGCCTAATATGTTATCTTACAGGCTTCTTTAAATAGCATTTTCAAACATAAAACTAGGGTGAGACCACAAAGTATCACTGCAGTGACATATGATATTATGGAATTATACATAAAATACATATAGATCTACGGATTACATCTGTAAGAAGAGAAAGAAAAATAGGGAAGGGGACGTAAGAGCTGAAGACCACTGATAGCTGGTTCGACATTTCCAAGTGCCGATATATTTTGGAGATGGGGACGCACGGAGGCTGCGTAGCCCCGGGTTGCAAAGCTGAAGGGGTACGTGATTTATTTATTTAGTGACACCGGTCCGAGGAGCTGCCACTCGGGGAATAGGTCCTGTCTGCCTGCTCGGCGTCCCCCTGTCCCTCTGCCCCCAGGTAGCGGCTCTCCAGCTCCGCAGTGACTGCGGGCTCCGCCCGGGGAGCGCCCGGGGGGGCCGCCCGCTGCCGGGCGAGCTCGGGGCGGCGGGGGGGGACTCACACACCCTCCGCGAAGATGCCAGCCCAAATGGCATTTCCCGCCGGGGAGGTTCTGCTGATGGCTAGCTTCCACCCGAGATAAGCCTGGAGATAGGAGAGGGTGTAACTTGCTTTTAATTGCCATTTAATTTGGGTCGCGTTTAAGCGTTTAAGCTGCGAAGGTGTCTTAATAATAAGCCGGAGGCAAAGAGGCATGTGGCTCCCTGCCTCGCTCTTTCCTCTTTATTTATTTATTTTTTTTAAGGTCCAGGTTTTGGGAGGGTTTATTGGTATCTGTTCATGCAGGCTAACAGGAGCTGTCACTCAGCCCTCTTTTCTTCCTACAAATGGACAAAGGCACACGACTGGAATGGAAATGCATTGTCTGAGATGGGAAAGTGCGGGTATCCCGGCGGGCGGGGGGGCAGCGGGAACACATCACACCTCTCCAGAGCGCTGCTGGGGAGCTGGGCTCCACCCGAGCCCCCCGCCCCGCCCGGCCCAGAGGGAGGGAGGGAAGGAAGGAAGGAAGGAATTCTGGAAGGAAGGAATTCTGGAAGCAAGGAATTCTAGAAGGAAGGAAGAAATTCTGGAAGGAAGGAATTCTAGAAGGAAGGAATTCTAGAAGGAAGGAAGGAATTCTGGAAGGAATTCTGGAAGGAATTCTGGAAGGAATTCTGGAAGGAAGGAAGGAATTCTGGAAGGAATTCTGGAAGGAATTCTGGGAGGAAGGAAGTGATGAAGGAAGGCGCGGAAGGAAGGCGCGGAAGGCACGGAAGGAAGGCAGGAAGGCAGGAAGGCAGGAAGGAAGGAAGGAAGGAAGGAAGGAAGGAAGGAAGGAATTGCTTCCTTCTTCTCATTTGGATTTCTTATAGTTCTAATGCTGCTAATGGAACACAAATATTTCTTCTCAATATATAAAAAAATTCTAGGATTTCCTCCAAGTTCTTATTTTGTTTGATCTTCTCAAGATTTTGATACTTGAGAGAATTGAAAAAAGCCACAGGACAAAACCCACCCTAATGATGTGAAGAAACTTTGCCCTTTCCAAGACCCCTTTGGAGTGTGGTGAGCGCAGTGGAATCAGCCACTCCAGCTTTGAGCAGGGCGGCTTAGACCTGACAAAAAAAAGTTAACACACCGTGAACACACCTTCCCGATGGGGGGAGAGGCAGGAGGGGCATTCCTTCCCTTCGAGAAACAAGACAAACACCCTCCCAAACATTCATGGCAGAGCACTCCGCAGCCCTGCTGACTTTGGTTGTTTGCACTGTGCCACTTTAGTCCTGTCTGTGTTTTATTTATTTTTTTATTTTTTTATTTTTTAGAAGGGAGGAGAAAAGACTTTCCAAAGGAAAGGAAAGGAGAAAAGACCTGGCCAAACAAGCCCGGCTCAGTGCATGAACAGACGGCGAGGGGACACGACCAGGGCGACCCAGGCAGAGGCGGCGCGGAGCGCACCGAGCCCCCGCCGTGACCGAGGGCGCTCCAGGGCGGCAGCGCTTCCCAGCAAATCACCCCACAGGACACTTCTCCCTCTGCGCGCTTTTAAATTTTATTTTCGGGAAACCACGGGTGTGAGAGAGCGATCTGGGGACAGATTCCCTTCTTTTGAATCCCTTGGGTTCCGCGGTGCGGGTCCCATCCCTCTCCGAGCGCCGCGGGGGAGGACGCGCACGGTGCGAGGGCTGGTGCCTTCCCAGCTCGCTGCCCGAGCTGCCAGGACATCACCCCGCTGCAGGAGATCAGTCTTGCGAGAGATCTCCCCCCGTCCCGACCCCTTCCCCCTCCATCCTCCCTTCCCACGCACACGCAGCCCAGACGAGCGCACCGCCACGCCACCAGCCAGCCCGGAGCCCAACTTCGTTTCAAACAACAACAAAGCCACCAAAATGGTTTTGTTTGGATGAAAGTTTATAAGAAACTCGGCTTGCCAGATGCACGTTACTGGTCAGTTCCATCTGTTAGCTTCGTTTACAGACCCTAAAAAAAAAAATCATATAGACCGTTTGCGCTCCAATCCAATTAATAACGCGAGTCAAACTGCAAAGCACTTATTAATTGCTCCCAAAGAAAAATCTTTCAGGAAAGTTAATTGGGAGCTTTCTGGTTTTCCAACTAGCGCTATGAGCAGAGCAGACATTCTTTGCCTTGAGTTTCATTGTGGCTGAGCATGTTGTTTATCCTCTGCCTAAAGTTTGCTTCTGAGCTACAAAATCTACTTTTTTTTAGGGAGTCTGGAAACAAAATCGGACTGGGCTGGGAAGGGTGGGGATTTTGGAGAAAAAAACCCCAAACCCACAAGAAAATTAAAAGTTCTTCCCTGGGATCATCTCACTTCCCCTGATTCACTGAAGTGTGCAAAGTGTCTGGTGCTGCTGCAGGGACAGTCTGGGCTCGACGTCTGGCTACTGCATGAGAGCAGCTCCCGAGGCTCACAGAGCTCTCTGGCCAAACTCCTGTTTGTCTTACAAACACTTCCCAGCATGTAGGAGCCTGAAAACACAATTTTTCCTTTAATTGCTCCATTCAGCCTTAGCTCCTGCATTTTGCTGGTCACACAATAATAGTTAAATTTATTCTTATTTAAGAACCTTCTCTTCCGCTGAAAGTCACCAAAACTTGGTCTTTGCTGGACTTAAACTTCTGATGGCTTTTGCTGGAGTTTCTTGTGTCTGGATGAGACCAGAAAGTAGCTCAAGCCATCACAGGCAGCTGGAGTCAGCAGTGCTAAGGTGTTCATCAGACAGCAAAGGTCCTTTACTGTCCATCCCCTTTGTCCTCTGCAATTCCTAAAATTTGAGGGCTGGGATCTTTGGGGATGCTCAGCTGACCTAAAAGAAAAGCAGCCCTGGGGTCCCTTTTGTTCGTGCCTGGGTCCTGATCATTGTTTGCAGACCTATTGCTGTTGACCCTGGATTATCTCAGTTGATCAGAGCGTGGTGCTGATAACAAACAACATCAAGGTTGTGAGTTTGATCTCTGATTGGGCCATTCTTTGTCTCTCTCATCTTTTTCTCCTGCTCCACTGAACTCCTCCCTCTTGTTTGTCAGAGAGACTGAACCTGATCATGGCCCACTCTGTGCTGAGCATCACCACCCCATTTCCCTTCTCTGAACTTCAAAGGAAGGGAAAACCCTGGGAGAGCCCAGAATCTGCATGTTGGAAGTAGTGAGCTGGTACCCCTCCACAAACACCCACAGATTACCCACCTGCATTTTCAACCAAACCTCTCTGTGTGAGAGAAACGTGGGGTTTTTTTTCCCATTTCCCTTTAAGAATCACTATTTTGAGACCTGAAATTATATTTTATTACTTTTTTTCTGCCAAGGAAGATGATTTTATATTGGAGTTCACAGAGTGTAGCTATGGGCAATGGAAATGGGGAGTTTTGAAGGGTTTTCTTCAAGCCACAAGACAAGAGATGTCCTGCAAAAGATTTTCCCCTGCCCTCTGGACACAGCTTCCAAGTGCACCAAAATTTTTCCTCCTCCTTGCAAATTTCTACTCTACATCACCACAACAGCTGAAAGGCAACATTTTGGGACAGAGAAAATGCATTTGGAAGCAATTAAAATGCTGTGAATATATTAGTGAAAAATTAAAGAGTGTATCTGGTGTCTCCAGTCATTTCTTTGATGGCAGCAAGACTTTCTGCTTGTTGAGGCTTTCATGAAGACTTGAGGGCAGCTGTATTTCAAGCCAGTTACCTGATGTCACTCATTAAATGCAAAGGGAGGGTGGAGTAGCTTTAAAGGCGTCAATATTGATTAATACTGCCTGGCTGTAAACCAGACCTTTTACACATTTGCAGTGAATGTCTTTCACATCATTCCACGCAAGGATCAGGAGGGCCGAATTTGTGGCCACTGCATTGCAACTTGACTTTCTAAATATTTGGTAAGGATGGTCCATTGACTGCCTGTCAGTGAGAGACCCTTTTCTGTTCGTTTTACTGGTTCACTTCCCCCATCCTCATCTTCCTGAGTCTCCTCCCTGCTGTCTGCTGTCTATTGCCATCCAAACAGGGCTGTGAGCCCAGTCCCTGTTTTTTGTGATGAGCCCTGGTGATGTGACTTCTCTAATTCTTCTTCCAGCCCCCTCCCCCAGAACCACAGGTTTACTTCTTTTATGGAGCTGCTCCTCTTGCTTATCCTCTCCACTCATCTGATCTTGCAGCCTTATAATTTCTCCCTCTCTGAGTGTTTTCCCACAGCTCCCTGAGCTGCTGAGTCCCCCATCCCATCTGTCTTTGCTCTCCAGCCAGACCCCAAGAAAGCAGCTTCTCTTGGCTGAGGCTTGTTGAGGTGTGGAGATCCCCCTGGGGACTCTGCCTAGGGCCCCCTCCTGCATGGCTCCTAGGGCTGTACCTGCTCCATGGAGGCCTCTCCACCTGGTCCTCCCTTCCAACAGCCTCTGCTGTATCCTGGCCTTGCACAGGCTCCTGCTTTAAGGCATTTATTTCGTCACCACTGTTTTGTTACCAAGCTGTCTGCCCGCCTTCCCTCCCTCCTTTAGGCACCTGCAACAAGAAAAACAGGCTGCCTCCACTCTTCCCCCTTGTGGGATTTCCCCCCTTTCAATCTTCACACAACACCGGTTTTGCCAGTGCCTTTTACTGCCACGTTCCTAATTTCTTTCAGCATCTCTCCCACATCCCTTAGGGGGGTAACATGCCGACTGTCTGTGGCAGCTGTCCTCGCTCCGGTTCTGCAAATACCGAGACAAAGAAAAGCCTCCCTTTCTCCTTCCAGCTTGCTCTTGAAAGCAAACACTACTTCTTCTTTCAAGTGCTCTTGCCATCCCTTAGAAGCCATTTTTATTTTCCAGTGACCTCTTCTGTACTTGAAGAATGTTCTATTACTTTATTTATCTTGCTTGCTTGCGCATTTCTTTCATTCCTCAACTTGGCTGCTCTCCCATCTCAGACTTGCTCTCCTTCCTCAGGTAATCCTCTCAGACCTCTTTTCTTTTTACCTGATCCATCTCACTCCTGTAGGTCACCTTTTTACCCTTAAATCCTTTTCTGATTCTGTGGCTCTCTGAAGGTATTCACAGCTGTAATAAACAAAATCACAATAATTTTGGAGAGTCCTCTAATAATCTCTTTTTTTTCCTGGCTATCTAATGATTTGTTTAATTTTTCATATTCAATGTGGTTTGCTGTTCCAAAAAGGGATTTTTGGTTATAATTACAAACCTGACTAGACTCTAATTTCTCTCCTCTGTGACAACCTTGTCTTCTTTCACATCAGTAGCTCAACAGTCAACACTCCTTTGCTTATAAGCCATTGAGGATTTTAAATATTAGAAAAGTAAGACTTCACAGATATCCCACCAACATTTTGTGCCATCAAGTTTATATCAAGGAAGAAGCCAGAAATTGCACCATAAAGAATCTTTCTCTATGATAATGTTTTCTTTTCAAATTGTGATCATGTATTCTGTTGCTCTAACCATCCTATCTAACCGCTTTATTGAGGATTTGTCCAGCATTATTGTGGTTGTAAGTTATTTCCACTATTAAGACCACACTAGGAAACTGTTAAAAAGAGACACACACATAATGGTCTCTGTTCATGGAATGAGATGAGGTTAGAAATTTAACTGGAGAGCAAAATGCAACCTGATTCTGGGAAACCAAAAAGCGGTGAAAAGCCCCAAAATGTGGCTTGAAAATTACCAGGAGTCTTCATTCAAATTCTTGCTCCACTTCTTGAAGAACTGGAATAGGTTGCCCAGAGAAGCTGTGGCTGCCCCATCCCTGGAAGTGTCCAAGGCCAGGCTTGGATGAGGCTTGGAGCAACCTGGGATAGTGGAAGGTGTCCCTGCCCATGGCAGGGATTGGAGCAAGGTGATCTTTCAGGTCCCTTTCAACCCAAACTGTTCTATTGACATTTGAACCTAGGCCTTCTAGACCTAAAAATTAATCTAAAATCTTGTGGATTTCAACAGGGGTATTCTTCAGGGCAAGAGGGGAATAGTGGAAAAACATAGACTTAGGAAAACCATTCTCTGACATTTTCCCTTGGCTCTTCAAACTGAAGTCTTTATTCCTTAAAAATAGCCTGATTTCAACAAAATTTGGAAGATGCTTTCACTGTCTTTCTAAAAGTCTAATTACCAAAGAGAAGATCTGAAGTCTGCCTCCACAGAAAGCAGAACAGGAAGCTCTATGAGATATTCCTGCTCTTGGATGTAGCCTAATATCCATACTCAACCAAGGCAAGAGGAAAGTTCCATATGTGGTGGGGATTTTGCACAAAACCATTAAAATTCAGTGGAAACCCTCATCACAGCCTTAGATTTTGCTGCTCAAGAGAAAGCACTGGTGATGGAACTGGAAATCCTGCAGTTACCTGGTGAGACCCATTGAAAGCTCAATTTTTTCTCCTCTTCCCAGTTTTAGCCCACAGGACAAGTCTAAACCAAACTCTCCACATGTAGCCAGCTAAACAAGGACTTTAGAAACCCTCCTGATCATGATCTGGCTAAGCAGACATTATCCATGTTATTTTCTGCATGCCTTTCAATGCACGAGGCAAAACCTTATCATTAAACTTCTCTCTGGTAGTGGAGAATGAAAACATCTGTAGACTGTGATGTATTAAAGATGTACCTTATATTAGAATCATCCATAATTAATGCAGACATCCCAATAAATAATACAGTGTCAGATTCTTTGGATTATTGAGTGTGCTCCACTGTGCTCATACACTTATGCAGTGGCAGTAATAGTGAACAAGTTTCCTTACCTAATTAAACACTGCGCCCTACTCTGCGTTTAAATAACACCGAAGTTGTGTCACAAACTTAAAAGAGTAAATTCAAAGGCAAGGCTGGCATCTTTGCCCTCAGCTCCTGGCTCTTGTATTGACGGCTTCTCCCATTTTTTCCCCACCTGCGTGTCTTCGTGGATATATATTTTCATGGATTTTTTTTACCCCTTCCACCGAGTTTGTAGCCTTAACACTTTAAAATTAGGTGTAATACCATGAATATTTTAAAGAGATTCTTTTCTCAAGAGCCTGAAATTGCTCTGAATAGCTCAAATAAATCCGTATTTGGCTTAAGCAATATATAATTTTCACTGAACACATATATTTGTTAACATATTTGAAAATGGGACTTGTATTGACCCAAGAATCCTGGGTAGGTGCAGAGGAACCACTATATATTTTTTATTGGCTCAGTATTCAGGCATTTGCTATTAAAATGCATAAGATGTATCCCCAAAACTGAAGCCAGCTACTTCAGAGACATAAGATTCCACTGAGGGAATAGGTATTTATGCTTTAAAAACATATTTTAATTTCCCAATTGATCATAATAGCTCATGCATAAAAGCAGGAGATTTTGGGATTTCTATTACTTTAAAATCAGCGATTAAAATTCATTTTGAAGAAGGAAAAGTTTTTTATTTTTTTCTAATTTCTTTCCAGAAGTAAGATCTCTTCTGTGATCTGATTTTGGAATGAGGTCTCTGCCAGAGGAGACATCATTCACAACCTGACAATAGCTACCAGAGGCTTGATAATGAATGTGCTGGTGGAGCTGACTGTGAATTCCATTCTGCATCCCAGACTCATGCCAGTAATCCCTGTCTAAGCCAGTTGTCTCTTTGACCTCTGTGGGCCTGAGCACACTGGTGAAGGTGCAGGGGTCAGGCAGTAAAAGACTAGTACTCCCTTGAATGAGGGACCTGCTCCAAAGATCACCTTAAGTCAATGGAATTCTTTCCATGGAATTCAAAGAGCTGTGGAAAATGCCCTAAACAAGTATTTGGATTTGTATTGTGCCTAAAATACAAGAAGAATAAAAGGGAAAATTAGAATGTAAGGATGTCTGCCTGGAAAATGTCCTTAATTTCAAATATTAGTTCCATAGTCTGAAAGCTGAAAAATATTTATGTATTTTTGAGAACCATGAGAAAAATTCCTTCCTTCCTTCCTTCCTTCCTTCCTTCCTTCCTGAATTGCTGAATTGCTGAAAACCTGAATTCCTTCCTTCCTTCCTTCCTTCCTTCCTTCCTTCCGGAATTCCTTCCTTCCTTCCTTCCTGAATTCCTTCCTGAGTTCCTTCCAGAATTCCTTCCGGAATTCCTTTCCTCCCTCTCTCCCTCCCTCCCTCCTATTATATTTATGTACATATCTGTACTACTGCTGTGGACAGGCTAATTATTCAGTTTCTAAACTGTGAGTTAAAGTGTGGTTTTCTGCAGTAATTCCTCTTAATTTCTATTATCTGGCTTTTCTGGAATGATTATTTGCAGCCCAGTGAATGAAACACGGACAATCAGGAATTTTTGATTGTACAATAAAATGACAGGAATTGAAGAGCAATATTTTCAGTACTTTGAAGACAATGGGCTACAGCTTACTGACCCCATCAGCAAAGTGCTTAGCTGAAACAAATGCTTAAGTTTATTTCTAGAATTACAAAAGAAAAAAAAAAAAAAGAAGTGCATTTAGCACCAGTAAGCAACATTCATTCATGATGGAAAGAGAAAGTGATATTCAGACTAGCAAAGACCAAGATGTAACTTTGGTTTGTGTGTTTTAGGGGCAAGGGACATCAGCCGTGTATTAAATGATGGTCAAATGAATACATTATTTGTCATAAAAAGACTCAAAAGTGTTATTTCTGATGATGCTCTTGTATATATTTCTATTTCCTTAATGAAACAAATCTGTGACAACAATAAAGATCTTGACTCTTCCTCTCTATAAGGATATATCACATATCTATACATCATTCAGGCATATAATCCACCTTTATGGATGTATGAAAGAGACAGTTTTTGCAATAATTTGCACAGCTATTTAATACCTTAGCTTTAGATGAATCAACACAATAATTGATCCACCTCCCATTTACATCAGCTGAACCTCTGCTCTGCTATTTTGAAATACAGAAACACACTCCTTCTGCATTTGCCACTCCTCACCACAGCAGCAGGAAATGCTGAGGTGCTGTCAGCAGCCCCACCTGCCTGCAGAGATCCAAGTGAGTGGCCAAGACTTTGCAACCACACTTATATCCCCCCAAATTCCTGTCTTGGTTATTGTGCATCCAAAAGTGCAGAGGAAGAGGATGTATTTCCCTCAGCTGGAAATAGGAACATTTGGTTTAATTATAACTGTACCCCTGACCCTAAATTTGTAGCCCTTAAAGATTAGCTTAAACAGAAGATCAACTTGGTTTAGAGTGATGAGCATTGATTTTTTGCCCTGCAGTGCACGACACCGGCCTGGCTATTAACAGAGGAGAAAATATGTTTCCCTATGGCTAGGAGGTTCCATACAGAAAAAGAAGCTATAGATCAATGAATCATAGAATAGTTTGGGTTGGAAGGGAGTTTTAAAGGTTTCCCTGTCCAACCCTCCTGAAATGAACAGGAACTTCTCCAACTAGACCAGGTTGCTCAGGGCCCTTCCCAACCTGATGCTGAGTATTTCCAGAGATGGGACATCCACCACCTCTCTGGGCAACCTGTGCCAGTGTTTCAGCACCCTCACCATAAAAAAAGGCACCCTTACCTCTAGTCTGAATCCACATAAATACGAGTGTGTGTGTATTTTTATATATATATATTTTAGACGCATACATGGAATGCTATCACCACCTTATTACCTGCTGCCCTGCAGGATGGGTTTCTAAAATGAAAAGTTACTTTTCTTTATTGTCTTCAAAGAACCCCCTGAGCTAGGTTAGTTGTTTGTAGTAACCCAGGGGAGGAAGAAAGCCTGTTTAGTATCCCTCTTCTTTCTTGCAGGCAGAGGCAGGCTGCGATGTGGCCGCCCCCCCTCCCCTCTCCCTCCCTCGGCTGCGGGGGGAGTCCCCCCTGAGCCCCGCCGGCGGGAGCCGTCCATTCAGCACCCGCCCGCCCAAAACAACAAAAGAAGGGAAAAATTAATT
>VZTZ01005657.1:117953-163498 GCA_013400955.1 Drymodes brunneopygia | reverse complement strand
AAAAAAAAAAAAAAAAAAAAGCCAATCTGCTCAATCCTCTGCCTGCAGGCAGACTCTAACGGAAACCACATATGCTTTGCCTCTCCCTATAAGAAATCTTCATTGGGGCATTAAAATACTTAAAAGGATTAGTCGTTAAATACTTGTACATTTGGTTTAATTCACTAGAAACGCTATGTCACAGGGTTACATCAGAAAGCTAGAGAGTTTTAATCTCACTTGCAGTATTTACCTAGATGTTTTATTCCTTCTGCTGCCTGTTACAGGGATAATATTAATATCCTACTTGTCCAGAGGGAAGAAGTTTAAAAAAGAAAAAAGAAAAAAAAAAAAGGAGCTGGCTGCTGTCTGATGGTATAAAAATATCAAAGAGACTTTTAAGGTAAAACAAAACAAAACAGCATGAATTGGAGTGTGGCATTCCTTCCCACCGCCTGTTGCTTATTCCTAATTGTGATGATGGAGGAGTAAGGAGCTGTTTTAGGAGAACAGAATAATTTAGATTGTACAGGTCTTGGAACATAGGAGATGGTGACTTTGTTTAAAGCAATTTCTTTTTTTTTAAGCCTCTGTTTCTCTCTGTGACAGGTGTGCACCTCCTTTGTACCTCTTTTTGCAGTGTAGGATCTAAAAATTTTGGCAAGAAGAAGTTGTCTTCCAACAAGTAAAGACACAGGGGCTGTAAATCTAAAGAAGGCAGGCACAGAAATGCCTTACTGTGAGCTTCCCAAAGGGGAGGGCAGCAGATCTGTGGGAGGACATGCTCGTGTGAGCCTTGCATGGTTTTGTGACAAGTGGCAGAGAACGGACTGACAAGAGCTTAAAACTTTGCTCAAGTTGTAGAGGCTTCTGCACTGAAATTCCTTCCACAGCCTTCCTGCAGCCATATCCAATCAAAAAGACCTCAAGGAATGAGGTATCCCTGAAATTGTTTGCTTTCCAAATCAAGAGTTACTGTATTCATATTCCAGGCTCTTCAGATTAAACAAACAAACTAAAAAAAAAAGAGTTAAGGGTGAAATTTTGGTCCCATTTAAGTGAATGAGTCTATTGCTATAAATTTCTGTTAACTTCAAAAGAAATAAAACCACTGGAGTGGTATACATTCAGTATTACCAAGAAAGAAACCTTGGATTTCTCATAGAAAGGGAAGAAGGGACTGAGACAAGTTCCATCACTAAATTCTTTGTTTGCTTTGCAGTATCTGAACAGCAGAACAAGCATAGCCAAACATTTTCACTGTGCCCATGGGTTTATCACCACCAGCATCAGCCTCACAGGAAGATCTGCTGTGATTTCAACCAGACACAACCTAATCTCATGGTATTTCCTCCAACCTGAGTCAGGCAATCTCCAGAAATAGCAACACAGAGGTTCCCATTAAAAAAATTACTAGAAATGGTGTCATTGGCTGTGTTAGAGACACATAACGAAAATTAAAATGCACACTTCCCATGTCCAAAATACACACATCTCTGCCAATAATCTGGAGCACAATTTCAGCACTGAGATTTCATCTCAGATTTCACCCTTCTGAGCTAAACAACACAGTGTTCTACAGCAGTCAGGTAAGAGGAGAGGCCTGGGTAAGACCCATCAAATCAGTTGTTTTGGGTTCAGAGAGAGCACCCTTTTCCCTGATTGCCAAATCATTCTCCTTTCAAACTCTGGAAGAGGAGCATTCCTGGGAGTTGGCCAGAAGTCTTTCTGCATTCCTGAATGATATAAGGAGCATAAGGGCTACCATTCACTAAACAGTAACTCAGAAGATAAATCTTTGACTCAAATGTAATACAAATATTTATTTATTTGTGGAACATCTCCCTCTGCTTTAAGGTGTTTTACGCCTTCTAGACCTCTCAGCCTAATTTAATTTTTGGGGGTGTCTGAATATCACCCTGCCCTTG
Source organism: Drymodes brunneopygia (assembly GCA_013400955.1). Classification (NCBI taxonomy): domain Eukaryota; kingdom Metazoa; phylum Chordata; class Aves; order Passeriformes; family Petroicidae; genus Drymodes; species Drymodes brunneopygia. The sequence continues at coordinate 161,591 of VZTZ01005657.1, read as the reverse complement.
ACATAAAGAGCACTTTTTGTGTGAGCCTTTGTGCCTTGTTGTGCTTTTTTTCCCCACTCAAAAGCAGAGAATGGTTTCTTGTATTCAAAGCAGAAGCGCAGCTGCCCATGAGACTGCTTGGATGAGGATGAGATAAGAGAGCTACATTAGGGCAGAAATTCGGGTCACATCATATCAAACTGAAAGCACGAGGCCAAAGATAGGCTTGGCTAATAATATTTATACACAATCATTTAAAATGTGAAAACTTCTGCCATGCAAGAAGCCTCCTTTCAGTCTCCAGTCTGTGCAGGTATTTTCAATAGGGTTGTGCCACTGTTTGCTAAAATGCAATGCATTTGCATCTTCTTTGCATTATTTATTGTTATCCTGCAGGCTGGATTGTCACACTAAGCATGATTTATGTCACTGAATTTTATCAGCTTCTGCTAGATTATATTTTCAAGTGGTGCCCCTGGACTTTAGGAGGAGAAATGTCAGTGCAAGTTTTTTACACCTGTTACACAGCATAGGTGGATGCTGTTTGATGTCAGTGATGCAGAAAAATGTCTCTCCTTCAGTAGCAGCTCCTGGTCCTGTGACCTTATCACATCCTTACCAGACTCTACAATGCTTTCAAAGCCTTTAGAACCATGTCACAGGAACATTTTATGAGTTTGACAGACCAAGGGGAGAATTTCCCAGTCCACTGTGATGTGTGCTGGAATAAGTGACACAGGAGGCACAGCCTGTGATTAGAGGACAGGGGATGATTGGGGTGAGAGCTGGTGAAGGTTTTGGGTATACAGGGAAAATAACTCCTTGAACCTTCTATTGACTTTCTGTGTCACCTTGGAAAAATCACCCACTAAATTACTGCCCTGTTCCTCATACTTTGCATGTGTGGTATATCTGTTTCTTCTTTTACTTTTATGTCTTATGTCTATTTGTAATGCTGGTTTTTCAGGGTGAACACTGAGCCTTGATGAGTGACTGCACATTGCTTGAGGGAATGGGAGCCTTGATTTGAGCTTAAGGTCACACTCGAAACACAGAGAGTGTAAATTTTGCATATTTTTTGGGAAAAGTGCAACATACAGGATGAAACTTTGATCATGAGGACCTATCTAAAGACTTCCTCCACTTTAGCTTTTTCTGAGAGACTTGAAGTGCCACAGCCTGCCTGTAGGTCCATGTAAAACCCATGAATATGATACTGTGACTGGAAAATAAGGACATTCCATGGCTAGAAAAAGTGAAATGAGAGGACAAATACAAGGCTTGGACTTTGTTTGTTGATCTGCACTGCTAAATGAAATTCTACACAGTCAGTGTGGTTGTTCAAGCTGGATGTGAAGGGGGAAGGGGATAATATCAGATTTGCCCACGGGGAGCTGTGGGATGACACACCACGGTGAGAAGGATGTGGTGCTAGAGAGGGCCCTCACCTTGCTGCTCTGGGATGCACTGGCTACACTGCAGAACAAAAATCTCCCAGGTCTGAGCCAGGTAATGGGAGCCAGCAGGGAAACACCAGGGAAATACCTCAGGGGAGTGAGGGGGTGTTCCTTTAGGGAGGTGACACAGCTGACAGAACAGCTGAAGGAGCAAGAACTCAGTTTCATTTCTCACAGCAACCAGGGGAGCAAATGCTCTGACAAGAAATGGGAGGAACAAATGTTTAAATGCCACATGGTCTGTGGAGTTGCAATTTTTTCCATAAGTGGATCATCTAGGACATTTCTCTTAAATAACAGAACTCTAACCTGGGGTGCCAGATATACCATTGGTGTAAATCAGCATAACTCTCAAAGGACATGTGTTGATTTTACACCCACTGGACATGTGGCTCAGCCAGTCTGTGATTTTTAGCACTTAGTTTTCTTCATGAACAGAAAATAAAATTATCATTTGCCAGTGATAAGGATATCTTTAATCAGGAACTAGGACCTACTGTACTGTTAAGTGACAAAAAGACAGTCCTTAATTTAGAAACATCTTGGTGTAGCATAGAAGGACTCCATGAATGCAGGAAACTGATGGAATAAAACAAAGTGATAAAGAAAAAATGTGAAAGTGTTTAATTTTATGTGGACATGACTTATTTAGGGACTTAACAGTGAATTAAGAGAATTCTTTTGTTTTCCTAAATGAACGTTCAAGTGCAAACATTATTGCGGAGTCAAATTCTGGTGTCAGTTCCAACAGTGGGAATAAAAAGCAGGTCAATGGAGTGGTGCTATCACAAAGCTGAGATGTGTATCCAGACAATTATTCTTGAAGAGATGTAGAATAGCAGAGTTATTGGTTTGATATCTCTGTTTTAAATTATTTCTAAGAATGTTCTGTGGAAGGAAAATGAATTTGAAAAGATATTGCAAAGGAAAATTCATTTACATCTTTTGAGCAGAAAGAACCTGTTGAATGACATTTAAAAGAGGATTAAAGCTGATTTCTTACAAGCAGTAGAATAATCAGATTTCTAAGCTAAAGTGGAATTAAGGTCCTTCAATTCATCTGCAAAGCTGACTGAAGTTGAATCATCGTTCGGTAATTTACATGTCATTTACAGGGGCATTCATTGTGCTTTTAGTACTGTAAATATGATCTGAACAGCTTTTGATCTTTTGCAGCATTTGCAGGAACATATTATTGTTTCTGAGAAAAAAAAGGAAGACTTTTACAAAAAAGAAGAATCCTCAACGCTTTTTTTACAATGTCAAAACAAATGTGTCAACCAAATGGTAATATCTGTGCGAGTTTCATTTATCTGCACACGGCAGTTGTGAGGTTTAATGATTGTTTGTCACAAAAATACATTTTAAGAGGAGCAAGCAGATTGCTGAGTAGCAAACATGTTTTATGGAATATGTAACATTGTAAACACATTTTTGTTTCAATAGGATTTACAGAGGTTTGCAAAATGAGTGTGTACATACAAAATGAGAAGCAGACAAAGCTTATATTTTCCTACCTAAGAATTTTGCTTTCATTTGTTTTTGACAGGAAGATTCATTTATTACTATTAAAATTCACATCTTCATACTTTTTTTATACTGGTCTATTCTCACCTTTTGAACTGGAACTAATTCTTCTGGCATACATTTGACCACAGCTCCCACAGCAAGAGAACATCCCCACATTTCCCACAAATGCCAACCTTGTTTATCTTGTCAATTCTCTCTTGAAGGATCAGATCTTTAGCTGTGCCAAAGCCCAGAGAAGTCAATGAAAAGATTCCCAAAGGCTTTGAATCAGTCTCTGGCAGCAAAGCACCACCAACTTCAATGGAATTACACCAATTTACTCCAGCTGAGGATTTGAGCTGGTGTTTAATGCTGCACTCATCACCATTCTCTCTAGGATTCTTCCTGAACATTTTTTGGAGGCACAAAGACAGAGACATCCTGAACAGAGTTTTGGCAGGGGGTAGGGTAGAGGAAGGTGGTTATCATTCAGAAAGATAATGGCTCAGTTAAATATTTTATTGCATAAACTACTGGGAAACTTTGGATATGCTTACAGGATGATGATATTGTAGAACAAATCTCTATCTGAACAGCATTGTTGTCATGGATTATAGAGGAAATAGTAATAATACTTATAATATGTTATTAACAACTGACATTCTGAGAACAGCCAAATTAATATCTAGACACTTTTGCAAGTCTTATTTTTTTGTCCATCAAATGATTTGATTCATCTTGCTGACTAAGGTTGATATGGGAACCACATAATAAAGACATGGGTTGGTTGTCAATCAGATGACTTGGATAGCTTTATGATTATGATTCCATCTCATGACACAAAAGCCAATCATAGTAATGGAATCTAATATAAAATCCCCTTAAATAGCATTTATATTCCTGTCAATGGAAATGGACTGAAGCCTTTTGAATCTGTTCACTTGGGCATCAATTTTAAGTCTTGCTGAATCACCTTTTGGACTTTTTGAATCTTTCCATAGATAGCAGAGAGTCTAATGAGAATGTTGCATCAATTCTTTTGTTTAGGGAGCTGAAATTGGGCAGGTAGAATCCTGAAAATACTGATGCCATTTGCTATTAAAAGACATTCACATTTATAGTCCTAGGACTTATGCTGCCTCATTTTGTCAGTTTACCTTAAGAGTAGGATGGTCAGTGGATTTTGAATTTTAAGCCCCATTAAGTCTCAGGTCATATTCATTAACAATTATTCATAAAACGAAAGCAAAGTAGTTCTAATTAAGTGAAAAATACTGGATCACAATCTGTCCATTATATGAAGAGGACAAAGCTTAAAAGTTTCAAAGTGATCTAAAAGACATACAGGTCAAAATCTCCTCAACATTTTTAGGTTCAAAAGATGATGAAATCCTATTAGCTTTGAAACCAAGACCTCATACCTGCCTTTAAATAAGCTTGCTCCAGATTAATGCAACACAACACATCTGAAATTCATGTCAATGTACACTGATGTTCACACTCATATCTGACACAAACCTGCCTAGGACAGGTCTAGGTAGTTCAATTTCTTTGTCCACTTCATGCTGTCTACCATACCCTTCCACATGCCTGAATATTTGCAAGATTTATTATCAGTTTAAATACATTAACTATCAGGTTTAGATGTGTAAAGCTCCTCAATTTCCTAAATGGCTCCTTGTGTTTCTGCTTAGAAATTTATCTTCTTGGTACTTTTGTTGTGTGTATTTTGGAAAAAACCCAACCAACCAACCAACCAACCAACCAACCCACCCCCAGCAAAACCTATATTTGAGTTCATTATCTTGGAGATGCCTTTTCCCAAAGTGTCTGTCTGTCTGTCTGTCTGTCTCTCCCCTGTGTCCTCTGGTTTCATGCCCTCCATTGGCTTACCAGTTAAAACCAGCACGAATAGGATGGCTGTGATATCACTTTTGCAATATTCATAATAAATACTAAGCGCTCTCTCACCTCTCTGAGACTTTTTTGTTATGGTGTACTCACAACATCACCATTTTGTCCAATCCAGCCACTCATACTTCAGCCAGGAATTCTACAATGTTCACTTTGAGTTCCTTCACTTGGACAACTTGGAGCTGAGCAACCTTTCCTTCCTTCCACAAACCTGCCAAAGGCAGCAGGGATTTATTTCAGTGATGCCCTGGCTGACCTGTTCTGTTGCTGTCACTTATTTCACATCCAAAATTTCTTCTCCCTGTCTTCTCTCATCTTTTACCTCTTTGTCTTTCAAAGTACTCTCAGATCTGATTTTTGGGAGGCAAAAATCAGCCTCATTGCATTGATTGCTCTTTATTAAATGAGCTTTTTTTTTCTATTATCAGGTTCTGGTAGTCCTGTCTCACCAACTTGGAACCACTCTGCACTGGGTACATCTCTAAGTCATGATGTGTCTATAACAAAGTGAGGAGTTTTCCCTTCCCCAGGAGCTGAAGGAATAAGAAAGGACAAGTGCTTGCAGAGAAGCAGAGACTGTGAGACAGGAACATCCTTAGCTACCATCAGGTATCCTGTGTATGTGGGGTCTGACAGGAGAGCAGAGTGCAGGATATCTCCAGGCACAGACAACCCATGTACCTGACATCTGGATGTCAGGGAAGAGGAAGTGAAGCAGTCAGTTGGATTTAATCCTTTGGAGTTAAGAAATGAAACCAGACATTGGCACTGTTGTGTTTTCTCCCATGCAGGTGTTGTTTTAGAAAGAAAACTACTCTTCCCCCCCTTTTCCTGCTCTCTTGGACTGAACAGACACGTCTGACCTAGGACCTTCTTCATTATGTAGCTAAAGCTTCAAATTCAAGTAAAGATACAGGTGGGGGACATCTTTGGAGATGTGGGAAAACTTCAGCTTATGTTTGGAGTTTTTTTGTACATATGTGTATGCATGCAAGTGTTTAAAATGCTCTAAAAAACCAGACAAATGTCTTACTTCCAAATGACTTACTTCCCATGCTGGGGGCACTCTTTAGGAAGATGTTCTGACCCCAACTACTTTGTGATTGTGTGACATTGATGCTTCTGAGAAAAAAAATGGCCACACGTAATAGGGAAAACGTTGAATTTATTGTCTCATTTTTTCCACTTCTCCAATTTCTCTACCATGTTGGAGGAGCTGGTATTTTAGTGAACATAAATCATCGGAGGATTTTGATATCTGGTGGTTCATCTCAAGCCCATGGGCAGCTCATCTGCAACTTTTGGTTGCCCCAAGAAAAACTTACACTGCTCATCTGTTTTAATGAATATTGATATGCAACTCATATCCCTTCAGCATTTCTTCAGATCCTCAGCCCTCAAGCAAATCCCCCAAAGGAAATGATTTGTTTGGTCAGATTCCCACAGGCTTGATCTTTAGTGATGCTTGACAACTTTTGTGCCAAAAAGCAGAATGTTTTTTGGTTTATTATCTGTCAACTGAGTTTAGCTGTAAGTGACAGACAGAAGTTGTCTCGGACACCATCAGGGCCACTCTTGACTATATTTCCTTTGGCTGAATTCTTTTCAGCAGTTTACTAGAAGGTATTTTTGGTGGTTAAAGGAACTGAAAATGCCTCCACCTGGCCTGTTTCATAAAACCTTTGAGCTTTGCACCATTTTTTGCACCATGAATGGCTCTTTTCTGCTTCTCATACACCTTGAGCATCTGTTTAGGCTTGGATGAGTTGGCCCCTGAGGATTCCTGCCTCAGCAATAACTTTAGAGACATTCCATGTGCTTGCCTAGACAAAACAAAGCATCCAGCTTCCAAACAGCTCTGTTTGGAGAGGGTGAATCTCATCCTAAGTTGGAAATGTTATATTTTGGAAGCTGCAAATACAAAACTTTCCCCCACTTCGTCTGCTCCAAATTGTTCTTTTCACTGCTTGCTGGTGCTTCATGTTCCTCCTTGTTGCAGATGACTGCCAACTGCTTTTCATTTACCAAACAAATGGATTATGGCACCATTTCAATGGACTGATTTAATAGTCTATTTCAAGAGAAATTCTCCTCGAGTTTTTGGCTTTGATTCATTGATGTGGGGAAATTGCCTTGTTGGTAAATGCATCTTTTATAGAGCCTTTATCTAAAGACCTTTAGAAAGAGTTGTCTGAACCGATTGTTTCTTTCATTTTTGATATTATTCAGTCCATTAAAGCACTCAGGGGTGAGTTTTTAGTTTTCTAGCAGCCCAGGCTCACTTCTGCCTTGCTCTGGGTTGGCAGAACTAACACAGCTGAACAGCCATGGCACTCCCTGAAAGTTAAACAACTGATGCTGTGCTTGAATGGAAGCACTTGGATCTAGGAAACCAGGGTTCAACTTTATCTTTGGAATGGACATTTCCATCCTTAGTGTCACTACATAATTATACAACCCTGGGTCCTTTGATGGTCATCTGACCTCATAAAGAATTGTCTCAGTTCAGTCCAACCCATGGAGATCAACAGTTTGGATACAGGTCCATCATTCTTGCTGATATCCTTGGAGATCTGTCCCAGGAGTGCAAAATTAGGAAAATTCTGCTTGAAGTACCTTATACTTCATCTGTAGGATTTGGTGCATCCACTTGGTAGTTCTGGTCTTTTTTTTTCTGCCTATTCCATTAAACTGAAAATCTTCACCTCTTGAAATCAGAGAAAAAAAACTTGCTCAGAAAAATTTTTGTAATTTAGGATGGGGAAAGTGGAAAAGACCTAAAATATTATGTTTAGATGTCAGCCATACTATGGTGGCACCCAAGTTTATACATCTCTTAGTGGATAAGACCACTTTCTCATTTTTGATCCTTTTGTTGGAACACCTTTAAAGGAATCATGCAGATTGTTTCTCTTTACACCAACAGGAGCTGGGAAAACCAATTTTTTTCTCTTTGGAAATTGTGATCATAGAATACACATCCAAAGAAATGTATTTAAAAGAATATAAATAGGAATAATAATAAGTAAGCTGAATAATACCAAATCCTATGATTGCTACTTTCTTAAAAAAATAATTAAAGAACCCCTCTTCCTAGATTATTTTGAAGTTTAGCAGCCACCTAGGTCAGAATTGCAATCAGTTTAATTCTATGTTCACTGCTAAGCATGTTTTTTTGTTGTAAGAGCTTCCATGTAAAGAGAAATTTCTGAGAGTAAGAGCAGAATTCCCATTGTTTAGTAACATCTAAGGGAGGTCTATTTTTACTGAGGAGTCGTGTCTTGTAATTGTGGGGTTTTGGCTGTAATTCCCAAGTGGAAAAAACTAATGCTCACACATATATGCACATATACCCTCACACTACACTCTTGTCCTGCTAAATGGGCAATTTTTATATAAATTTTTGCATGATATTCCAAGCAACACAAGATGTGGTTCACTGGAGACTGAAGGAAGTGGCAATTTCTAACTGAGTTTATCCTCATCCATTACTTCGGTAAGTTACCAGTTTTGTATCTTTTATATTAACTCAAAGGAAGTTTATGCTACAAAAAGCCCAGAACAATCTCCTGGGTCACAGCATGACTGGTGAAAACTGCAGCAGATCTGTTCTTTTTCCTTCCCACTATCATGGCAGGCTGCAGGCATAAGCAGGGCAAACAGATTCCTAAGGGAGCAGATGCCAAACCTGTCTCACTTTCTGCTTTGCCTGTGATTGTGACCAGGAATCAAGTGGAACCAGACATAGCGACAATAGAATATTTCTAAATGGGCCACATTTACATGCCAAAATTCAAAACAAATCCTCATGTTAAACTATTTGCCATATTGTAGCAGCAATTAATCCTCAATCCTTAATCTTCAGTCCTGTTCACCAGATAAGATGAAAATTAGAATGCTTCTGGACTTGAAAATGAGATTATCAAAGTTAATATCATGCTTATGTACCTGATAGTGCCAGGAACTAAGCTCTAATGGGAACAAAATGGTTTGCACAAATGTAGCTGGAAGAAAAATTTGGCTTTGGGTTGCAAATCTCAAAAGAAAGGGGTGTTTTTTTGACAATTTACTTTCCTCAATCAGAATTAGGTAGGCTAGATTAATTCCTGAAAATAGAGAAGCTCAAAGATAAAAAAACTTTTTCCATGACAAAGATTCAGAGTAACCTGGTTATGAGTCTTAAAGAGGTGTAACATCAACCACATCAATGGAAACAGGAGAGAAAATGTGGAGCACCAACCAAATTTGAGCAATAATTAGTCACAAAACACTTTGCCTTCAAACTAAACTACAGCAATGCAGCACTGGGTGAATTTTATCCTCAGAGCCCTGCTTTGCACAGGGTACTGTGAGGCTTAATTAATGAGCCTTTTTATTGTAGTTGGAGATCCTTAGATAAAAGCAATGGATACACAAGTGGAAAAAACAAACAAATGAACAGAAAGGGAACAGGAAAATAAAAAAAATCTCTACATGAGCTTGCCAGAATTAAGATGCCATTATTTCAGCTGTGATTAAAGGCTACAAGCTATAAGAAACTGCAACAGTGAGTTTCCTCTGTGGCAGAACACTGTGGGTTTGTGACATAAAATAGGGTTGTTGAGTTGATTAACAATGGTGTCCTTTAAAAAAAAAAAAAAAGCAGCAGCTTCCAATTCATATTCAGCTTAAATAATTAAAATGGTATTTACAAATGCTGCTAAGATCTTTTGTTATTTCGTTTGGCATGTGTTGCTCTTTTTTTTTTTTCTTCGCGGGGCTAATAAGTAAATTGCAAACATACATTATTCTTCACCACTCTCCACTCACTTTCCTCCCACTGGCAACCAATCTACCAGAATTTTCTTCCATTCCCATTAATTGGTCCTTAGAGAATCTCCCTCACATACCTTTGCAGTGACAGTCAGGGAACATTTCTTAGTAATACTGAGTCAGAAGCCCTGTGATAGCTCGCAAGTCACATATTGAACTGGAGCTGTACTACTCCCTTCCATTATGTTTAATGCATGAGGCTTCTGAAATGGCATGGCTCAGGTGATGGATCATACTTTTCCTTCCAGAGTATCATGACTTTCTCTGGTTATTTCTTTAAGATATTTATATATTTTTTTTTATTTTATTCCTAATGCAATGATTGCCTGGCAGTCCATATCAAGCACAATGGCACGGCAAGGACGACAACCTCATGTTTACTGAGGCTACAAAATCCCAGCGTCTCAAGCTCTACAGGGAAAATATAATGAATAAATAAATAAATAAATAAAATAGCCATGTCTCCCAGACACTCCTATTTTTAACATCTTTGAAAATTTTGGGAAGTTTCAGTACAGTATGGAATCCACAGGGTCTTGCAAAGTTTAAGCAATCCATGACATTTTTTATTTTAAATGTGTGTTGCTCAGCAGTGCTGCAAGGTCCCAGGTGAAATCAGGTGTCTGCTGTGCAGAGGCATAGAAAATAAAAAAAATCTTCACTATCTCAAAGACTTCACAATCAAAAATGATGAGAGATGCAATTATTCTCACTTGTCAGAGGAGGAATTAACATGCAGAATGATGGAGTGTTATTTGGAGACAACCTTCGATATATGTCCAATTTATTTGCTGTGTGGGTTTTAGTAAGCTGGGTACTGGAAACAGTGGGGTGGTTCAGGCTGATGCAAGCTTCCTGCAGCTGCTATCAAAACACAGACCTTAGAAACCAAGGCTGAAATTTATTATTTGTAACTGTAGGAATGGGCATAATTTCACCTTCCTCTGGCTCCACGGAATCCATAACAGGTCTTTACCTAGTTAATTTTCAGCTGCCAATCCAGAAAGGTGAATGTACAATTAATTTGTGTTACAGCTGCTAGCCCCAGAGAGGTGTCTTACACCCTGTAAAGCTCCTCAAAAGCCACTTTGTGCTCTGGAATGGATTTTTAGATCTAAACTAAGGAAATTGGATGAACTATATATCTGTGGAGAGAGGCAATAGAGAGAAACTTCCCACAGATGATTTGGCCCTTTCAAATAGAGGTATCTGGAAAAGATGGGATAGTTCACATTCTGGAGGTACTTAGCTCTTTCCACTATGGGCAGAGGAAGGTTAAATCTTGTCTTACACAGGATACACATCACTGGGGTTCCTGAATTCTTCAGATACCCTCCTCACATGATTAATAAAGCCCAGGCAGATAAAACTCCTTTCCATATCTCCCTGTCCTTCTCCTCACTCAAAACTGGAGTCATGGAAGGTACCAGAAGTTGTTTTCTGAAGGTATAAAACCATAGTGAGACACTATACAAGAGCAAAGCATTCTATAAAGCAAGAAAAAAAATCTTATGATGCACTTGAGTACAAGTCCTTTGATTGGAGGTGCTGCAATTAAATTTACGTCTGTAGAGATGTTCTCACAATGATTTGCTACCTTGCCAAGGCCTCTCTGTAAATAATAATAACATTTTTGGAACCAATAATTTGTGATTCAAGGGTGGAATATACTCATATTACAACTCAATGTCTTTTTGTAAAAATATTATCAAGGACACAGCTATTTCACAAACAACTCAAACGTGTTTATTGTTATATATAGGAAAAATAAAGGACAGATATGCTCCCACATTACTTTCTGTGTTCTTTCTCAAGATGGATTGCAATTACTTTTAGCTTTCCTTCTACCTGAAAAGAGTGCCTGGGAATAAGGGGATGGGCTCCCAGCTGCAATTTGTTGATAGCAATTGTAGCTGTGCTGAGTTTCCTTGTGAATGATGTTCAGCTCTGGATTAGGAATTCACAGAGCACTGCCTGTGTTTGGCTTCTAAAGGTGGTGAGGAAATTTCAGTGTAGTGATGTATGACCTTTTTCATCTTAATTCCTACAGGTCTTCAAGCTAGGAGGTTGTCACTGAGAAAAAATCCTGTGTGAGAAGCCTGTGTGTTTGGTTTCTGTATATACAAGAACAAAGACAAGTACTTGTTTTCTTTTATTTTCTTTATTTTTCCCCTCATGCCCTTGAAACTGTTTTATTTGGCCTAGCTGGGTTTTATTTGGCACCTATTCCAACATATTAAACAAAGCCAGGGTTTGTTCCTAAACAGTGGAACTCGGTCATCTGTGCTTTTTAATTTTTAATGAATCATTTTGGCCTGATCCAGCTAGCAGCCTCCAGAATAATTCCTGGGCATTGTCAAGAGTCAGCATGGGCCAGAGATCATTCTCAACAGGTAGTTAAAGTGTTTTCACTGTGTCTTAAAAGGATGTAGCCAGACTGTCCCCAGTTGTCTCAAAGTCAGAGAATAGACCCTGGGAATCTTCAGTGTATCCATATAGAAGGAATAATTTGAAATCCAAATAAAATAAAAATACCATACTTCCCTCTTTTATAGGCACATATCCAGAGATTATAAAATGATGATCCACACTCAAGAGTTTTAAGAGGAAAAGAGCAACTCCTCTGACAATGTTCCATAGAAAAAGATGCAGGATTGACACAAATGTGTACCAAATTTGTTCTCCTAATGACAAACATCTCAGCTGAAGCCCAGGTGTTTGAATAAAATCATTCCAATGCATAAGAATATGATCATTTATCAAAAGGGCCAGTGATCCACACAGGCCTCCCTGACTGGCACTGCCAAGACATTCCAGTTTGTGCAGCCAAAAGCAGCAGCATCAGGATTAGTTACCTTGGCTCCCACAGTTTCACCCTGGGTGATTAGATGACAGATGGGTCAATCTGCCTTTGGTGTGAAACTGGAGAGGTGATTCATTTTTTATCACAGGTTTATGGAGAAAAGCCTTAACCATTGTTACTGGTCCTCATGAATCTCATGGCTAAGAAGGTCAAATTTGCTTTGGAAGAATATTTGTGCTGAAGTAACATTGCTTCCTTCTGTCCCTCATGTCTTTTTGCCTCCTTACCTCCTAGTAACAAAAATTCAGTTGTTATTTTTAAGTCTCGGACACGACTTTTAGAGTTTGCATAAATCAGTTCTGTCTAAATTCAAACTATTCACATTTTTTTTTAACCCATATGACATGGAATCACAGAAATCACTTAAAATCCAGAGTTGGATGGGACCCACCAGGATCAAGTCTGATTCCTGGCCTTGCACTGGAAGCCCCAACAATTCCAGCAGATACCTGAGAGTATTGTCCAAATGCTCCTCTGGCATTCTATTCTATTCTATTCTATTCTATTCTATTCTATTCTATTCTATTCTATTCTATTCTATTCTCTTACCTATTCTCTTACCTATTCTCTCTCTTCTTCTCTTCTCTTCTCTTCTCTTCTCTTCTCTTCTCTTCTCTTCTCTTCTCTTCTCTTCTCTTCTCTTCTCTTCTCTTCTCTTCTCTTCTCTTCTCTTCTCTTCTCTTCTCTTCTCTTCTCTTCTCTTCTCTTCTCTTCTCTTCTCTTCTCTTCTCTTCTCTTCTCTTCTCTTCTCTTCTCTTCTCTTCTCTTCTCTTCTCTTCTCTCTTCTCTTCTCTCTTTTCTTCTATAGAAGAGACTCTTTTTGAAAGTGTCATTCATTAAGATGGCCAAAATATTTGAATTCTCCCCTTTATATATTCAAAGTTTCAAAGTTCCATCTAGTGAAGTATTATCTTAGCAGCCATTCAGGTTCTCATGAGAGTTTGGGTGGGGTTGTGAAGATGTTCAGTTATCACCAGTCAGCAAATATGTGACAAGATTCTGTCTGTAAGAGAAACTGAATATAAAAAACAGGATATGGGATAGGATGAGAAAGGGAAAGACCTCCAAGGTCATCAAGTCCAACCTGTGACTGATCTTCCCCTTGTCAATGAGATCATGGCACCAAGTGCCATGGCCAATCCTTTCTTGAACACCTATAGGGGTGGTGATTCCATCACCTCCCTGGGAAATCCATCCCAAGGTTTGACAGCACTTCCCACGAAGAAATCCTTCCTGAAGCATATAAAACAGTAGAAATTGCCCCTCTTTGGCATTAATTCTATGCACACAGAAATTTCCTTTTTGAAACCACAGTTTTGAGATGGAAGATCCTGATGCCCAAATTGGGAGCTCAAGGTTAGTCATTAATGGAAAGACATCAATGAACTGTGAGTCTTACCCCATACAACACTCGAAACCCAAACCCACCAGGCATTCATATAAATATGTCATGATCACTGCTTGTAGAGCTCATAGATAGGGAGAGTCCACATGGGAATGATTCTTACATTCCTGAGTTGCTCTCATGTTGTCAACAAACTAGAACTTCTTTCTCCAAGTGGAGAATGAAATCCTCTACTAAGTACCTGATTATAATTAGGTGTTAAAAATTTATCTGACTTCAATGAAAGGGAGGGGAAATTCTCAGAGGAGGAACCCATAATTTATGTGTGGATAACATGGGTCAAGAATTTTATTGGCCATGAATTGCTGAAAGATGTATTCAAAGGGAGCATTATCTAAGGGAGCATTTTGGTCTATCTTCTATTCTTACCGAGGAACCTGCCTTGGGAGTGTTTTTAAGACACAGTTATGGAGATATATGAAGATGGAGATGCTGAGTCTGTCTCTGTAAAATTTCTCTTTCCCTCTGATCTGAGCCTAATGGTTCATGCTGGTCCTGATGTATCTTGTTCAGTCTCCAAAGCTGAGTGATATGGGACAACATCATGAAGTACATAAATCACATTATACTTTTTTGACAGTGTCTGGAGATATGACCCCTGTAACTCTTTGAATTAGGTGTAGAACATGTTACTCTAATGTTGTCTCTACTTGCTGCTGGCCATTGTGGGAAAAAATCATTACACTGTAAAAATGATGTGCATTTAGACCTGCTGTCTGTATGACTGTTAAATGCCAATCTTGCCTCACTTTGTAGCATGTCTCATCTGTGGGTTGAATCATGGATTTTTGGGGCAGGGGGTAGGAATCAGTGACTTATTGGTTTTGCAGTTATTTTTCTTTGTCCGTGAGTCAAAATATGACTCAAATGCCTCAAAATTGTTGGAAATGCACTCCAGATAGAATTAATCTAATGTAATGCTGATGTCTGAAATGTAAAACTCTATCTCTGAGCTACATACCCTGGACTCCTCTTGTGGTCAATGGAGAGGAATGGGTATCTTGAGGCTGTAACTGATGTCAGCAGAAGTAGAATGTTCAAGCGGGTCAGATCAATCAAGCCCAAATGAGTCTGTTTCCTTCAAGGGCAGATGTAGATGTCTCCACCAGAAAAGTCTAAAGTAACCCCCAAGTGCTGTTCCATCCTTCCACAGTTGAGAAGGACAAGCCATGCTTGTCTAACCCACAGTCAGATTATTCTGAGTTCCACTAAAATAATAAGAACATCAGAGAGACCTGACTGAAGCTCACCATCTCTCTCAGCACGTTGTCTCCCATAGCTGGTGAAAAGCAGATGCCCATGGAAGAGACATAAAACCAGGGCAAATGTATTATATTTTTTTCAACTTCTTTCCCAGCCTCTAAACCTTCTGTAGCTTCAGAACACCCTAAATCAGACACGTTTCTGATGTGTTCAGTGATCTATGAATGTGTCCCATTTTCCTGAAGACCAGTGTTTAGGACTAAACCATACACAGCAACCTTCTGGAAGGATGCTTTAGTTTCAGTGCATTGGAAAATAATTTATGCTCTTTGGGATGTGACATTGCATGTTTTATCTGTTAAAAACTGGTTTTGCTTTCAGAATTCCTTTGCCATTATAACAATTGTTAAAGTGTCGCTCCATTTTCTCCCATTTTCTTCTTAAAATTCTGGCATTGATTCACAGCTGAATGATAGAATCACAGAATGGTTTGTGTTGAAAGGGATTTAAAAGATAATTTTGTTCCACCTCCCTGCCATGGGCAGGGACACCTTCTACTAGCTCCATGCCCCATGTAACCTGGCCTTGGACATTTCCAGGAATGCAGGGGCAGCCACAGCTTCTCTGGGAAACCTGTGCCAGAGCCAATTGGACTTTAAAACTCAGTAAAGGCTGGAAAATTAAAGAATGATGAATAGCTAGGCCTATTACGTGGAAAATTTTGTGAGGATATTCTGAAGTAGAAGGGGAAGTAACAAACAAAATAGGTGAAAGCTGAGTCACTGTGAGTGGATGAAGGGCTGAGAACAAGATCTACCTAACCCCATTGCAGACCTTGGTAATCAAGACAAAAAATTGATCATGAAACTTGTCTAGAGAGTAACTCATGAGAGAAATATAAAAAAAACCCTTGTGTAGAAGATAGGGAAGATACAAAAAGGGAGAGAGATAGATATTTTTGCAAATAGGTTCAGAAAGACTGATGCTCACAAAGTAAAACCCAGGTTTTTTTGGTAATGAGTTTTCTTATGAAGAGAAAAAATGCACTGCAGTCAAGTCATTATCAAGACGAAAGAAAGCACATAAAAAAAAAAGTAAAAGGCTTGTGAAGGCCTTGTAAAGGAAAAATCAAAAAAAGTGAAAAAATGAAGATGGTTATTATTGGCTGGGTGATAATTTTGAGGCTCTCACTTCTCCTCTCTTTTGCCTCTATATTTCTCCTGCTAAGACCCCATTTCCCACTGGTTCTGCAAGACTTCTGTGTCTTTGCTCCTCTTTCCTGTCCTTTCTTTGATCTAACTGAATTCTCTGTATCTTCTCTATCTCTGCTAATTTCCAAATCTCTTGCTGCACCTTTCAAACACCAGGCCTGTCAGTCACAGCCTGACTACCACATTCCAGAGCCGTGAGCAAAACCCAACCCAAAAAGTGATTTGAAACCCCCATTTCATACCAATGTCTCATGCATAGACTGGTTTGGAAAGCTTTGTTCCATCTGCTGCTCCTCCCTTATTTGTTCTGTTTGTATTTTCTTTATCGGTGATTTACATACAAAAGTATTGAAAACCCCCATGAAAACTTTAATTTAAGGTTCACTCTGCCTTTTAGTTAACATTGACAATGATTTTTTTAAATTTTCAAGAATCATGTAAAATTTAATACAAAATTATATTCAAGTTACAGACTGTAACAGGATTTTTTTTAATCCATAAACCAAAAGAATAGTTTTCTCTATAAGAAATGCAATTTCTCTAGAATCTTAGCAATTTTTGCAGCCTAATTTTAGTCTTTTTCAAATTGCTAGAGTGCTTTCACATAACATTAGACTAAGTGGCAGCAGATTTCCATTATTAATGACATACTGCGACAGTGAATAGCTACAAGCAATTATTGGAAGATTGACAATGGGCAATGAAAATAAATTAGCTAATTCAAGCTACACAGCAAATACTTTCACATAACCAGCAGCATCTTCAAAACCAGGGTAGATGATCTGCAAACAGTTCAAAATTCTCCACAAATACTGTTTACAGCAGACAATGTGTTGACAATCAGACAAGACTGAGATTAAATAGGGTCTGGCCCTATTTGTTATTTTTGTTTGCCAAACATTCCTTTTATAAAATACACTATATTTGGGTTTATTTTGTTGTTCACACATCTCACATGAGTATCACTTTTTAATTAGCAACACTAATGAGGGCATATGACTCAAAAATCATATTAAAATCTATGCTGTTTAAACAGCCCAGATTTACAAATATCTCAGCAAAACGACCATGTCATTTGATATCAAAACACCCTCATCACCTTCTCTAAACCCTCTTGTCCTGAAGGAGAATGTATTTCAGCATCATAAATATGAAATAACAAATAAAGCAATGTCTTCAGTAGGGAAAAAAACCCAACAAAAATCCCAACTCTATGTCTATGGAAATAGTTTTTATTCTCATTTCTAGTAGGTGAACTAAGGAGATACCAGCTGAACTGGATCCATACTCACACCATTCCCACCTCAGAGAACTTCCCAGTGATCCATGCTGGAAGAGACTTGGTGTGGTCTGTTCCCAGGAAGGAAATAGTACTTTCCACATGTTGAAATATTTTTTGACTGATACAGTTCCTACTTTTCATATATATATTTATTTAGTAGCAGTAAAAGAGAAAGAGGAGCCCTTACAGAGCAGTTTTGATTTTACCCTATTTTAGACCCACAAAAATAGATGTGAGACTTCCTCACCACTCCTGATGAAGAACTGTATTTAATGAAAATCAAACAACTAAGACAAAGTTTAGTTTTAGTTTTCACATATTTCTGGTCTCAGAAGTGCTGTCCACTGCCAGTTGTGTAAGGAGAAAAAAATCCCTCCTACAGCAAACAAGGGATGATGTTGATCTTGCTGCTCTGGGTTGAGACCAGACATGCATTTGATATATGAAGCACTATCAGTGTGGGGGGATTTATATTGCTGCAGTGCTTAAATGGTTTTTAATTAGTAAAAGTAATGGTAGTGGCACCCCTTCAGAGAACAGAATATTGACTCTCTCTATATATATTTTATATACATACATACATATACAGTGCAATTTATTCACTGAAATAGTGGTTAAGCATTGAAACAGTGTTGAGGTCAACATCCTCAGAAATGTTAGAAAAATGGGTAAACATGGCACTTTGTCATGTGGTTTAATGAGCAGTGTAGTATTTAGTCTTGATGGACTTGATGAATTTGGAGGTTTTTTCCAACCTTAATGGTTCTATGATTCTGCATTGGTTGGACAGGAGAGTTGCTTTCCCTCCATCTCCAAACATTTCACTTCTTTGCAACAGAATGAAGAAATTCATTCTGCTATGCTTTTTTTTTTCTAGAGATAAACTTGGGAGCCAATGACAAAATGCAGGTCAGGGCTCCAGAGTCCCTGGTCATGACAATGCCAGCAGCAGAGAGAGAAGGACAAAACAGCATCAGGAGTAAAAAGATATAACCTGTAGTGTGGTGGTGGGCTGAGGAAAGCATTTTAATGTTCCTCTAAGCTTTGCCAACACACTCTTAGGTTCACATTCAAGCTGAAGGAGACTCTTCATAATACATGACATTTCTAGGGGTGCAGTGAGGAAGGCAGTGAAGAAGACACTGTCAGTATTTTGTCTGTTCAGCAGTTATCTTTAACACAGGAAGCTCCTCCTCTTCCTCTTTGTCTCCCTTGGCTTACACCTCCATGGTTCCAACTCCATGGTCCTTGGTTCCAGCACTAACAAGAAAATATTTGGTCTGTAACTCGTTCATGGCTCTCCAAAGCAGGTCAGAGCCATATTTCAATCCTTTGGTTCTTTCAGTTCCTTGGTAAGACCTTGCTCTGTCCCTGCTTCATCTCCTGCTTTTTGCATCTCTTGCTCATTTATTTTGCAAACTCTTGGAAGCAAGGACAATTTCTTCTTGGGTGTACAGGGAGTGTGTGGACCCCTGGAGGCTCTGAATGAGACAGTGCCAGAGACAATAAAAACAACCAAATAATTGACTGTTCAATTAAGGTGACAGGACTGCCTTGAAAATGGAGATTTTTAAACAAATATGGCTAAAACTGGACTTTATTTCAGTATTTTTAACAGCTGCTTCTTTAATTGTTTGGATTTCATGCAAATGAAGTATTTTTACAAAATAATAAATAAAAAAATTGAAAAACAACTAGAAAAATTAATCCTTTAATTTAGCAAATTAAAACACATACTTCAGAAATCCATAAATTTTGTATTAGAGTTTGAAACATATAATATGATGAAGTAGAACAACATTCTAGAGTAAATGTGTGTACTTTGGCTTTCTTGATAGACAATCACAGAATGTTATGATGGTTTGCTTTAGAAGGGACCTCAAACTCATCTCATTCCACCCTCCCTGCCAGGGACACCTTCCACCACACCAGGGTGCTCAAAAGCTCCATCCAGCCTGGCCTTGAACACCTCCAAACTTTGGGCATAACTGCAAGACAGCACAGGACAGATCATGCCATTTCCAGGAATGTTTGGCACTTACTTCCATTACTTAAAACATAAAATTGAATCCGTGAACACTCCATTGCTGCTCTGCCATTTTGCTGGCATCTGTAATTTATCTGCCTGACTTCCTTCATTTGAAAGTCTTCAGAAATGCTTATCTTAGACCCTGTTATCAGATCTTGCTTTCCCCCATTTACCTCAGTCAGGGTAAAGGATTCCTGAACTGAGAATATCTGACAAAATCCACTCTCTGAGAAAATCTCTCAAATGGAAAGCTGTCCACCTTAGAAGTTCCTTGCCAGGGTTTTATTAAAGCATAAGGTGTGTGATGGTTCCACCTCATGGCTGAAAGCTCTGGGTACTGTTGGAATGGATGTTTCACAACACCTCGAGTCACCCTCACCACCATCATTAGCACAGCCCAGGCTGGTATTTAACATTCTTTTCGTAGCCATGAGCAAATTGCACAGAATCTTCAGTGATTCAGGCTCCAGTCCTCCAGCTCAAGAGGAATTCTGTGGCTGAAATAAAAAGGAATTAAGATTGGAGTCCACTTTTTAGTGTATGAAACAGAAACCATGGCCACACTTCATCAAAGCCCTTCTGCTTAAACACATGAATAATTCTCTCTAAAAGATCACTCTAATCTGTCTCACTCCAATATGAGCATAAACCCTTTGCAAAATCAAGAAGTAATAATTATATTTTCTTTGTGTGGACCTGTAATTATTTTTCTCTATCACACAGATGATAGATGCGTTTTATATAGTATTAATATAATAACAACAAAAATGAGTAATGTTGTGAAAGTACTTTTGCTGTTATTCTTTTATTATTGAAAGTATTCAAATCCTTTATAGATGGACTGCATAAATCCTTACTAAGATATAATGTTTCTTTCTGAAATGAAAATTCAACCACACTATCTGGCATGCCAAGTGTATAATAATTTATATCACACATCTTAGGGTGACCATGTTGAAAGCAGAGTTTCCAAGGCTCTGTCTTAATCTTCATTTTTCTTTTCAACAAGGAAACACATTGTGGATGCAAAAAGCAATAATATAAACTCAAGCAACAATGTCAGTCAACACAAACTGATTATTTGCACACATTTTCCTGAATCCTAATTGCTTTCAGTGTTCTCAAAACACCATTAGATGGAGAAATAACAACTTTCATCATACAGTAAAAGGCAATTACACCAACTTGGAAAAGATACCTTGGGAATCTTCATCTCAAGCTTGATTTACCCTGATGTTCTGCAAACGTGTACCAATCACAACAGTTTTGACTCAATTCCAACACAAAATAGAGTTCCCAGAAGTTCATTGGAGGTAAAGCTAAATTTTCACAGTGGTCCCTTCTGGCCTTTAATCTATTAATCATGGTCTTTTTAGATTAAAGCACCAGGATTGCCTACATGCCCCATCTTTTGATTTCCTCCCACTCATTTTTCTATAGCCTTTCTTGTTCTATATTTAAACTCCATGCCTTTCTAGCCTTAACACATGCACTGCATTCTACCTGTCTTATCTGAACCTGCCTGTGATAGTGGGGAGCCTGGATATACCAGAAGAATATTTCTGAACAAAACAAATTTCTGCCTAGTTGTCACCTTCAGCACAAGAAATAATGTGCTTTATTACTGAATGAACAAAGACTGAAAAGCCAGTCCAGGTTTATTCAGTAGAGTAATTGTAGAGGAGCCAGTGGAAAAAAAAACCCATCTGGGATCAGAAGTCCCAAAGAGCTGGGAAAGCCATTCCATGATTTTTCTTGGAACAGCCATGGCAGAAGTTATTATTGCTTCTAGAGGCAAAAATGTTATTTAAGAGATTTATTAACCCATGAATCTTGATACTTCCTTTTGCAGGAGCAGCTATGTCAGGAATTAAAAATCTATCTTTGCTCTACTGTGCTGGTCAGAGACAGACATCAGCTTTCTAGGCATCATAACCTGCACCAATGATAAATTATATTTCTCTTCCAGAGAGGCAAAGACAGAGGAGGAATGATAGGAATCATAGGTTCAACTACACCAGTCTAAATTTTCTGTCAGTAGAGTCCTTGTCTGTTTTGCCTGTATCAAAAAAACATCTCTATGAACACATTAAAAACATATGTGGACACTGTCCTGCTAAAATCAAGGGACCTTGCTGCAGACTGTGGCTGGAACTTGTTTGCATTCACACTGAACACACCAGGTAGAAATGTAGACCAGACAGGAAGGAAGACCCAGGAGCATTCCGTGGTGTGAAGATGCATCTCAGCCCTGGCACAAGTCCTGCAAACTGTCCCAAAAGTTTATCTGTTCTATTGAAGCCTCTCTGGATTTAATGCATCACATTGCATGTAATGGATTTGCCTAGTGTGGCTTTGGAATAGCATCAAAAACCATGCTCTGATTGAATGTCTGACACTGGAACCTGAAGAAAACTGCCTAGAATTCTTTTTCTTCCAAACAAAATTTCCAAATGGAAAAAGAAAAAATATCACGAAAAGTACCTTTCAAAACATGATTTTCAATGACATGGGGAATGTGTCATGGCCCTAATTTCTTGTAATTAAGTAATTTTGAAAAATATAACTAGCCTTCCTTCCGGAATTCCTTCCTTCCTTCCTTCCTTCCTGCCTTCTGCGCCTTCCGTGCCTTCCGCGCCTTCCTTCCTTCCTTCCCTCCTTCCCTCCTTCCTTCCTTCCCTCCTTCCCTCCTTCCTTCCTTCCCTCCCTCCCTTTCTCAAAGAAATAGAAAAAATTACAATAGTCCTCCACAAACAAAATTATACAATGAAATAGAACAGTTTTAAACAGATAAATAAACACAAGGACAAGGCAGAGGTAAAATAACCAAGTGCGGTCTTTCAAATTTGGGTTTATGTATGCAGATACGTATGTATGTATTTATTTGGTTTATGTCTTTAGATAGTATACTCAACTTTCACAAAGCTTTCAAAAATTATAAATATTCAGTCACCAGTAACCTCACTTAACTCTGGGTTTTGAAAAGGTAGTTTTCAAGACTAAGCTGCACTTGTACATTGCTTTTGCAGGCTTTGAGGCCCATGGCCTCCAGGAATCACTCTGACTATGGAGAGAACAGTGCCATGGAATTCACTGTTCTCACTGAAATAGGCCCTTTGGTGACTCACTCAGCTCTGGGAGTGTTTAATCTGAAATTAATTTCATTATGCCTTGATCAGCCCTGCATGTTGCAGCTTCGCTCATGCTATGGAATTTTGTACTCAGAGCACACTCATGTGCTGGAGGAGGATTCACAGGGCACAGGAACTCTGGGAAGTGGAGAACTCCAGCCTTTGCAGACTCACAGGTTATTTAGAGAGGGTTGGGGTTTCTCCCTAAAGCTACTGACAGCACACTTCAACCAAAAATGTCACTGATCAGTAGCTTAATGATATTTTATAACTATTGCAACAAACTGCTGAGCAACTCAAAAAAGGTTTATGCAGGCAGCTCTTATCCCCAAGCATATTTGTATATATTTATATTATTTACATTATATTTTTCTGTTTCTTCTTTCTATATTTAGAATGGGCTACCTGCAGACTAAGAAAAACATTCTTTTATGCATGTAAAAAGTAGTTTACATGCCTGGGATTATCACAAGGGATGCAAAATTATCATAATTTTTTCTTTGTTTTAATATTTCCAGTTTTGCAACACAATTTTTGAGAAACATTGAGTGTGAGGCCACTTGTGTAGTATGATACAGTTTGTTCCTTGTCTACATAGGAAACAGTAAAGTAATTTAAACAACTGCAAGCTGATTCATGCCTTTAGTCGCCTCCAAATTTATGTTGTCATGGATGCAAGTGAGAGTGATCACCATGAGGGACCATGAGAGAAGCCCCATCCCTGCAGGTTCAGGGGAGGATGAGCCACGGGTTCCAGAGAAGCCACTTCCACAGTCACCCCCAGTTGGAGCTGGTGGCACCCTGGTTACCTGCTGTGCTTTGCAGAGCTCTCAAAGAGTGAAGCTGGTAATGAAGGTGAACAGGAGATTCAATTTGCTATTGTGAGAGGAAGGGAGAAAAAGGCACCTCACTGGTTTCAAAAAGAATTTTTTCACCTGTTAAATACCTCATGTAACTGGATACTTTTGTAGTGCTTCTGGGAGGGAGGAAAAGCAAGGTGGGAGAATTGAAGTATTTTCATGAATCACAGTCCTGGTTAGGAATTGATTAAATTATAATGGCAACTTTTTAATACCTCTTGTTTTTCTGACTAGAACCTCCCATTGCTGTTGGATGCCTTTGGCTCCAGTTAGTCCTGTGGACCCAACGCACTTCTGGGACTGTGGGCTGGCCCCTGTGTCCTGAACTCCACTGTTGGCCAGGATTGACCCAGTTTCCAAAGGAGTCAGTGGCAAGCTGCCCACGGAGCTCAAGCAAGTGCAGTTTCAGAAATCATGTCACTTCTGATGAGGCATGAGATGGAAAGAGCAGGGGTTGACTTTTGGGTCCTAGCATTGAGCATGTGGGGTTGACAGCTGGAAATGTAATTGTGTTTACCTCCAGGTGTGTTATCCAGCTATGTGCCCATCTCTATATATTTATACTGGAGCAGATTTAGAGAAGTTCCTCACTGTACACGGCTGAACAGCTCAGGGAGCATTTTGTTTATTTGTTGTTTCAAGGATATTTTGGGATGTGTACAAGGTCGGGTGGGATGGGGCTTTGAGCAACCTGTTCTAGTGGAAGATATCTCTACCCATGGCAGGGCTGTCGGAACTAGATGATTTTTAAGGTCCCTTCCAACACAAACTATTCTGTGATTCTATGACAGTTTTTGAGAGGACAGCATTGGTATTAAAGCAGAGGAAAGCAAAGTAACTTGATATTCTCAGGGCTTTATGGAGAAAAAGCATTTCAGTTTATGCCTCTGTGCGTGCACATAAACAGATCCTCAGGGGAGAGCTCCCAAAGGCTAATTTTGGCCTGAAGAGGTGGATAACTGAACTGCCCTCTGGTTGGGAGAAAGAGGGAGAGAGACACTTGCTCCTTCAGGGAACGGTTAAGGAAAGCCCTTTCCAGAATTTATTTCTTTCCTGGCACAACAGAACCAAGTGCTGTAGGCTACCATCAGCCTTTGGTGGCACCATCCTTAGAGTGTTTGCTGTTAGCCTAAGAGCTGGGAGAGCCAGACCTTTTGCAGGATGGACTTTTACTTGGAAAGTGTAAGTCATGACTCATTAAGCCTTTGGTCATGTGAAAATTTACATGCACCATTAAAGGCAATGAAATTACTCACAGTGCATCACATCAGGGTCCTGCCTGCCATCTTATTTATTCCCAGTTTGGAAAAACTTTATACATGAACTTAGCTTCAGGCACAACAGATAGCAGAATTAATTTATTACTAAGTTATAAATAATAGGATGATTTGTTAATAACAAAAAATACACTCTACACAAATAACTTTGTCAACACATCTTGCTTTGGGAAGGGTTTTTCAGGTCCAAGAGAGGGTTTCTGTCCAGCTTTTGAATGCTGGAGAACAGCCCAGAGTCCAGGGCTAAGGTGCTCACACAGGACAGGGGACACCAGGCTGTCTCTGTGCTGCCTGATTCAGCCCAGCTGTTGGAATTTTTCTTCCCATGTTCCAACCAAGTGATTTGATGCCTTGGTTAACCTAAGGTGGGATGTTTCCCTCTGGAAACTGAAAAAAATCTTCAATTACTTCAAAAGGAAAAGGAAGCAAGTTTGGTTATAAAACATCTTAGTGAAGAATGCATTCAGACTCACATTTTTTATTAAAGCATCAAGACTTTTATTGCTACAAGCTTGAGAAGGGTGTTTTAGGAAAGACACCTTGCATAAGAGTGCATTTTCAGGTCTTCACTAGAAAAACACTGTGTTCCCCATTTTGTATTCTCTCTGGCACCTATTATTTGGTAATTTTCCATTAACTTTGAAGCACTGTTCAACCACATATTTCTTGTTAGCAAATTAATAAACACATTTATAATTTATTAATAGGCTAATTAAAATTAGTATTAACAGGTTTTACAGTCAAGAAACACATATTTATTGCGAGTTATCCCACTAGATGAAATTTTCATGCCACATTTTGATATGAAGACATACATGAGAAGCACCAGTCCTAATAGGAAGTAGGTAGCTTAAAAAATTCCCATCTTTTTCAGAAGATGAGGAAATAGCTTCCAAGTACGTTCATTAAAGTGATGCTGTTGCCTCAAAAAGGCCAACTTGCTGTCAGTAACACTGAGGAATCGTGGTGTGTTTAATGCAGAAACTAGTTAACCTGTCTTCTAAAAATAAATCACAAATGGGTGAAATGATTAATGAGCAACAATGTCATCTGCAAAGTTTTTTATTTTTCCAATGTAATGGAAAAAGAAAAAACAATACCGACAGCTTATTTGTATGATTTTTCCTGCTCTCTTTAAACTGCAACAGTGCATTTTAAAATATTTCATTCCAGTAATGTGTTTTGTTCTTTTAAGTACTCAATCTCTGATAGAAATGGACAGAGAGGAGCAGAGGTTTAGTTGGAATAACCTCTAGCTTGGTTTTAATTAGCTTGGCAATTAAATGTAATATTTCACACACAACATTCAGCTTCCTGCAATATAGTTAACAATATCTCTAATTCCATTTTGTAAAAGAATGTAAGGAGAACATTATTATCATAAGCAAGACAATAACTCACCACAGCATGGTAACTTCCCATAGCATGTAACTTTTGTTCAAAAAATTAGAGGAAAACCAGAGTATTCCTAGTGAAGGGCCTTGTTTTTATTTATTTATTTACTTTTAAAGGAAACCTTATAGTTTTCTGATAAGAATGTGCACTCCTAAATAAATTGACAGGCACAGGAATTTCCACCTGAACATGAGACAGAACTTCCTTCCTGTGCAGTGACTGAGCACTAATCTTACTGTCCAGAGAAGGTGTGGAGTGTCCCTCACTGGAGATATTCCAGACTCATCTGGATGCAATCCTGTGCCCTGTGCTCTGGGATGACCCTGCTTGAGCAGGAAATACCCACTCTGGTCCCTTCCAACATTACCCATTTTGCCATTTTGTGATTCTGTGACATGTAAAATTTTCAAAATCATTGATCATACAATCTCCAGGAAAACAACTTTCCCTCAAAAAACCTCCCCCAACAAACTGCAAACTTTGATTCTCAGTTATGATCCTTTGATGAGTATGATGAGAAAAGGCCAACTGACAAGGCAGAAATGGTATCAAATGGAACTCAGGTCTTTCTTTTGGAGTGTTCAGACTCAGAGCTGTTCCCCTTCTTGCTCTCAGCCTTTCCAGCCCCACTTAAGAAGTTCCTATTAAAGACTTTTCCTATAACAACCATAGGGGAGTGTTTTCTGTCCCATGCCTCTCATCCGTCTCAATCGTTCATCTTTACTGACATCTTAGAGTATTCTCCAGAGATAGATGAAGTTTACTTTGGACATCTCTCAGTAAAGTGAGTCTCCAACTTTTAGATTTGTAAATAAGTGAGAGAATTTGGACGTTTTTCTACCTCATTGCTGAGCTACTCTGAATAAAGACCTAGTGAGACTCAAATTAAAATTAAGGTAAGAATGTTCTGGGGAGCAGCCATGAGAGCGAGATGAAGGCAACATTGGATGCTGATTGAGGGAGTCAAAAAGATGGTAAGTGTGGGTTTCAGAGGGTCTGAAATGTGTTGGATTGCTCCAGAGAAGGACAGAGAAGGACAACAGAGTTGGGGAAGTGTCTAGAGCACAAGTCTGATGAGGAACAGCTCAGGAATTTAATCCAGTTTAATCTGGAGAAAAGAAGACTCAGTGGGGGAACCTTGTCAGTTCCTACAGCTCTGACAGGAGGGTGCAGCCAAGTGGGGATTGGTCTGCCAAGTAACAAGTGGTAGGACAAGAGGAAACGGCCTCAAGTTGCACCAGGGAAGGTTTGGATTGGATGGTGGGAAAAGTTTTCTCAGTGCAAGTGTGGTCAGACATTGGAACAGGCTTCCCAGGGAAGCAGTGGAGTCACCACCCCTGAAAGTGTTCCAAAAATGTGCAGATGTGGCACCTGGGGACACGATTTATTAGAGGGCTTGGCAGTGGTGGGTTAATGAACTTGACCACAGAGATCTTTTCCAACTCCAATGATTTTATGATTCTAAGTCCACCTTGGCTCTATTTTGACTCTGCCACTTGCTAGAGAATAAAGAAGGAAGGAGGAAGAAAGAATAATGAGAGAGGATTTAAATATAAGTTCAAGAAAATAATTTTAAGCAGGAAAGTATCTCTGTTACCTCTCTGCAGTCAAATACTTCCCCAACAGCAAACCCTGTACTGGTGAGCAGTCTGCCTGAAATGTGGACCCCCCTGAAACACTCAGATATCTGACTCCTGAGCAGTCCTTCAGCCTTCAGCTAAGACACTCCATATTTACCCTGATTAACTGTGATTATGCTCTGCCTCTACAAAAATAAGCAGACAGAAATCTGTTGGAGCATAAGGCTACAAATGCTGTGTTCATGTGCAATTCTGAGTGGATCATTAAGGTCGAGAGGCTGAAGCTGAATATATGTGCACAGGTTTAAGGCTCTGGGCATCAACTGTTATTTATGCTTGTGTTTAGCACATAGACTAATGCTGCACTCGTGTCTCTGAACGTTAAAGCAGTGCATTGTAATGCTGAGCTGATAAATCAGCCTGCAAACACAGCCTGAGAAACGTTTGTATCGCGAGGGACGGCTCTGCTGGATTCTGTCCTGCAAATAGAGGTGCTTTATAAGACAAATGGACCAAATTTGTTGGTCTGTGTAAATCAGCAGAGTTCTGTGGTGTTAACAGAACTACACCGATTTCCACTGGCCCAGAATCGGACATTTTTCATAGAAAGGAATGAGTCTTCATTTAGAGTTTCAGCTGGAAAATTCATTACTTGGAAATCCTTAGGCTACATTTATTGAACAGAAATTATTGCCATAAGGGTGCTACTTTAATAACCATGTACCCAGCTCAGGAAAAAGCCTCTGCAGTTCTTTTACCTTCCTGCATTTTTTGCTGTTCTGTTGAGTGTGTATTTTGACCATGTATTAGTTTAGCCCTAATTGAGATTATCTTTAGGAATTTAGGAGACTAGGATGAGGGCTGCTGTAAACCTATGATTTATATTCTGATTTTGTAAACGGAATTAAAAAAATTACATATAAAAGCCATGTTTTATTGCATTTTTAATGGAATTAACGCTAGATATTAGAATTATCATTGCTTTTAATGGTAATAGCTCCTATTAAAATAACAGGTCTTGCATGCTTTCATTGCTTAGACATGTCCTTGTTAATTCTTAACATATTGTTTCCCAAATTTGAAAAAATCCCCAAAAATTTCCAAAGCATGATAAAGAGTTTAATTTTACCATAAAGCCTGAGAAGGGAAAACAGAACCCTGTTAAATAAAGCATTTTTAGAATAACTTGCTCTATGCCTCTGATGTTAGATATCACATAGACTTCACTCTGAATCCCTTGAAAAACTGTTTTAGAAGGAAAATGAAATCAATATTACATCATAACTGAACATCTACAGTGAATCAGTAGAGTCCATCCAGACTGAGAATTCTTATTTTAAAATTTCTTAGCAAAAGGTATAATCTGTAAAACTGAGTTAAGTGGGTTAGCTGAGAACTTTTTTTCTGCTTTTGTTTTGTTTCTTGTAGTTTCATTGTTTGTAGGATGCTTGTTATTTTGTGCATGAAAACAATGAAAGGTTAAAGTAAAACTTTAATTTTGCTTTGGGGAATAGCACTGTAAAAAAAAAAAGAGTCCAGTTTTCTCTTCAAATGTGTTTCCTTTTCATTCTATTTGTCTGTCTATGCATGTATGTGCTTGATAGAAATGTATCTTAGATTCAGATTTATTCAGTTCTACTATAACATGATTCTCTTAGAAAAAGCATAATAATAAAACAACCCCTCCAATCTGTTCTGCTTCAAGTGCATAAATAGAAGAAAAAACCGAGTTGATTTTATGTACATACCTATCTACAACTTATTTTATGTGAAATCACATCACGCTGCACCCTATAGAGGACTGGCTCTGTAAAAATGTTGCACACACAGTCCTACAGTGCTGGACATATTTTGCAGTTTACAAGCTGTCACACCACAGATAAATGCCACAAAATCCTACACCCCATCTTTGAAGTTTTAGTTTTATTTAGATTACACAGCAAGAATAATTCTTGTGGGGAAATATCCAATGCTGGATGCATGCCCTGCAATTTTTTTCTATTTAAAAGTAATGCCTTCTATGTTTAAATGACTGGATTAATATATTAAGTTATTGTTGTGATCACTATTGGAATTTCTTTTAATCACAACTAAAAATTGCCCTTTAAAAAGCCTGCTGCCTACAGTATCCTCAGTGTGATTCTGAACACAGCACCATCAGACCAGACTGGAGATTTCATGCTACTTTCTACATTTCAAGCCTTAATATTAAACACTTTTCCTTGCCTACTATTAGTTTCATATGTTAATATCATTTTTTATTAACATAATACAAATATCACTTGCAGTACTACATCCTTCATTGCTAGCGGCTTTCATATCAAATGTCACAGCAAATTTTATTTTCGCTAATAGATTACGACTTGTACATTGTATTAGTGAAAGTGAACATTATTACAGGATGACACTAAAATTAAAGAACATACTGTACAACAGCACTAACACTCTGCTAAATTCCCTGCTCCTTCTGACCCACTCTCTATCCCATTCCACCCCACAAAATGCTGTCAAGGAGTTCTGTTAGATATTTTAGTGCTTCTTTGGAGAAAACTTCACCTTTCAAGAACCTCGCTATATCCATTGTCAAAATATCACATTATACAATTCACTGGAAGTGAACTTATTGCTAAATACCCATTAGGTTCCCAGGAGATGCCTTACATTAATTGTTTAGTGAAAGCACCCTTAGGCTATCGCTGGGGAAGAACATTAAATGCATAAAAAGAGAAGTTGACAGAGATCCCTGTAGAACAAGATACATCTCCTGGCTTAAAACTTCTCCAGGAAGAATCCTGCGAGTCGCTGCTCAAAATGGTCATTTTGGGGTTATTTTTTCCTCCTGCTCCTGCCAGTAGGATAGAATTAATCTGAAGGGAAGGTGAATGCTGCATCAGCAGAGAGTCTTTAAAAAGTGATCTTGAAAAGTCAGGCTGGGGGTGGTAAACAAGGAGGATAAAATAAAAGGGCATTGTTGGGCATTGTTTTGGATCTGAAGTGTCTGTCAGGCTTGTGGAGATAAAAACAAGGAAAAGAAGTTGGAGAGCAGAGAAAGTGCAGAACTAATGCTACAGATGAAAGGGAAACTGAGAAAAAAAGAAAGATGGTCAAGAAGAGGGAAAATGAAGAGAGAAAGGAGGGATGGGATGCTCGAATGAGCAATGATTTCAGAAAGGTTGTAACTAAAATGTCAGCGAGCTGTTCACCAGCCAGAAGTCCCAGTTCAGAAGGGAAGGGGAATGATTTTAGCAGCCAGGCACATCCTGTGCTCCTGTTTGCTGTGTCCTCCCTACCATGTCCCCTTAACACACTTCTTTTTTCTAATATTGACAGATCATTGATCTCCTCTTGATTACACATTTAATATCATTTAATCTATTTTACTGTACCTTGTATTTAAATCACCTCTGGAACGAACCTATATTGCATCCTCACTTTTTTTTTTACCACAGAAAACCAGATTTTGGGGTTTGGTACTGCCGCCAAAGCACCACAAGAGGGGGCACTAGTTAAACAAGACGCAAGAATGGAATTTTTACTTTTCCCAGGTTTTTTTCCTTTTATCACTCATAAATACAGGGAAAAAAAATTTATCTTTCCCTCCTGCATTACAGTATGATGCTATTATTATGCTGAGAGTATTTATTCCTATTGAGATAATCAATGGAAGAGTAGCTACCATGAAGAATTATTATAAAAAGGGATGCAGAACACTGACCGCCATCAAAAGTAATTAGCAAAATAAAATTAAGCTTTTGTTCACATCCCCCTTAAAAAAACCGAAGAGGAATACAAAATTTT
The DNA here is from genome assembly GCA_013400955.1 of Drymodes brunneopygia. Lineage (NCBI taxonomy): Eukaryota > Metazoa > Chordata > Aves > Passeriformes > Petroicidae > Drymodes > Drymodes brunneopygia. The sequence continues at coordinate 129,886 of VZTZ01005657.1, read as the reverse complement.
CTTTATTTTGGGCTGAGTCTCCATATCTGTTTACAATCAACATTTGAAAACACGAGGCTCCTGGATTTTGAGACACGTCTCTATTTTGAGCTGCCAGTGCCTGGCAGCCAGCGTAGTCATTTGTCTTTGTAAAAAGGATAAACAAATTATGTGAATCCAAGTTTTATTTCTATTTGGCACTCATTTTGTGCAGGTGCAAATGCCTTCAAGGCTGTAGAAATCAAAGATATGTATTCTATACTTTATATTAGCTGCCTATCTGAGGGACTTGTATATCGGTATTAAACCTGTAAGCACCTCAGTCTGCTTGGGATTTTTCTCCAAACAGCCCAAAAAGGTAGGAAGCATCTTTATGTCTAGTTTTGTATTGGGGGAGCTAAGGCAACCAAGGTCTGGAATCACAAAGATCTTCAATTCCCCCTAAAATCACCGGAATTCAGGCAATCCCATACATGTAAGCACATAAATAAAAAGACAAGGCATTTTGCCCCAAACTACTGGAGACATCAAAAAACTGAAGTAGGAGATCCAGAATCCTAAACTGGGAGGCTAAATTCTGGCCCTGAAAGTAAAATACCTTCACCTAAACTGCCTCTATTCTAATTTGTCAATCAAACCGAAAAATCGACGGAGTGACTAAGCTCTATCAAAGTTCAGCTCTCCAGGTTCATGACTGAGTTACAGGACTCTCACATTCCAAAATAATGGATGTATTTAGCAGTGTTCTTCCTAATAGGAGATGTGAGGAGACTCAAAACCCATTTTCCGTGCTCTTCCAAGATTTGATGACTTTTCTCTGCTAAAGTTGCCGAATCTGGATAAATACAGCACTTCAGACTTCATTACATCATAGCAAACTCCCTGGGGCGTGTTCCCACGAGTTCACCCATGTTAAAGATTTGGGGTAAATGAGGACAGCAGCTCAGGAAAGGGGATGTTCTGTTTTCAGGTATTGGACTTTGTCCACAACCTGCCCCACACAAGAAATACTAAGCACCACTAACCAATTTCTATTTTGGTTTGCTGTGGAAAACCAACAGGCTGTGGAATGGGAAACCAATCCACATGATGCATCCCATCTCCAGCCATGCTGAGCACACTGATGAACCCTTTGCAGTGCCTGTACTGGGGAGTCTCATACATTTCTCATGACTGGATTAAAATAAGTTTGCAAAAATGGCAAATGTCTCTCAGAAAGAGGAACTAAGCTGATGAAAAAGAAAGGCGAGTGTTTGAATTTTTGGCTTAGATCTTAATTTCATCTCAACATACCCAGAATAGTTTAAGGGGTTGTTTCACAGGCAGTTTGAATTGAATTTATTGCTCATTGCAACGGAAATTATTCATTTCCTTTCTCGTTCACCTCGAGCCATGTTTATTGTACATCACACAGGAAGGATATCAGCCCATTTGAGGGAGTCCAGAGGAGGTCACCAAGTCAATCAGAGGGGTGGAGCAGCTCTGGCAATGAGGAAAGGCTGAGAGAACAAGGATTGTTCAGCCTGGAAAGGAGAAGACTTTGAGGTGGCCTAATTTTGGCTTTCCAGTACCTGAAGGCACCCCACAAGAATGATGGAGAGCAATCCTTTACAAGGGCCTGGAGTGACAGGACAAGGGGGAACAACTTCAAATTGAAAGAGAGCAGATTTAGATTAGATATTGGGAAGAAATTCTTCCTGGAGAGGGTGGGGAGGCCCTGGAATAGGCTGCCCAGAGAAGCTGTGGCTGCCCCATCTCTGGAAGTGTCCAAGGCCAGGTTGGACCGGGCTTGGAGCAACTGGGTAGTGGGAGGTGGCCCTGCCCATGGCAGAGGGTGGGATTGGATGATCCCTTCCAAGCCAAACTCTTTTCTGCTTCTATGATTCTATAAAACACATCTGTGTTAGTCAATCAGAGTTCACAATTTCTTACAAGTCTCCTTTGGCAAAGGATGTGATGTTTCTATGTAGAATAATCGGAATCACCACTTGGAATATGGAGTACAGCTCTTCTTTCTATGATTGCACAGGTTATTGCCATTCCTGCCTCCCCAGCCAATCCCCTGAGCACCAGTTTGTATGGTGGCATTTCTGAAATGAGGTGATTTGACAAATCAGTGGTTGAGATGCTGTCAGATGAAATTTCTAAAAGGGCTTGATTCTGTATCAGGAGAAGCTGCAGGACATTCATCATGACAAGCTGCACTGTCCAGTGGATAACATTTTTTAACAGTGCCAGCAGCTGAGCAAACCAGGGAGCACAATTCTCTCAGATTCATGGCCTGTGGAAGATCCATAAGAAAATCCATTTGGAAGCGTTGCATGTGCATCAGGCTTGGTATGAAAATCATCCCTGTGAAAAGGAGTGCAAAGGATCATGCAAAGAAAACTTTGGAATGGTAAGAAAAGGTGTGCTACTATGATATTTGAGTAAAGACATCTTTGGTGTAAAATGCAGTCTAGAGGTACAGTTTATCTTGTGGCTGATATTCTGGATTATTTCCCAGAGTATAAAAGCACAGGACTCTGCATCAGACCAAAAGTCCATTTAATTTGCTGTCCTGCCTCTGATAGGTTTCATAGGAACACATAGAGGAATGAACCATTTTCCCTGACTTGTCTTTCAAGATTCTGGGACTTCTCTTGCCTGGACTATTGAGAGACGAGTTACATTGAGGCATCCATCCAATAGACTTTTTCTTTAATTCATTTGATCACTTTTTCAATCCACTCAGCATTTGCACTTCACAGCACACTGCAAATGAGGATTTTCAGTTTTTTGGTAAATGTAATGGTTTTTTCTTGTTTAAAACTCATTACCAGGGAATTTTCTTTCATGCCATCTAGGTCTGTATATTAGAAGAAACAATGAATAAACCTTTTCTGTTCATTTTCTCCACATCAGTCATAATTGTATCTACATTTAGCATGTGAGAGGGGGCAGCTCAGAATGGATTTATGTTCATTCTTTCTTTCTTCTGTGGTATGTTTGTCTCTGAATTCCACCATTCAATAGCCTGGACTAAAACAATCCCAGCTGGACTAGGCTGCTATCTGGAACTCCTCTGCAGATTGACCCTACAGCTTGAGTGATCATATGGAATAAATCCTGTTGTACCTATAGAATTGGTCTCACTGCTTACACACAGAGGGAAGGCCTAGAAGACATCCCCTGAACACCTCAGATCCACTGAATTTCAGTAGCTCATTAAAATTGTGCACAGTTTTTGACTCCCAGTTTGAATAACTGTGGTTGGAGAAAGAGTCACACTTCAATCTCTGGGAAAACTCACGAGTTTGGAAACGGGGAAGGAAAAGCAAAACTGCACTATAAGGAGCCATTCTCACCTCCTGAAGTGGGGACAAGAAATGCTTGAGGGTAGGAAATGTGGGGGAAGGAAAGTTATGATGTTAAATATGGTTACCGGAGTATTTTCATGTTAGTCACAATTTAGTATGTCTGGGATAAATTTGGAAATCTGATGTCAATGTGAGAAAAGTCACCTGAGAGTGTCTTTATAGTCCAGAGAAAGAAAGATGCTCTCCCAGGATGGATCAGAGGAATCACACCTTAAAGAGTGTCTGCTTCATCTATGGAAATTCTGGGTTTAGTCCCGGCTTCTCCTGCAGGAAATTTGTCCAACACCTCCATGTTTGATCCATCAAAAGCAGGGGAACTCCAGGTAGGGAGGAGGCAGGAGGAGGTGTGATAATATTTTGAGCATAATCCAGCCTGAGAGATGTGTTCTAAGAACGTCTACTAAAGCAAGATCCTCAAATGAGACAGATGGAAGGCAGTTTAACTTATGGATCACAAAGGCCATGTAGGTATCAACTTATTGATTTCCATCAAGACTGAGACAATTTCTGGCACCACCATGATTAGGCAGTGAGAAGTTTTGCTGCAGAATATTGGGAAGGTGGTGTAGTTAATTTTTTTCCTTTAGGAATTTAGGCACCTGAATTTCATACACACCACCAGCAGAAAGTCCTTCCTGCCATCTGCTTTTCCTCCCTCTCTTCAAGTGGGAGCCTAACCCCAGCACTAACCACTGTGTTTGGTCTTCTAGGAGATTGCTATCAGTGTTAGACAAAAAAAAAAGTTAAATTCTAATTTGTTTTAGTAGACTAAGAAATGTAATTTCCCTGCCGTGAGGCCTCACTTTTTGCCTCATAATAACTAATCTAAGGATTGCTACCTCTGTCAAGAAAGAAAACAGCCAGGATTCTACATCAGGAGAGGATCCTAAACCACCTTTCCATCATTTCATGGGGCTGCCCCAATCAGAAGAATTCTCAGAGAGGATCATCCCCATTTCTGAAGGTTATTACTGAACACTCGAGAATGAAAATGTCCCCAAGCCCTAAGGTGCCCCAAGCCTGACTCCTAGAAAGGGAACAGAAGTGAGGTGATGGACCCTTCTTCCTGGAGTGTCCCTTGACTATGACCACAACATAATTTTTATTTATGGGATAACTGTTCTGAGGACTATAACTGTTCCCATTAGGATATACATATTTTTAGAGAGAACAATCCTTAATCTATTAGACACTTGCTCTAACTTAGGTAGGGGAAGCTGAGCTCCTAACAGGAGCACAGGTCTTTTGGTTCAAGAAGTTCAGATTTTTTTTTCCTAATGCACCGTGAAAATCTTAATGACCACAGAGTTTCTGGGCCACTCTGGTGGTTTAACACTGACTTGTCAGTAAATATAGAGCTTGGATAAGTGGGAGGTTCTTCTTCATCAACCACTGTTCCAGCTGTGCTATTTTGATCACCTCCACACCACACAGAGCATCTGTCTCTTCCTACTACCAGGATATGTTTCTACTTTAGGGTTAAAACATGTAAAGGTAGAAGATTAAAAATGGACACTGTTCTGGCATTTGAAAGGGAGGGAATTTATCATGTCAAGTCACATTATCTCAATTTCCAGCCACGTAGTGATAAATGTTTTTGACTCATTCCTCTCTGATGGAATCTCCTCCTCTGCAATGTGGAGAGCTCACATTTTCACAATATTGGCTTAACCAATTCCCATTGACTCACCTCTGATGTTTCTGAAAGTATTTTTTTTTCAGAGAAAGACTGAAAATAAAAGAAATAAAAAAGAGCTCTGCTCTGAATTGGTTTTAATACTATGGTTTGATAACGAGCACAAATCAAACCCGTCTAAGTTCATGCAACTAATTAAGGGAACATTTCCTTCAGTAACAATTCTGGAGCAATTATTTTTCCTTTACGCTGAATTGCCAGTTGTGTGTCTGAGTGACCAGGTGGTTCTGAAAGACACTGGATGAAAAATATGGCTTTTTTTAGACTTCTTTTGCATTTAGAACTATTTTCTTGGTATCCTGACTCTGACATTTCCGAAGCTCTGTGATGTCACAGCTGGCGACTTACAATGGAATTTTCCCATTGAAAACAGCCTTAGCTTGCCCTAAATCCACTGTGGAAATAAACCCTTTGTCCAGGACAGTGAAGTTTGTTTTAGCTCCAAATGAGGCTGAAAGAGACACTTCGCTGGGATTTAACTAATGTGTATAGGTCTGTGATGGAGATCAGGCTCTGCAGATTTAAACACTGAGGACTGCTCTGGCAAAGACTAAAGAAACACTTAGAGCCACATTTACAAGGAACTTTGCAAAATATCCACTTGTTTTCATTAACAAACCCAATTGTTTGCACTTTGGAGGACCCATTTTTCTAAGGTGATGTTTATATTTGTGTGCGAACTAATTTTTACTGTTGAACAACCGCTTAAAGTGATCCTGGGAGAACCAGACTGGCAGATACCACACGCCTGAGACCAGTGCACCCCAGTCCCATCTGGATGTGGCTTCTTTCATCCAGAAAACACTATAATATTAGGCCTATCTACCCACAGTAGGTGCTTCTACTTTCCATGACCACAATTCCAGACCCTGTTCTCCAAGAGCACCATCCCGTTGGACACCAGGGTGGAGTTCATCTCACCAAATTCAAACAATTACAGCACAGAAATAATAATCTGTGGGGCTCATTATAGAGTCTCTGAGTAATCAGTGGAAAGAAATAATCTCTCTGGGTTGTTACAGGTTTCATCTTAACTCAGGTGTCTAAAATAGGCCATGTGAATCAAAGGAGAGAACCAGACTGCACCCTGCTACCAGATATGCTTTCTGCCTTTTATCTGCACTCAAAAAATCCTGGCTCCACGGTGCTCAGATCAGTAGAAGCTTTTAGGATTCAATCTGCTGCTTAAAGAAAAAGAGAGAGGGAGGAAACAGTTGGGTTTATGTGGTATTACATACATTTAGCTCCATTTTCATATTGATTGTATATATAAAAAAGGGGAAAAGTAAATAAACATGAGGAAGATAATGTCCCAAACTGAGTTTTATCACAAGTGCCTCCTGCTGGGATTGGAGAGAAGAACTTCCCCTTGAGGGGACAGAATAATATCATTTTAGTTATGGCCATATTCTTCATTTGGAACCTCCTCATCAGTATGTCAATGCATGTTATTCACTGCTTGGAGAGACAATAAAACCAAAGGGCCCATCTTTAGCAAGGAGCACGGATGTTCCCAACGTTTACACTACAGAGACCTTGGCCCTTAATAAAACCTACATCGAGTAGAGAGGTTATCAAACGGAGTTGTGCTCATTTTCTTTTATACCCAAGGAAGGGGCACAATATATCTTTACCAGCAGCTGGGAAATTAATGCTACAACTAAAATGACATTCCGCGTCTCAATGAATGATTTCCTGTGGGGTTTGGATAGTGGCTGTGATGGGAAGAGGTGTGATAATGGATCTAAGTCCATAATGCATTTTTCCCCAGGTGCACTTGCTCAATCTGTTCATTGTGCAGCTTTTTTGGGGGGGCTTACTGGGACTTTTAGAGTTTTATTTTGCTGCACTGAGGCAAATGGTTAGGATTCGCTTTAAAAATGCACGAAAGGGAAGGTTTCTGTGCTTGTGAGGTTTTGTGGAAAGAAATTGGGTTTCTTTGCCCCTTTCACAAAAGAAATAAATGATATTTTTCAACAGCAGTGTGAAACAGAACTCTGCTACCATTTATTTTAAAATAGGGAAATTGAGGCACACCAGAGGAAACCTTCATAGGCAGATGCAGGTGGCTAAAGCCCAGCTTCTTTCCTGTGCCATTCCTCTCTTGCAATGGGAGCAGCACTGCAAGAAGCACTTTTCCTTTCAGAGCACAAGTGCAAGTAATTTCTAAGCATGTTTTGTATTAAAGTTCACTTATATTAATAATTGAAAAAGTGCTAGTACATGATTAATAAATATGATAAGCATGTTACAGTCCCAAGTAAAATTTCTCAAGGAGGACACGAAGAGCTGCAACAGCTATTTTAGGCAATAAGTTTTATGTCAGGAGTTTACCCCATTAGTCTAATTAAGGAATCTGTATTAAGGAATTAAGCACTTTAGAAAACAGCTCCTTAAAAGTGGAACTGGAATGCAGTGGTTTGGTCTGTGACAAAGCAAAACAAGCAGAGGGGCAGAACAATGTCTTGGAGTGAAATAGAGAGAATCTTAATTACATATGACTGGCTGGTGGAATATTATAGGTTGGAGATGACTGTGGGGAAAAAATAAGTTGTCTTAAGGTTTATTTTGTCTTCCTTAAGGGGGAAAATTCTAACCTGTTTTTCTTTTATGTTATTTAAGGAAGATCATTGCTAATGCCATGTGGACTGCCACTTGATTACTTATCTCTTCAATGATTTTAGTAAATTATGTTAGTGCACTGTTATCATAAATGCATACATATTTGATATCGTCTAACCCCACTCCTGGAAGTGTTTAAGGCCAGACTGGATGGGATTTGGAGCAACCTGAGCTAGTAGAAAGTGTCTGTGCCCATGGCAGGGGGGTGAAATGGGATGATCTTTAGGGTCCCTCTCAACCCGAGTCATTCTATGATTCTGTGATTCTATATTGCAAAACAATTACTATCATATATTTATAGTGCTATTGTACCTCTGAAAGCTGGGATGTGAAATTTCTGGGCAGGGGGAGCTTGGGTTGTTCTGGAAAGCCCTGAACATGAGCGTAGCTACCCACTGTATTGGAACCTTGTCCAGCCCTCATTAAACGGTCAGTAATAGGAGAAGAAAGTACAAATCCAGGTGTAACATCTTCCTTTGGGTTCATCTGGTACTGAAAACTCTGTAGCCATAGAGTGACACAGCCAAAATGTGGCCAGTGCTGGAGATGCAGAGGAGTCACCCATTTCCCACAGAATCTCAGTATCAATACATTTAGAAAAAAACTTCTGAGATCCCTGAGTTCAATCAGTAACCCACCACTGCCAAGCCCAACATTAAACAATGTCACCAAGCACCACATCTACACATTTTTTTAACACTCCAGGGATGATCTCTGGACAGATGGTTTCAAAGCCTGACCATCCTTTCAGTGAAGAAATTTTTCCTAATTTCCAATCTAAATTCCCCCTGGTACTTCTTGAGGCCATTTCTGCCATTTGTTCTTGTCCCATCACTTGTTACTTGGGAGAAGAGACTGACTCCCACCTGGCTACAATCTCGTTTCAGGGAGTTGTAGTGAGCAGTAAGCTCCCTCCTAAGCCTCATTTTCTCAAGGCTAAGCACCTCCAGCTCTGTCAGCCGCAAGGATTTGTGCTTCAGCTCTCAGCCCATCAGGCTGCCTTGGTCCTGGCATGTGCTGCCTCACTTGTTAGCAAAAACTCTTCTCCTTTGCCTCAAAACCCCGCCATGGTCCATGTCTTCCTGGCAGGAGACTTTGTGGAACTGCTCTGAGTAAGCAGATTTTAAACAGGTAAAACCAAAGGTTCCTGCAGGAATTTAGGAATAAATTCTTTAGTGAGAGAGTGGTGAGGCAGTAGCACAGGTTGCCAGTGCCTCACCAATGAAGCTGTGGCTGCCCCATTCCTGGAAGTGTCCAAGGCCAGGTTGGACAGGGCTTGGAGCACCCTGGGATAGTGGAAGGTGTCCCGGCCCGTGGCAGGGTGTTAGAATGAAATGGCCTTTAAGTTCCCCTCCAACCCAGATTCTATGAATTTATGATGACTTCTGATCTCCCAAAGTGCCATGGAATTGCTTGGGAAAATGCACTGTAAAAAGGCAATGTACAGCAGAGTTCCCTGCTGCTCTAAGTACAGTCTGAGTTACTCTCTAGAAAGCTGAGTAACTCCAAAAATCCAGGAAAGGGAACAACATGTGTTTCTACCCCTAACCCTGTAGGAAAAAGAAAGGTTTTTATGGGGAAAAAAAATCCTCAATTATCCAACACAAGACAACTTTCCGAATCCAGCTCACCTAAGCTACTTTTTTTTTTTTTCTCTCCTTCCATGAGCAAAATGAATGCTGCAAGCAGGCACAGTGCTAATGGTCTTTTTTCCCCGTCTCTTCCCCTTGCTCCCCTAACCGAAGGCAGAACTGCCGAGACTTCAGGAGCCTCTTCATGCTATCACTTCACAGGCTGGAAGGTGACAGCTTCGCCAGGGACTAATGCAGGGCGACATAATTGAATGTGGCCTGCAGCAAAGCAGCTGCCTGGAGCCACTGTTGATTGTAGCTGTCATCAGGTGGAGTTTGCTGCCGAAAAATACGGTCCGGAGGAATGCGGCTCTGGCACGCAGCTCCGCACTGATGGCTTATTTACTCTTGCCCCTCCAACAGGTTTGTGGTTAATAATTGTCACCGTCACACTCTTGAGTGAGCACAGATGCTCAAGCTCGGGATCATCAATAATCTCGGAAATTAAACAATAGCCCCACTATTCCCATTTTCTGGAGGTGTATTGTGTGCTTCAGTGTGTCGACCTCCTTTTTTATTGTTTTTTTTTTTTTTAATGGAAAACCTTAAATGATTTTAAAGATATTTCCTACGTCTGTTTATTTAACTGTCACAGGATGTGGGAGAAATATAATCTGCTAAATTAGGCATGAAAAACTGTACACAAGGAGAAGGCTCCCTGATTTCTGCCTTGAAAAAGAAGTGGCTTTAATTACAAATTCAGATGAAGAAGCAATCACATCTTCCATTTATCCAGCTTTTTTCATTTCAAAGGATCTCACCACACTGAACAAGCAATAGGTTTAATCTTTTCTCCTTTATTTGGAGATTGTGAAGTGCAGGAGTTATGATAGTATTTCATATGAACAAGGCTCTCTTGTAGATGCAGAAAGTAATAAATATCTCAGATAACTCTGATCTTTGCGACTTAAATCCTACCTAAACTCTTAGCGGAAAAATAAACAAGCTCCAAGATAAACTTGATCTATTTTTTTGATTACTATAATTCCTAACAGATTATAAATTGCTTATGCATTATTTAAGTGCAGTATACAAAATACAGTATACACAGTACCATATGCCAAATAGAATATTTAAAGTATTTAGGATACCATATTTAAATTTAAATATAAAATACAAACCTTGGACTGTATTAAAATACATAGAGACTAATGAATACAATCCTCTGCTCTCAAATTATAATGTAGTTGTGCTGATAAAATATTACTCAAGTTTAAAAAGTGTCACTTTACTTTTAATACTTGACATATACATTTTAAAAATAAATCATGCTGGTGTCAGTGGCTTTAAGACACCCAGTTCTTCCACATCAGTTGGCAACTAAGGAAGTTCAGGCGCATCAAAGAACTAAAAGTGAGTTGATTAATGAAAAAGAAGTAAAAGAAGGGATATTGGAGAAAATAAATGAAAAGAGGAATTGTCAGCCAGTACCTGCTGTACCTGTTTGTACCTGCTTGATTTTATCTTGCTGGGGATGAGGGCAAGGGGTTGGCTACAGCTGCAGTACAGCACTGCACACGCCCCTTGCTGGGAGTGGTGCATCCCTTTGGATGTCTTTGTGGGGCTCTGCTCAGCCTGCAGCACCCAGACCAGCCCCATTGCAGGCTCAGGAGGCCCCAAAAGGCTCTGCAAACTGGACCTTAACTTGCAGAGAACTCTTCCTGAGTTCTGGGTTTTGATGACTTTGGGTTTATAAACAGCCCATCTGCCCAGCTGTGCTATGGTGGGGGTGAATGAGATGGCAATTAGGCCTGGTATTAAAATTATTAAGCTTGTTGATTCTAGCTTCCAGCTAGGACTACATTATGGATGCTCCTTTGATTTGGTGCTAAAGGAACTGGGAACAACATTTTGTCCTTTGTCCTGATCCCGGACTTCTCCTGCACTGCTGCAAATAAAAAATAATTCTGGTATGAAACTGGTGCAGGCTAAGAAATGTCTCCACTGTGCTTATCCTGTCTGTGAACATTCTGAATGAAAGCCGTGGCTTTTTTGGATTGTCCTTATGGTGGTTTCACAGCGATGTAACTTTAATGACTTGAGCAGAGTTGCTGCTGATAGATGCCCTCATGAGAAACAGAAGCAGAACAGATCACTTTCTGCAGGGCTCCTCTGCCGCAGACAGAAACAAAAGGTATTTCTTTCCAAACCTCAGCTACCTAAGTCGTTTGCGAAATATTTTTCCCCTTCCTTGACAGAACTGGATCTGCTGTTTATGAAAAGCAAGTGAAATATTTCTCCCCTTCCTTGTCAGAGCTGGATCTGTTGTTATTTTGAAAAGCAAGGATTAATTATACAAGGTTTAGCCACAAACATCTGCTTTTTCTGCTTTAAATAAACATGTCCCTTCATCTGGTACTGAGGGTTCTCGGGGAAGGGAAAAGCTGTGCACTGCAGAATATCACCGTGGGTTAACACCAGTGGTCTGATCGTCTTGTCAGGGATGACTCTGTACCTTACACAAAACACGAGCAAGCAATATTCTCATAAACATTAAAAAAAAAAAAAGTATTTTTAGCTGGAGATCATGATGTCAGCTCAGCTGTCTGCTTGTATTTAGATTTTGGGAGCTTGCAAGAGGATTAAAACCACTTGTTTCTTTTCTTTCTCTCTTTCCCTTTTTTCCCCCCTTTCTTTCTTTTCTTT
>VZTZ01005657.1:105854-117933 GCA_013400955.1 Drymodes brunneopygia | reverse complement strand
TTTTTTTTTTTTTTTTGACTTGTCACTGCAATAAAGTTGGCTGTGGCTCTGGGGAGTCCTCTGTAAAGTACAACGCCCTGGGCTATGGGAGATGGAGCCCTCAATAACTGATATGAAAGGTCCTTAATTAAGCACTTAGCATTTCAAGGCAGTTATCACGGGTAGCCCACAGACCGAGCTGGCAGTCCGTCACCACCGATAGGCCACCTACATGACTAACATGAGTTGAGTCGAGTCTTTTGTACTTGAGGCGAGGAGCCCCGAGGCACAGGCTGATCTGGTGACCCTCCCAGATCCACTTTCTCTGCCGGAAGGAACTGGATATCGGATGTGACAACACTGCAGACGGGGAACGTGGGTTTTTTATTTTCCCCCCCTGAAGAGCAGGGATTGAGGAGAAAGTTAGAATGACAGTGGCACTTTCTTGGCTCTGTGCGTTGGTATGAATATGACCAAACCAAATGAATGAATAATTATGAATGTATTATGGAAACAGAAGGGAAAATCCTGTTGCTGTTGTGCATTCAATTATTTCACCAATTGGGAAGTTAACTAAGAAGAAAGTGCTCATCTCCCCAGCACCACTCTCCTTCCTGTTCTCTTTATAAACCACTGGACACAAGAGCATAAATGATTCAGGGGAAGTTTATCTTTATATTAAGGAGAGAGGGAAGACTTTGGTGGCATTAAAATGGAAAGGGTTAATGGAATGAGCTATAGATTAAATTGTAAAGCAATCAAAGAAAACCAAACACTTTATAGCAGACAACCATCTTCTGGTGTTTGGGTCTGTGTCAAGCCATGGATGTGGAAAATTAAAGCCATACTGAGAAGGGAAATGAACCATGTCTAATACATCCCCAGCAATAAAATGTTTTCACTAGGACTGTAAAACTGTGGCTTACATTAGGAAAAAGAAAATCAAACTATATGTCAATTCCACATCATGGGACATGAAGTGTCCACAAAAATTTATATTACTATTTAGAAGTGTTTCATTCTGGTGTTTTATTGTGATTGGATGCGCCCTTCTCAGTATCTTTTGACTGGTATGAAAATGATTTGAACTACTTTTTTAGCATTTATTTTACATCTATTACCTGTTCTATTACTTTTTATTATTTTATTGTGCTTGTGTAGAGGATTTTGCACAGTTTTCATTATAATGTAACATTAAGTCAATTTATTTGTGTATTACACGCTGTATAATTGCACCTTTTTTTGTGGAACAATTTGGATTTCATTATCCAACAAATCAGCAGTGTTACATTTTGAAAAGCTCTTGTTAGAAATCAAGTGCATTTTCCAAGGAAGACAACAGAGGTCAAGTTTGCACCAAAAAGGGAGCAGAAGATTCCATGCCTAAAACACTTGCACAGATGAGAAAGGTCATGGGGGAAAGAGAAATCCTCATTTGATCTGATTTCTACAGTCCAGATCAATGGAGATCAATGTTTGCAAGAAGGGGAATAGTATGGAGCAAGGTGGTTTGGCAGAGAACAAGTTTGAAAGGGACCAGATCAAGGCAAAACCAAATGGGTGCAGGGAAAGTCAAATGGAACAGCATTTTTGTTTCATATTCTTCCATATCATTCTGCTCCTTAATTTACAAGTGCCATAAAGAGTCTAACTAACGTAGGCAAAGTGGAGTGTACATCTGTTTGTGCAGATCTGCTTTGCTATCATTTATCAGGCTGAGGCCTCTCATAGGAGGTGACAGAGCAGCAACTGCAGCTCTCTCAAAGGTGAACTGACAGCCCCTCTGAAAAAGAAATTCAAAACAATGTTTTAAATAGCACACCAGGAATGAGAAGAGATGTGAAGATACAAACCTTCACTTTTATTTAGCTGGCAGAAGTTGCTATGTGGATCCCTCAGTTCTTTGGTAGTTACAGCTTCAGTCACAAAAGTGAAAATTAGCTTGTGAGTAAATAAATAGGCAGGTTGTGCCCTGAAATCCTCAAGTTACAAGGAAACCTTTGCTACTCCTGAGTCTCCGATGTCATTCAGCTGTCCTGACACAATGGATCCACCAGTTTTCAGAGGGGCATAATTTCACAGAACCATGGAATCATTATTGCTGGAAAAGACCTCTGGAATTATTAAGTCCAGCTGTCAACCCAGCACCCCCACCATGTTCATCACTAAGCCGTAAGTGCCTGAACACTTTCAGGGATGGTAATTCCACTACTTCCCTGGGCAAACTGTTCCAAATTTCACACCTTCTTTTTCTTCCCTGTTTGGAAGGGCCTTTTAATTAAAAATATTGTATATACAGATGAGGACGTGTGTGTGTTAAGTTGTATGTGTCTTTATAGTGGTGAGCACAACCCATCTACAGCATCACTTGAACTTCCATGATCAGTGAGCCCTCCAGGACTTCCAGTTATGAGGGAAACAATGGAAATAATCTGCTTTTAGTGCTTTAAATGTTGCCAGCTTTTATGTGGAATTGAAATCCCCTGAACTGAAATGTATGCAGGAAAAAAAAAAAATGGAATGGTATTCTGCAAATGCAATTTTTTCTCATACTGAAGCTATTTTGCTGTTGATAGATTTATTCCTCAAAAATATTGTTCTGGCAGACCTTATGCTCTGTACTGAAATTCCTTAAGGAAGATGTGAGTAAAAGCGAAATAGATTTATATGCTTTTTCAAATGTAACACTTTTTCAACAAATTGTCAAGTTCACTCTTGAGTTCTGGTTTAAAGTCTTCACCTGCTTCATGGTAGAAGATGAATCAGGAAAAAAAAAAGCTGAGCATTTCAATTACTGCTAACACCTTTTAACTCAGCCTTTTAATTCTCTTCCATCACAACTGGCTCAGAAACTCTACTACAGAAAGCCTTGTTTACTCCTGCCTTCCATCCCAAACATGCACCTAATCACAATGTATTTCAACATCTCTCAAAGGTGAAGCAAAGGATAACAGCAGAACATTGTGGAAAACTGCCCAGGCATGAATATTTTTTTTTTCCATTTCTAATGTCTGTAGTTCAGGCTCTGGACTTTTTGGAAGTGTAGAGGTTCTGTATGTTTGAATATTCTGCCATTTAATGTTCCAATATTAAAAGTATCATGTGTTTAACACCCCGAATTACCGAGGTGATTTGAACAGCTAAACAGATGTAGTTTTTCACATTTCATGAGTCTGATTCTAGGGATGTGATCAATACCCCTATTCTTGGTACTGGTGAGGCTGCATGTCAAATATGGTGTTTGGTTTTGGTCTCTTTGCTACAAGTAAGACACTGAGATGCTGGAGCATGTCCAGAGAAGGGCAATAGGGATCTTTTCCAATCCAAATTAATCTGTGATGCTATGACAATAGAGTTTCCCCCTTTCCACAGTAATTTACCTTATTTTTGATGAGTATTAAGGTCTTTTATGAGCTGAGAAGATCCCAACAGCATCCACACACGAGTAAGTTCCACACCCAACTCCAGTACAATGCTAGTAAATGCTTGTATGAAGGTCTCAAAAAAATACTCAACTTCTGTTCCCAGACAGAGATCAGTGGCAACCTTTACTTCTTTCTGGTAGATGGTCACACCTTGTGATCAGTGGAGATATGAGCTCCATCACTTCAAAACATATTGCCATAAATGGAGTTAACAGGAGAGTGGGTGATCATCCACTGTAAAGTGTTTTGTCTCAGTTACTCAGTTTCTCACAAACTTTGAAGTCCGACAATGAAATTCAGGATTTTGGCTTTTTTTTCCCTTGACTCAATTTCCATGTGTAATGGATCTTTTCTGTGGCTGCTCTTGAATAGCCATTATATTTATTGTTCAACTGTGATCCTAAGAACAGGGAAAGTTTGGGGGTTTTCCTCAGGGCAAGTGCCCTTTCAGTGGAAAATTATTTCAGTGGCAAAGAAATTGCTTCAAAATGCATTATTGTTATTATTTTTAGCACTTTTTAATTTGGTGACAAAGTCTTGCTTATGAATGCTTACTCAGTTCCATGGAAGGTTTAACTGATTCTGATCAACAGGAACAGCCCTGAACCTCAGAGGAGAGGAGCAATCCACCAAAAATAACCTACAAGAGTGGGACAGAAGCCCACATGTTCAGCACAGAGTGAATAGTCTGCAACTAAGAATCTAGATAAGTTCCAGAGAGTTTATCTCTTGTCTGGAAATAAAATAAAATATGTTAATTTTCCAATGTGACCAATAGAAAAAAATGTCTTAGCACTGCAATGATAAGAAAAAAAAATTAATCTGAACTTCTAAATGGGAGACACAAATCAGGCACACAAGAATAAAATGAGAAAAGGGAATACCATGCCTAACTTTTGTCTCCAATGCTGGACTAAAATGTGGAAATATCCTTAAATGACAGAATCCAGCATTTCTCAGTTGTTGTCACAGTAACAAGTCTGTCATATAACAACTCCCAGAAAGTGCAATCTCCTTTATTTTTTAATAATCTTGGTTCATGAAACATTCCCTTTGCTTTCTCCACACCTTGAGTAAGTATTTATGACCATAAATGCTCAGACTCTTTAATGGGCATTTGTACCAGATGCAGTGGAGTTACCCCAGAGATCTCCCATTATCTTTACCAGTATTTTTCTTCCATGTTCATCCATTTCTGCTCTATATTTATCTCAGAAAAGCATCTTGAGTCCCAAAGAAGTGTTTGATAATAAGAATTCATAAGCAATGACTTATGCATAAGCAACGACCTATTTACATGCAATTGATTCTGTGGGGAGAAGGAAGCTGAACGTAAGATGACAAACTGCACGACACATCGAAGACCCTTTTAATTTACATACCTAATCTGGGGATGGATGCAGCTCACTGAAATTCAGTTTGTTCCCTCTTTAGTGTCTCTTGCCCTTTTCTAAGAAACAAGAGCTCTCGAAAAGTCCTTAACTGGGCACACTCCTGATCTAGTAAATCGGAAACTCTTCATTCCTGTGAAGGCAGGGCACTCCTTTCCTTACACAGGGCATCTGCAGTGGAGTAGGATTTTTTTTTGTTATGTTATGTTTAAAAAAGGAAAAAGTAATGATAAAAATATTTCTGAGTGAAAAAAGAGGATTTAAGATTAGGTTAGTGTACTGCACAGTCTTTGCCTAAAAGTTCAGGTGTGCCTGTAGCAGCAACCAAATCATCAAACCCCATTTCTCCTCTGTCCCATATTCCCCAGTTTCTCATTAGTTGGTTACAAATGTTGCTGAAGGTGAAGAAGAAAATAGCCCAAAAGTGCTATGACAAAGGAAATTACTGTAGCAAAAGCTCAAATATAGAAGTGGGTTTTCTCAATGCTGGGGTTTATAATTATGATTATTTTATTTTATTGTTTGCTGGGGAGAGCTCGAGTTTCGAACAGCACTGGCACGTAGCTATTTCCTCTCTTGTGAGAAAGATGGGAGATGACATGTCAGTGCAATTCTTTGTCAGAAATATACATCTGCATGAAGAGAGTAGAGTTAAAAATTTAATCTGTAAAGCTATTTAGAGAGTGGATAGGCCTTGACAGGCCTCCCAAATGTATTAAAAGAACAAGAACAGCAGAGTTATGGAAAAAAAAAGCTGTTGCAAGCAAACAGAATGAAACTAAGCTTTCTTGACAGAATCAGTTTGCCAAATGACTTTAAAATTGCACTATGTCTTGTAGTTTTTTCTTAAATAGATTTTAATTTAGATGTGTAAAGCAGAAGAAACTTACTTAACTTCAGAGACCCACACAGCTTTTCTTTAAAAAAGGAAAAGAAAGGGACCCTGACAGTGCTGTTTAGTCAGGTCAGGGGGCTGGTGAAGGAGGGATGGATGGTGGTGAGGATGAGCAGTGGCTCCAGACTCCAGAGAGCCGACTTCAGCTCTTGTCTAAACACAGACTCTGTGTGTGACTTCATGGAAGTCATTTGATCTTACAACACCCAACTAAAAAATATTCTGGGATTTGGAATCCTGTGTCACTGAAGTGCACATGGCAATGCTGCCCTTTTTGCCATGTGCATCCCTCCCTGTGAAATGAAGACGTGCTGCATTCTTTATTGTTGTTTTCTGCATATGGAACAAGCCTTTGAGTCAGGGCAGCTAAATGTAGGTGAGAGTCATATTGTCTAAATAAAACTTTATAAAATTAGACATCTTCTCTAACTCAATCTTGATTTTCTTTGCGGTCAAGGGTGAGACATCTCCAGATACCAATTGGTTCTGTCTATTTTGGATATGCCTGTTAGAAATGGATGAATCCCACTCTGAAAAGCCCTTTGTTTCTCCATTGCCTATAGGAGAAAAATCGATGACTGATGTACATTTCTACATGGCTAAAAATGGGAATCTTTTGCATAATTAAAGACAATCCTATTTCTTTATCAGTAGAGTACTCAGCACCAGGAGGTCTCTAAGAGTTATATTCAAGTAAACAATAGAGAGCAGTCAAGTCTCAAATGTTTGACAATCAGTTCTGTTCCCTTGAAGCCAAACCTGTACCTCCCACTTTTACAGCCCAGCCCTGCAGAAATATTTGCACAATTCTGGCCATCACAGGCTGGGTATGATCAAACGGAGTTGCTGGCTGGACTGGAGCCTTCAGGGCTGTCCTGCAGGGAAGAGATTTGCTTCATGGCATGGGCAAAGGAGAGAGCAGTTCCAACAGATGTTGAGTTCCTTGGCTTCCCTTCCTGTGTCACATACCTGCCTGAAAACATTACTGGAAGCATAAGATTTCAAGTACCGAGGAAAAAAGCATTTCACAGTTGTAATAAGAGCAACTCTCGGCCACATGTAACTACTGACCATGAAAAATGAAGTCCATATGCTGCTGAATGACCTCAGAAGACCTTTCAGAAAACATTTGGTTGATATGAAATTATATTGCTTTCGAAGTAGTTTGTAGATTGGAAAGCAAACAGGAAAATTCTATAGAATCACAGAATGGTTTGGGTAGGAAGGGACCTTCAAGAACATCTTACTCCAACCCCCTGCCATGGGCAGGGACCTTCCACTAGATCAGGTTGCCCCAAACCCCATCCATCCTGGCCTTGGACACTTCCAGGATGGGGCAGCCACAGCTTCTCTGGGGAAAGTCCAGAAGTTAAATTCTAACACTCCTCTGCTCAAACAATTCTCTGTCTCAGGAGACAATGAGAACAGTCTGCACATGGTAGGTTCTGTCCTCCAGTTATTGCCACACTTTGGAGATTTTGCTAATATTGAAATCTGCTATTGGTAAAAGGATGGGGGGAAAAAGAATAAATAATTTATCCACCTTCTTTTCCATTATCATTCTGACCTTATCTATTGAAAATAAATATTTTCACTATATTTAAATAGTTCAGTTTAGTAATCCAGACCTCTTTAATGCATTGTATTAATAATATTAGTGCAGTGTAATAAATAACTAATGATTTAATATAACAGATTAGGCTAAATGAGGTGATTGGAAATTAAATTAATAAAAAATATGTTCATACTTCAACAATGAAATTTTAGGGTTAAAAGGCTGGGAATTAAGAGGTTTAATACCCTTTAATAAGACTTTAAATACTTTGATTTTGGTTCAGATAGAGCTTTAGACTATATTCTGCTTAGAACATCTCTTTTCCAAATGCCCAAACTACCTGGAGGGTACATTTAGCTTACTGCACTACTGTGATACCACAACACAGTCAAAATTACAAGAAAACATTGTATAAAAATAATATCAATGTTCCCTGAAGAGAAGAGTAAGGGAAATTAAATGGATTGCATAAGCAAGGGGAGAACAGAGAAAGTGAAGTAATTGGGAAGAAAACACAGACCTGAACCTAAGGCATAAATAACAGGAAGGTAGAGTGTTATTTGTGGTTGTAGCAAAGAGGCAGAGATTTAAAGGAAAAGCTGGAAGGATTTTGTATGTGATACATCTTAGAAAGCACTAGAACCCTTGGATTTGGTGTCTGAATATAATAATCAGAAGATTTGGAGGTTTTATTATTTATCTTCAGCATGGTGCTGGGTAAATTTTTAATTTCTTGGAGGCAAGGTTTTCTTGGGTAACTTCAAAAATTCTCTTTCTCTTAGCCTGTAGTTTAACAGCAGAGCTAAGGAGTCACTATTAAATGATTTTTTTTTTTGCCTCTAGAGGGTGGTTCATCTCATTCTGAAGAAAAAAGAATCCCCACAATATCAGATAATTCACAGTTGGAAGCACCTATTTGTTTCCTTTGAGCATAGTGGAGATTTGGGTGATGATACCTGGCTTAGACAAATGATGCAGCTGATCTGAACTGTTTCCTTTATTCCACACTGAATCCTGCCTCAGATGAGCACAGTTAAGGCCAGTGACTTCCAGTTATTGTGACCTTATGCCTCTTTCCTTTGAAAATAAAATAGTGTAATCTAACCAAGAAAGTCTCTTAAGGGTGCTCATGTCAAGGTGTGCTCACATATTCCTGAGTGGGTAAATAAATAAACCAGGTTTTAAGAAAAACTTGCTTTGGAATAGATAAACTATATAGCTTTTATGGATTTATCACTGAAGCTACTTAGTATGTATAAAAAAAAAAAAAGGGTAGAACCAAAATATCAATACATGGAGATTTAATACAAACAAGAATTTTGAGTAAAAGGAGCCTGTCTTGGATTTTAAATGCTTCCTAGACATCCATATGTCAGTTGTTATTACTTTTTATGTAGTTAGAATGCTGGTTATGGTACTGCAACAGCAGAAATAGAAGGAATTTGTCGTTCTTCTCATACTGAACTTCTCCATAGTCTGCAAGATCTAGCTGCTGTGCACTCATACCATCTTTATTTGCCCAAATTTTTCATTCTTTGGTTTCATCACAAAACCCAGAAGTGGAAATACAGCAGGATATGGGAAGAAGACAGAATACTGGGAGTAAAATGTAGTAGCTCAAAGTGCAATTTACTCCGTATATTTTAGTATAAATTTTGCAGACATTTGGAGTAGTGGTATATGTTAGAAAGTCTTCAGATGACTAATTATCATTCAAAAATTAGCATCAAATGTAGATGAGAGTTTGACTAAGTTAATCTTTGAAACTATGCCACTGAACCCATACAGAAATGGTGATGACTAATTTCAAACAGTGCCATCTACAAATAAGCACTCTGCCTCCCATTCTATCCACCCAATCCATTACCCAAGCTTATGTCTCTGTAAGAGACCTAAAGTTATTATAAATCATGTTTGGATGCAACATTTCATGCTTACAGAAACCCATACATTGAATGCCTTTGAAGGACTTTAGGATGTAAAGTATCCTCGGGCCTTAGTTCCTATTGAGGAGTAATAACGTATCCCTTGCATTTAGAAGCCTATGAAAGGCATAATTTTTATTCCCAGTCTTAGCCTTTAGGTGTCAGATTAATAGGGTGTAGAAGATTTAAAAGTGGCATCCTGAGGCCCTGAAAGCTGGATTCATCTAACCTAATTTTAGCCATCTAAAATTTAGTGGCTTGGTTTAATGGCCCACATATGCTGTGGTTCCAAGTGCCATCTGAGTCTAGGGAGTTGCAGCTGGAGTCCAGGTGGAATACTTTAGGGTATCCCAGATGGCACTAAATGGTCATGTTTAGTCAGCTGACTATTCAATGTCTGCTTCACATTAATGACCTAGGATTTGGTTTAGTACAAGATTAACACACTGAAATTTAGGTGTTCACAGTTTAAGTCCTTGATCAGAACAGGAACTTGGTCAATACAGTTCAGTTGCCTAAAAAAGTCCATCTAATCCCATTTGAGATCATAGAACCATTGAATTGTTTAGGCTTGAAAAATCTCTGAAATCATTGGACCTAACTGACAAAGGTCAAGAGCATTACCTAAAAACTGTGTTTGCTTCCCTGCTTGGAGAACAAAGGAATTTCTTAGAGAGCAGAGGAGGATGACTGAGGTTATCCCCCATTTTCCTGTTTTTCCAGGTCGTGGCTCTCCTGTAGGTCCTGTACTACACTCACCAGGACCATGCAGATGTCTCAGATAGCCCAGGGCAATGTTTAGGTGGTTATGCAAGTGAAAAAAATCTCCAAAAAATCCTTGAGAGCTTTTCTGCTGATTAAATGTAGCTGGCTATTGACTGAAAGGGGAAATTATGTAGGAAATATTTCCTGTGACTTGTGTCACTTTGTATAACACAGGAAGGACTCTGGACTCACAGCTTCAGTTGGGGTGAATTCAGATGACAGCCACAAAAGTTATTAGAGGGATGGAGCATCTTTCCTATAATGAAAGTCTGAAAGAATTGGATATCAGAAAAAAATTCTTCCCTGTGAGGGTGGTGAGGCCCCGGCACAGGTTGCCCAGAGAAGCTGTGGCTGCCCCTGGATCCCTGGAAGTGTCCAAGACCAGGTTGGATGGGGCTTGGAGCAACCTGGGTTAGTGGAAGATGTCCCTGCCCATGGAAAGGGTTGAAACAAGATGATCTTTAAGGTCTTTTCCAACCCAAACCATTCCATGATTCTGTGTTTCTGTGATTTATGGAATTTGTACTTTTCTAGAGCTGGACATCAGTTTCTTTACATGTGACAGTTTCCCGACCTTGGTTCCTACCTTGCTGAGTGCTCTTAGCCAGGATTATTTAAAAAGAGTAAATTTTATCTAATTTTTTTTTGTTTTTTAGAGAAGTCCAAATATATGTTTTCACTCCATTTTTCTAATGTCATCGAAGTAGGAAATGAGTGACATCCTCTTTGGGAGGTGATTTCTCAGCTTTTCTAGAAAAGTCATCCTACCTTTGGACCATTGTCAACGATCACAGAAAGAAAAGAACAAGATCATCCATTCAGAGTAAAAAGTGTATTCAGCACATTAATCATTGTGTGTGTGTGCATGCTGATGGGTTATTCACAGAGAGATTTAAGTTTTGAGCAGAACTTTGTTTTTCATTTCTTTGTGTTGTATGATGGACCAGCGGAGTCATGAGATCCTTGCTGAGAGGGGCTGATGTTTGTAGAATGTTTCTGTTTCTTCCAAGCATTTTGCTTTCCAGGGTCAGGATTAAACACCTCCAGATTCAACCCACCATTTCAGCATTGTCTCAGCACAGAGGTTAATCTATGTTGAGAGGATGGATTTATGTATTACAATGAACTGTGCAGAAGGTGTTTGAATATCTTTGTAGTGACTTGGGTAACTGTGACAAAGTTTTCAAGACCAAGAGGTAAAACTTCACTCAGGAACTTCTAAATCCATATTTCAAAGGTGATGCAAAGAAGGTATAACTACATGTACTAAACCATAGATGACTATCCCAAAAAAATGTAGTAGGGAGAGAAAGAAAGAAAGAAAGTATTTGACCAGCTGGAAATCATAGATGTTTTTCCTGTCCATTGGATCAGTTCTCCCAAGAACATGACACTGGCCATCAAGACCAGCTCCTTTTAGGACACAGTTCATTGCATCATCAATATTTGGCCAAACTTCCACCTGAAAAGGAACATCAATTTTTTTCTCATTTAATATATTTTTTTTCTCTTTTTGCAAGTGTTTTTGTCTGAATCTCTCTGGCCAGATAACAAGAATTTACCAATAAGTTCAGATCTTGGTCAGATTTAAACCCACATTTGGGGGTTTAAATCTGATTCACTCCTAGAAGAATCAATTCACTGCAGTGAGAGGGTACAAGTGCAGCTTTATTATACCCTGTACTTACTGATCCCTGGTGCTCCTTACTACACTGACTCTGAACACTAGCTGAGGGATTGTATTAAAAACTTTAATGCCCCTAAAGTTAGATTCAGAATCTCCACTGATTCAGTTATGCAAAAATTGCTAATTACTTTAAGCCTAAAGCCAAGACCAGAGTTTTCTAAATCTTTCATAATGCACTTAACTATAACATAACCACTCACATCCAGTCATGTGTTGATGTAAATTTATCCACTACCTTTTCTGCTTCCTTTTATCTTGGTTGGAGACAGACTCTATCCCAAGCCTGTCCAAAATATTAAAGCTAAGTCTATGCAACATTTTGATGCATTTAAACATTTAAGAAAAGGTAAGTTATGCCAATTTTTAAAATATTCATTAGTGTGTATCTTTAATTAAAAGAATTTTGGTAAGGATTTATTTAGTTAGAAGCTGGGGCTTTTTCTTCCTCTTGTTTCTT